>BSBM01000522.1:2582500-3010000 GCA_027924585.1 Larix kaempferi
ACTTGATGTTGTGGAGCAGCCAATGCGTTGGCCAAACATTCCTTAATTAATTGATAAAACCAGTCAGCGTACTGGCATGGCATTGCCATTTGAATGATTGTAAAGTAGCCTGCATGCTAGTCCAACATTCGTTATTGTATCCATGGGAAATCCAAGGCTTGTAAAGCAAAGAAAGATCTTGTGAAATCAAATGAAGACATCCAATACAGATAAGTATTTGGTTATCTTGTAGCTTCTTGCTGATTTAATATGAATATACGTGTGTATATGATTTGGTTATGATTTCTTAAACTCTTGTTTGGAGATAAACCCTATGAGAATAAACTAAACATGTGAATTGATTCAATGTTTGAGTGTAGGTATTGTTGGGAGCAAGGACTATGAGGGCATCATAGGGATGCCCGTGGACATGTGACTGTCCTAAAGAGATCTGTACGAGTAGTAATAAAAGATGGTGCTAGTGGACATGTGTGGGTCCTAACAGCCAAAGTTTGTGTAAGCAACAATGGGGAAAGGTTCCCTAGTTGAAAGCATTAAACAGGCCTGAGACACTAAGTGTCATAGCCAAGAAATGGCAAGTCAAGCATTCACATTGAAGTGAAAGAGGCTAAGGAGCATAGAACCCCAAGTGATAGTGTGGCTCCGGATTAGAACGAGACTAAGAGGGGGAAAATATTACTCACCTCTTTCCCTTTAGACTGATGCATCTTAGAAACAAAATATTGTTGAGTGCATGTCATGGTCGAAAATAGATTGTGTTTAATTGCTTGAAATGAATTGTGAAATAGTTGCTTGAAATAGATTGTGTTTAATTGTTGAGTGCATGTCATGCTTTGCTGAAATAGTTATTTTTCCTGTGAAAGGATGAACATGAATGAGTTCATGTGTATGCTGGGAAATCATGAAACATGTGGAAGTCTCATGAGTGAATCATGGACGTTCCATGTCAATTGGGAAAATAATTGACTAATTTTAATATTGTGCTATGCTTGTCCTAACAGGAATTGCCATGATGAGTCTCACAGGTGAGACATTGAAATCCATTTGAGTGCAGCTTGTACTAGCCAAGTGTTGCTAGTGAAAAAAAAAAAAGAGTGAGAGTCAGTTGTGCACATTGATCATGGAAGCAGACCAAGAGCTATTTTGCTTTGGCTGAGAATCTTCCTCAAAAGTTGCGAGGACAGCAAGGAAGATGGCATCCAGAAAATTCCAGACTTGTAGATTTGCTAGAAGGTGAATTAAAGGAAGGGATTGTTATGGAGCAATGCCCACCTGCAGAGCTGGAAGATCAAATCCAGCAAGAGAAGCTTATGGAAGCCAAAGGACTTGATCCTGAAAGTTCAAAGTAAAGAGATGAAATGCAGGACAGACTTGCCACATTGTGTGAATTTTGGACATGGGTAATGTGGGAATTTATTCTTAAGTATTGGAACACCAAGGACGGTGTTATTCCAAGGGGAGGGGAATGTAACTTCCCCATCTTGACCCTATTGCATTAAGATTGTAAATGATGTAATATTGTTATAAAATCGTGGTGAGGAGCTCAAGGCCAAGGCCCCGCCATCGATTTATTGATGCATATTGTTTATGTCCTAGCCAGGCACATTGGAATTTCGATATCATGTAAATATGCATTTTAAATAAAATACCCACAACTAGCTATGCAATGCAACAAAAGATGGGGGCATGCTTTTACAAGGAATTGGGAGGGAAATATTCAAACCCCGAGAGCCAATCAAGTCAAGCCAAGTGTCAATGAGATAACCCATCAAACCCTCAACTACCCATGTTGACTTTTGTACCCAATCATTCATTTCTCCCAAGAGTTGGTTGAGGTAGTTAATGTCTTGGGGAATAAGAGGTATGGTTGTCCAAATTCGAGTATGGGAAACCACCCTGCATGGAAAATTGTGTTTGGCTTCCTTGGCAAGAAAAGAGCCATGAATTTGCTCCCCAAACCATTACCCATCAAGTAATTTTGCCTCTCTCACGTTTTTGGAGCTACCTGGGCATTTTTCTCCATGGATTTCCTATGTTTTCCTTCATCTTTCAAGCTGGGAAGGGCATTTTTGTTTTGGTTACCAATGGGGAAGAGAACAGATAGATTTGGGGTTTCAATGAGGCCATTTTGGCCATTTGAAATGCTCATAACATGTGGGAGAAATCGGGTTGCTCCCTAGGGACGATTTTCCCTTCCCACAATCCGTTTTGGTGAGCCACGATTTGGGGAAAATCCCATGGAGCCTGTTTTGTAAAATACCTTTGTTGTGAATGTGTATCCCTGCCCAATGATCATTTTTGCTGTGTGTAGAAAGAGTATGTTGGATTATGGGTAATGGGTATATGTTGCTTTGGATTGAGCTTGAGTGCAAGCATCCATAATTGCAGAGGGTTCAGAATTAGCCTAGTAAACCCAGTTGTGGGCTGGCATGGCTTGGAGGAATGATTATTTGGCTGTGTATGAGTAAGAATGTCCCCTTTTCCTTGTAGAATCATGCCCAAATCGGAGGTGGCAGTTGTGTTGAGAGATTGATGAACACAACTGGCTTATGGTTGGGTGGAACGTTGCAGCAACATAGCTAGTTTTTTGGGACAATTGCACAATGAAGATAAGTAATCTCTATGTGTATTTACTTCTGCAATGTTTAATTTAATGATTATTTTGATACGCTGGATGAGCATGAATTATGTGTGGATGTTGTTTTAATTTCGTTGTGCATACTTGTTCGTTTTGCATCTGCACACTCTTGTTTTTAATTGTATGAATATAACGTATGGGCTAAGTTTATGTAAAGTCCCATATATTTGTATCATGTTCCCTTCCTGGAATTTGATAGATGGGAGGGTACATTACAAAGGTAAGGAGGCTTCCACCAGCAATCACTTTCAGTTGCTACCTTTGGAAGAAGGAGAAATTCCAAACGATATCCCAGAAGAACCTGTGATCGAAGAGCTTCTGGTAACCACAAACCCCTCACCTCCCTCTCCTAAAGAAGATCTCGCTGATACAACACTTGAAGGTGTTACTCCTGGTGGATCCTGGCAGACAAGGTTAGGCGCAGCAAAACAACTCCTCGGATTCCCTCTGTTGAAAATTCATCCTCACATGAAACGTTGGAGGATCAAGATTTAGTCATGCTACCTAACACTAGAGGAAGAAAAACTCTCTGATATCATAGGGAAATGGAAGTTGAAAGAAAACTTGAATTGGGGAGGCAAAAAAGTTTGGAAGAAACAAAACTTCTGCAAGTCCCGAAAAATTTAGGAGGAAATAAAGACAATAGGTCCCGAGCAGGACCTCGATCTAGCAAAAAATGATGAATGCAGTCTCTTGGAACTGCATAGGTCTGGGAGGCTCAAATAAAATTGAAGCTTTGAAATCCATGATTAAAGCCGGAAAGCCAGATTTTGTGCTTGTCCAGGAGACCAAAATGCAAGAGGATGAGATCAGGGCTCTCTCCTGCTCCGTTTGGAAAGATTGTAATCTTTCTGCCCTTAGCTCCAGAGGTGCCTCTGGAGGAATTGCCACCTTCACTTCTAGTAATTTTCGTATCTCCACTATCAAAAATAGCCAACACTAGCTGCTCAATGAAATCCAAGACAAGAACAGTACTAGCACAATATATATCTGTAACATGTACGAACCAACCCATTACAGAGACAAATCTATTTTTTGGGATGAACTCACCAATTTAAAAGAGGAATTAAGAGGTAAGGATCTGATCATCGCAGGAGATTTCAATGTAACCAAAGGCCAGAATGAAAAGCGTGGAGGCAACATGGTCAGAGATCCATTTGGAGAGAGGTTGGATGACCTCATCAATGAGTTGGATCTACTGGATATTCAACTAAAGAATGGGAAGTTCACTTGGAATAATAGAAGAATAGGTGCAGGTCATATTGCAACCAAGCTGGACAGATTTCTAGTGAGTACTTCCTTCCTAATGAAAGACCTTTTTCCCGCCTCCCTCATTATCCCTTCAGCAACCTCCGATCATAAACCCATTTCCTTAACCCTGTCCGCCCCGGTCAAACATGGCCCCATCCCCTTCAGATTTAATCCTCTCTGGATTCAGGATGAAAACTTCTTAGCCATTGTTCAAAATTCCTAGTACACACCTTGTTTTAGCTCTCCTAGTTATATTTGGGAAAGCAAACTCCGAACCGTGCAATATGCACTGAAAACCTGGGAAAAATTTTCTTATAAGAATCTTGGGGCGCTGAAACTATCCCTGCAGTCCAAAATTGAAGACCTTCAATCTCGAATGGATCATGAAGTCATAACGCCGCAGTACCTTGGCCTTGAAAAGGAGCTTAATCAAAAAATTCTCACTACCGCCAAGCAGGAAGAAGAAATGTGGAGAGTGAAGTCAAGACAGTTGTGGCTAAAAGGTGGAGACAGTAACACCAACTATTTTCACAAACAAGCCAAAATTTGTCTCAATTACAATGCAATTACTGAGCTGAAAGATCAAAATGGGACCAAGATTACCGATCAAGAAGATTTAAAAATCCATGCCTATGAGCACTTTCGCGATCTCTACATGGATAAAAACGAAGCTGACTTGGAAGCTCAAGTTGCTATCCTTCATAACATCCATTTGCTGATTGCCGATGCTGAAAACAGAGAGCTAGCCAAACCAGTTATGGAATATGAGATTCTTAAT
The DNA here is from genome assembly GCA_027924585.1 of Larix kaempferi. Lineage (NCBI taxonomy): Eukaryota > Viridiplantae > Streptophyta > Pinopsida > Pinales > Pinaceae > Larix > Larix kaempferi. The sequence continues at coordinate 2,587,168 of BSBM01000522.1, forward strand.
GCCATTTGGTCTCTTCAACTGGACAAAGCCCTAGGCCCAGATGGATTTACCATAAACTTTTATAGAGCCGCTTGGGGGATAATAAAGGACAACTTGAAAAGAATGCTCAATTGGACTCGTAAAAAAGACAATATTGGTGGAGCAACCAACTCATCTTTCCTAACTTTGATCCCAAAGGACAAAAATCCCCTCTCGATTGATCATTTCAGGCCAATCTCCCTTTTCAACACTTCGTATAAAATCCTCTCCAAGATCTTGGCCACAAGAATGAAAAAAGTTATGAACTGCCTGATCTTAGAAACTTAGGGAGGCTTCATTGCAGGATGACACATCCTTGACAATATTATCATCATCCAGGAAGCAATCCACTCAAGCATGGTCAAACATCAACAAGGTATGGCTGTCAAACTGGGTATGGCTAATGCTTTTGACAAAGTAAATCATTCCTTTTTGTTTGAAATCATGGTTAAATTTGGTTTCTCTAATAGATTTTTTAGATGGGTTAAAGCGTGTATTAGTAGCCCTTGGATTGATCCACTTGTCAATGGTAGGCCTACCAATTTCTTCCAAGCCTCTCAAGGCTTGAGGCAGGGCTGCCCTATGTCCCCATTTTTGTATCTTTTGGTGGTAGAATCACTGAGCAGAAATCTCCAGCTCCTGCAAGAGTCCGACGAGTTAAAAGGTCTGAAAATTGCTTGAGGGGTAAAAGCAGCCAATCACGGTCAATTCACTGATGACACGATCTTGCTCGGAGGGGCCTCCACAATCATAGCAGAAAGATTCAACAATGCTTTGAGAACTTTTCTTAAAGCCTCTGACGGGAAAATAAACGATGGCAAGTCTAAAGTATACGGTTGGAACTGCACTGCAGGGACCATGGCTCGCATAGCAAGGATTTTCAGTTTTGAAGGAACCATTTTCTGGAACTCTTTTCAATACCTCGGTATCCCAATCTTCAAATGAAAGAAAAAATTCGCAGACTGGTATGGATTGATTGAAAAAATAAAAAATAAAAAGATTGCCTCATGGGGCTCATGTTGGCTTAACCCAGCTGGAAAGCTAGTACTCATTAAATCGATCCTTTCAGCTTACCCTCTATATGTCTGCTCTATATCCATAGCACCCAAAATGGTGATTAAAGCTATTTCAAAAGAGCTCAAGTCGTTCATATGGCAAGGAGGCAAGTCAAATAATGCTAAGAAATTCCATTTGATAAAATGCGATTTAGTATGCAGTCCAAAAAACAGTGGGGGAGCTGGTGTCAAAGATCTGGCAATCATGAACATTGCCTTAGGAGCTAAAATTCTTTGGCGAACCATATCATGTAAGAAATCTTGGTGGAAATAAATCCTATGTAAAAAATACATGCAGGGCAGCAGGAAAAGAAGCGTTGAAATCATCGATCAGAATAAAACTGGCTCCCCTGTTTGGGCTCCCTGCCAAAAAGCGGCTCCTATCATCCAGAGTCAACTTTACTGGATTCTAGGAAGTGGCAAGCAAATTAACATTTGACATGACAAGTTCAACGAAGGCCGTCCACCCATATCTCAGCAATCCTTCTCAGACTCAAAAATTTGGATGGATAATTGTAACATTTGCACCCTATTCAACTTATCCATTTGGACTAGGCACGACCGCTGGGTCGGTTGGAAAGTTTTAGAGCTTCCGGAGAATCTGAAATCTGACTACAATCTTCTTCTCTCCTCCCTTCATGGTGCACCTCAGTACACCGTAATCTGTTAGATAAAAGGGGGTGGGGGAAGACTAGCCACTATTCGGTCAAAGAGGGATACCATTTAATCGACAATAGCAAGCACAACAGGAACAAGAATAACACATGGAATGCAGTATGGAGTAAGGATGGGCTCCCAAAAGTAAACACTTTCTCTTGGACCCTTGCTCATCGCAAAACACTCACTGCTGATAATCTCAGCAAAAGGGGAATCGAAAGTCCGGCTTGGTGTATCTTGTGCAAAGAAAATGAAGAAACTCTTGATCATCTATTTCTTGAGTGCAAATTCTCCCAAGAAGTGTGGCACGTAGCATATCAAGATCTTCCTTTCAATTTGACTCTACCGACGACATGGCATGACCTATTTATCTGTTGGAAGGATTACTATTAGGTATCTCTGACAAGGAAACCAAATCTTCAAAGAGCTTGGGAGGCACTTCCAAACCTATTATGCTGGAAAATCTGGAGTGCTCGAAACAAAGAAATATTTGAGGACAAAAGGTCCACCCTGGGCATAACTTTGGCATATGCTAAAGATCTATGGAAATAATCCCTCATCACTAGAGGAATGAAAAGTATCAACAAAGAAAATCTAACCAATGAAGAAAAAACTTGGGTTGCTGACTTCTTAATCCCCACCGCTAACAACTATCAACCCCATCTCTCCAGAAGGCCAAGCACTAAACATTGGCATATCAAAATGAGCGACGACTCCTTTCAGACTTAGAAAAGCAATTTAGGAAGCAATACACTCTTCTTTGATGGTGCCTTGAAAGGAAACCCTGGGATGGCAGGAGTGGGAGGAGTACTCTATGACTCTGATGGAATCAAAATAAAAGATTATGCATGGGGTATTGGAAAAAAGACCAACAATGGAGCTGAATGGATCGCTCTCATTAAAGGACTTGAGCTTGCCAGAAATGAGGGAATTGAGGAACTGACGGTATTTGTACTCAGGAGGATGGTATAACCAAGTGCTGAAGCACTGTTCAATATCTGATCCATGCAGGACTTCATTCTTTTCACCAAGAAATTCAATGGCAAACATAGACTCAACCCACAAGTCTAAAGGCAAAGTTCGCCGGTGTATTTTTGTATAAAGACAGTTCCCTTTGCTGTCACGTTTGATATACTTTTGTGTGACGTGAACCGTGTGTTCTAGCGAACTATAATGACCACCATGATGTTGTAAAAAGAATTTTAACCAAAGGTTATTTTGGTCTGCTACCTGCATATCAGCTTCCATGTGCAATATAAAATTTGCACGACGATCGGTCCAATCAAGTCTGGGGAAAAAATTCTCCAGAAGGATTTCAGTCCAACTAGACCACTTTCTATTTCTGAGGTTTCCAGGGTCAGCACAGATAACTATTGAAGTCTGTTCTCTACAGAACTGCAGAATCAAATTATAGGAGGTCCATGTGAGGTTTCCCTCACCAATGTCTACATACCATACCGGGCCATCCTTTTCATCGTTGCAGTCAACCCACAACTCTCTGCATCTTCTTAGTTTTTCTTGGGCCTGAGTAAACCCTCTGAAGGCCAAACGCTCCCAATGTTCCAAAATGTGCAGTTTGCAGGGATTCATCTGTATCTGCTTTATTAAAGTTAGAATGAGATATTTCAAAGCTGCATGGAGATCTGCATAGTCCAGAAGCTCTCTTCTGTCACTGGGGCATAAGCTGTCATCCTAGGGTTTTAGGAACAATGCGTTCCAGGGCTCGAACCTGACATAGTCGGGATCTGTAAATTCTGCTGGTGCAGGGCCTTTACCCTTATCTTCTTTCTAACTGGAGGAACTTGAACCAACAGAAAACATTTTCAAACTGGCTGCTTCTTTCTGCTGCACAGTCTCACGAGTAAGCATGTCAACAAGGCAATTGAGATAACCTGGCTTATAAATAATTTCATAATCAAAATTTGAAAGCGAGATAAACCAATTGAGAATTCGGCTACTATTTTCTTCCATTAAGTTTTCATTCTTAAAGATCCCTGGCATTATCTTTAAATAAGTTCTAATGATAAACTTAATAGGCTTTAAAAATAGAATGAAATGATTAACCATTTTCTTCACAGCCAAAATCTCTTTATGACTACTCGGATAGTTAAGCTCAGCAGCTTTGAAGGAACCAGATCCATAGCCACATATATTTTCTCTGCCATCAATCTTTTCCAAAAGAACACCACCCTAGGTAGTGTTTGAAGCATCTGTCTCAATTATTAATTGACCAGTACCCTGTGGCAGAGGAAGGGCTGGAAATTCTTTAACTTTGGCCTTTATTGTTTGGACCACCAAAGTCATCTCATTCGACCAAGCAACATGGTTCTTTTTCAAACATTGTTGAAGATAGTTGATGTCTGTTGCTTGTCCTCTATAGAAGGGCCTTATGTAATTCAGACTTCCCAGAAATCTTTGAAGCTGTGTCTTATCCAAAATTTTATCTGGAAAGTGCTCAAAGGATTGCAACACATGTTGCTGCAAAACAACTTGTCCTTTTTTTATATGAAAACCTAGGAAATCCATTTCTGTCTTTCCTATTTCCATTTTTAATTCTAACAGGACCAAACCATGTTTAAAAACAAGATCATAGAAAAAATGAAGATGCTTAAGATGATCTTGAAGACTCTTTGAGCAGATTAAAATATCATCAATAAAGACAACAAGCCATGGGATATCTCTGAAGATGTCCTCCATCCTTTTCTGAAACTCAGATGGAGCATTATTAATTCCGAAACACAAAACCTTCCACTGTTATTGTCCGTGAGGGACAACAAAGGTTGTTTTGAAGTGATCCTTTGCTTCGATCCCAATTTGGTAGAACCCAGATTTAAGATCGAACTTGCTGAACACAGTGCAACCTACAATTTTTTGCAACAAGCTAGATTTACAGGCAGTGGGTATCCAACCTTTTGTAAGACAACATTGAGAGGTTTAAAGTTGACCACCAGGTGAGGCTTTCCTCTCTTCTGTTCTGAGTGTTTGTTTACAACAAACGCTCTGCATGCCCACTGGCTCTTAGATGGCTCAATCAAGCCTTTTTGCAATAGCTCCTGAATTTCCTTTGAATATAATTCCCTTTCTGAGGGACTCATCAACCAAGCTGAAGCTTTAATAGGATTTATCTTTTGAAGTGGGTCGAAGGGCAGAGAAACAAAATATTTCTCTCAAGTCCAGAACGCATTGGGACTCTCCGAACAACAATCTTTTTTAATTTTTTCTTTTATTGCTGCCAAGGATTTATCTCCATGAACTTCTGCATAAGCTATGCAACGATCCATTTTATTTCAATTAACTGACTTGAAAGAACTGACTGACTCAACTGGAATGGGTTTACACTTATTTACAAGACTAAAACTTAAAGGCAACTAAACTGACTTTCCCAAGACTGTACAAGAGAAAACCATTTTATTTGTATCAACAGAAAAGGGACTCACTTTCTGCAGAAACTCTGAACCTAATACACAGTCTTCCTTTAAGACATCTAATCTAAACAAAGATAAATTACTCTTGACACTGGAAAGCTGTATAGGAAAATGCTTAACCTTACCAGACAAAGACATAGGAGAACCTTCAATGGTAGATCCAAACTCTTGACTCTTTTCCCAATAAAATTGCGGAATGGCATTTCCTTTTGCAAGGTTAAAATAACAACCAGAATCAATTAAACATTACACAAAATAAGCTTTGAACTCAGGTGGATAGAACTGTAAAGAAATAAACAATTTGGGACTAGATAGAGCACCTAACAGATTAGTACTCTGAGACTGTGGAGGAGTTGAAGAAGGTGACTCTTCCTTAGTTTCAGGATTGAAACAGGCTCTTTCAATTTGTTTGGATAATTCCTCATCTGAGGACTGATCTTTCTCAAGGACCAAAGCAGATAGCATATTTTTCAAATCATCTATTTCTTTGATCATTATTTTAAGCTTATCTTGCTTTTCTCTAAGCTGGAGCCTTAAAAGCTTTTCTTTGTCTCTTCTATGGGATTGCCTATCCTCATGGCTACCTGGATAATCGTGATAGATTTTGGCAGGGTTATAATAGACAGACAGAGTGGAAGCGGAGATGGGCTTTTTACCTTTGTCAGGTTTCATTGTCTCTAGCTGTTTCTGTAGTCTGGTCTTTTCTTCTCTTAATTCTATTCTCTCATGATGTCTGTACACTGGAATTATGGACAATCGAAGATCAATGTCAGCAATCTGTTTTTCTAGCTGATGGGAAGACGTTCTAGAAGGCAACCGGGAAAACATGTATAAAGAGAAATCAAAATCAGGTAAATTACTACACCCCCCTAAATGTGCATCCGAACTGGAATCAGACTCAGAGGATGAGCTGGAGGAAGGAGGATCACATTTAGCTAAGTTAGGAGGAGGAGAATCAGAATCTGTACAAAAATTAGAAGAATCAGTATCATCATCAGGAAGATAGACTACTTCACCAGAGGGTTTGGGAGAATTTATAGTAACTTCAAATAAATCCCACCATGCGGGATCCAATCCTTTGTATAAAGCAGCAAGCCAAGGTCTGGACTTTCTTTCTAGGCACTTTGCAGCCCAATGATCTGATTTCCCACAAATAAAACAGACATTTTTCTTCCCTTTCTCAGTTCGACGTTTCACATAGCGTTTAGCTTTATATTTGGACTTATGATAGGGTTTATCATATCTGTGCTTCTTATACTTGTGCTTAGATTTGTGGTGATAGGGATTATCAAGGTATCAGTTGAACCTTGGTCTTTTGATGCTGTATTATACCACGAGGGCAATTAGCAGAGCATACAACCTTTGGCTCTAGACAGACTCTCTATGACTCGCAGCGCTTCCAACTACTGGAGCAGCTCGGCTCTAGACTCCTAAGTTGCAGAGCTCTTAACAAGCTCGATGCACTAGACTTGAATGAATCCGGGACCTTTCTTTTATAGCACACTAGCAGGTCATCCGGTTACCAAGAACAAGCACCTAGCAGTCAAAAGGAGGGAATCTAGGGTAATGGTGGGACCGCACCATTATTATCTCATCCCGTAAAGGCTTCGCCATATGGGGACCTGGACAGACTGACAAGACAAGTGGCCAATGACTATGGCCTACCAAAGGAATCTAAATATCATGGCCGACATGTATGGCCTACATAAAATATTCAGGGAACAACATCCCGACAAGATACAACTATGGAGCAACTATTGCCATCCCACCACAGCTTCTATTAATGCAAAAGCATAAAAACAAATATATACAATGATCTTTGCCAGATCGGCATTAATCATCACCAGATTTGCAGACACAAAAAAGTTCTGGATTGCCTGGAGGTCCAACTGGCTGACCGCCACAGGCACAATCAAAACCATCCTTTGAATAGAGGCATTCTTCTAAATCTTGTTGTTCAAGTAGAGAGTCAACATCTTGAGAGTCATCGAGCACGACAGCATCTTCTTTGTTCTCAGGAGGAGGGTATAACCAAGTGCTAAAGCATTGTTCAATATCTGATCCATGCAGGACTTCATTCTTTTCACCAAGAAATTCACTGGCAAACATAGACTAAACCCGTAAGTCTAAAGGAAAAGTTCGTCTGTGTATTTTTGTATCAAGACGGTTCCCTTTGTTGTCACGTTTGATATACTTTTGTGTGACGTGAACCGTGTGTTCTAGCAGACTATAACAACCACCATGATGCCATAACAAGAATTTGAACCAAAGGTTATTTTGGTCCGCTACCTGCAAATCAGCTTCCATGTGCAATATAAAATTTGCACGACGATCGGTCCAATCAAGTCTGAGGCAGAATTTCTCCAGAAGGATTTCAGTCCAACTAGACCACTTTTTATTTCTGAGGTTTCCAGGGTTAGCACAGATAACTATTGAAGTCTGTTCTCTACAGAACTACAGAATCAAATTGTAGGAGGTCCATGTGAGGTTTCCCTCACCAATGTCTACATACCATATCGGGCCATCCTTTTCATCGCTGCAGTCAACCCACAACTCTCTGCACCTTCTTAGTTTTTCTTGGGCCTGAGTAAACCCTCTGAAGGTCGAACGCTCCCAGCGTTCCAAAATGTGCAGTTTGCAGGGATTCATCTGTATCTGCTTTATTAAAGTTAGACTGAGATATTTCTCAGCTGCATGGCGATCTGCATAGTCCAAAATCTCTCTTCTGTCACTGGGGGATAAGCTGTCATCCCATGGTTTTAGGAACAATGCGTTTCGGGGCTCGAACCTAACATAGTTGGGCTCTGTAAATTCTACTGGTGCAGGGCCTTTACCCTTATCTTCTTTCTAACTGGAGGAACTTGAACCAACAGAAAACATTTTCAAACTGACTGCTTCTTTCTGCTGCACAGTCTCACTAGTAAGCATGTTAGCAAGGCAATTGAGATAACTTGCCTTATAAATAATTTCATAATCAAAATTTGAAAGCCAGATAAACCATTTGAGAATTCGGATACTATTTTCTGCCATTAAGTTTTCATTCTTAAAGATCCCTGGCACTATCTTTAAATCAGTTCTAATGATAAACTTAACAGGCTTTAGAAACAAAATGAAATGATTAACCGTTTTCTTCACAGCCAAAATATCTTTATGACTACTCGGATAGTTAAGCTCAGTAGCTTTGAAGGAACCAAATCTGTAGCCACATATATTTTCTTTGCCATCAATCGTTTCCAAAAGAACACCACCCCAGGTAGTGTTTGAAGCATCTGTCTCAATTATTAATTGAACAGTACCCTGTGGCAGATGAAGGGATGGTAATTCTTTAACTTTGTGCTTTATTGTTTGGACCGCCAAAGTCATCTCATTCGACCAAGCAACAGGATTCTTTTTCAGACGTTGTTGCAAACAGTGGACGTATGTTGCTTGTCCTCTGTAGAAGGGCCTTCTGTAATTTAGACTTCCCAGAAATCTCTGAAGCTGTGTCTTATCCAAAATTTTATCTGGAAAGTGCTCAAAGGATTGCAACACATGTTGTTGCAAAACAACTTGTCCTTTTTTTATATGAAAACCTAGGAAATCCATTTCTGTCTTTCCTATTTCGATTTTTGATTATGACAGGACCAAACCATGTTTAAAAACAAGATCATAGAAAAACTGAAGATACTTAAGATGATCTTGAAGACTCTTTGAGCAGATTAAAATATCATCAATAAAGACAACAAGCCACGGGATATCTCTGAAGATGTCCTCCATCCTTTTCTGAAACTCAGATGGATCATTATTAATTCCGAAAGGAAAAACCTTCCACTGATATTGTCCGTGAGGGACAACAAAGGTTGTTTTGAAGCGATCCTTCATGTCGATCCTGATTTGGTAGAACCCAGATTTAAGATCGAACTTGCTGAACACAGTGAAACCTACAATTTTTTGCAGCAAGCTAGATTTATCAGGAAGTGGGTATCTAACCTTTTGTAAGACAACATTGAGAGGTTTAAAGTTGACCACTAGGCAAGGCTTTCCTCTCTTCTGTTCTGAGTGTTTGTTTACAACAAATGCTCTACATGCCCATGGGCTCTTAGATGGCTCGATCAAGCCTTTTTGCAATAGCTCCTGAATTTTCTTTTAACAGAATTCCCTTTCTAAGCGACTCATCAACCGAGCTGAAGCTTTCATAGGCTTTATCTTTTGAAGTGGGTTGAAGGGCAGAGAAACAAAATATTTCTCTCGAGTCCATAATGCATTGGGACTCTCTGAAAAACAATCTTTTTTAATTTTTTCTTTTATTGTTTCCAAGGATTTATCTCCATGAACTTCTGCATAAGCTATGCAGCGATCCATTTTATTTAAATTAACTGACTTGACAGAACTGACTGACTCAACTGGAATGGGTTTACACTTATTTACAAGACTAAAACTTAAAGGAAACTGAACTGACTTTCCCAAGATTGTACAAGAGAAAACCATTTTATTTGTATCAACAGAAAGGGGACTCACTTTCTGCAGAAACTCTGAACCTAATACACAGTCTTCCTTTAAGAAATCTAATCTAAACAAAGATAAATTACTCTTGACACCGGAAAGCTGCACAGGAAAATGCTTAACCTTACCAGAAAAAGACACATGAGAACCTTCAATGGCAGAGCCAAACTCTTGACTCTTTTCCCAATAAAATTGCGGAATGTCATTTCCTTTTGCATGGTTAAACTGACAACCAGAATCAATTAAACATTGCACAGAATAAGCTTTGAACTCAGGTGGACAAAACTGTAAAGAAATAAACAATTTGGGACTAGATAGAGCACCTAACAGATTAGTACTCTGAGACTGCGGAGACTGTGAAGGAGTTGAAGAAGGTGACTCTTCCTTACTTTCAGGATTGAAATAGGCTCTTTCAATTTGTTTGGATAATTCCTCATCTGGGGACTGATCTTTCTCAAGGACCAAAGCAGATAGCATATTTTTCAAATCATCTATTTCTTTGATCATTATTTTAAGCTTATCTTGATTTTCTCTAAGCTAGATCCTTAAAAGCTTTTCTTTGTCTCTTCCATGGGATTTCCTATCCTCATCGCTACCTGGATAATCGTGATGGATTTCGGCAGGGTTATAATAGGCAGACAGAGTGGAAGAGGAGATGGGCTTTCTACCTTTGTTCGGTTTCATTGTCTCTAGCTGTTTTTGCAGTCTGGTCTTTTCTTCTCTTAATTTTGTTCTCTCATGATGTCTGTACACTAGAATTATGGACAATCAAAGATCAATGTCAACAATCAGTTTTTCTAGCTAATGGGAAGACGATCTAGAAGGCGACCGGGAAAACATGTACAAAGAGAAATCAAAATCAGGTAAACTACTACACCCCCCTAAATGTGCATCCGAACTGGAATCAGACTCAGAGGATGAGCTGGAGGAAGGAGGATCACATTTAGATAAGTTAGGAGGAGGAGAATCAGAATCTGTACAAAAATTAGAAGAATCAGTATCATCATCAGGAAGATAGACTACTTCACCAGAGGGTTTGGGAGAATTTATAGTAACTTCAAATAAATCCCACCATGTGGGATCCAATCCTTCGCATAAAGCAGCAAGCCGAGGTCTGGACTTTCTTTCTAGGCACTTTGCAGCCCAATGATCTGATTTCCCACAAATAAAACAGACATTTTTCTTCACTTTCTTAGTCCGACGTTTCACATAGCGTTTGGCTTTATATTTGGACTTATGATAGGGTTTATCATATATGTGCTTCTTATACTTGTGCTTAGATTTGTGGTGATAGGGCTTATCAAGGTATCAGTCAAACCTTGGTCTTTTGGTGCTATATTATACCACGAGGGAAATCAACAGAGCATACAACCTTCGGCTCTGGACAAACTCTCTAGGACTCGCAAAGCTTCCAACTACTAGAGCATCTCGGCTCTAGACTCCTAAGTTGGAGAGCTCTTAACTAGCTCGATGAACTAGACTCGAATGAATTGAATGACTCTGGGACCTTTCTTTTTTAGCACACTAGCAGGTCATGCAGTTACCAAGAATAGGCACGTAGCAGTCAAAAGGAGGGAATCTGGGGTAATGGTGGGACCGCACCATTATTATCTCATCCTTTAAAGGCATCGCCATATGGGGACCCGGACAGACTGACAAGACAAGTGGACGACGACTATGGCCTACCAAAGGAATCTAAATATCATGGCCGACATGTATGGCCTACATAAAATATTCGGGGAACAACATCCCGACAAGATACAACTATGGAGCAACTATCGTCGGCCCACCACGGCTTCTATTAATGCAAAAGCATAAAAACAAATATATACAATGATCTTTGCCAGATCGGCAGTAATCATCACCAGATCTACAGACACAAAAAAGTTCCGGATTGCCTGGAGGTCCAACTGGTTGACCGCCACAGGCACAATCAAAACCATCCTCTGAATAGAGGCATTCTTTTAACTCTCGTTGTTCAAGTAGAGAGTCAACATCTTGAGAGTCATCGGGAACGGCAGCATCTTCTTTGTACTCAGGAGGACGGTATAACCAAGTGCTGAAGCACTGTTCAATATCTGATCCATGCAGGACTTCATTCTTTTCACCAAGAAATTCAATGGCAAACATAGACTCAACCCGCAAGTCTAAAGGCAAAGTTCGCCGGTGTATTTTTGTATAAAGACAGTTCCCTTTGCTGTCATGTTTGATATACTTTTGTGTGACGTGAACCATGTGTTCTAGCGAACTATAACGACCACCATGATGTTGTAAAAAGAATTTTAACCAAAGGTTATTTTGGTCTGCTACCTGCATATCAGCTTCCATGTGCAATATAAAATTTGCACGACGATCGGTCCAATCAAGTCTGGGGCAAAATTTCTCCAGAAGGATTTCAGTCCAACTAGACCACTTTCTATTTCTGAGGTTTCCAGGGTCAGCACAGATAACTATTGAAGTCTGTTCTCTACAGAACTGCAGAATCAAATTATAGGAGGTCCATGTGAGGTTTCCCTCACCAATGTCTACATACCATACCGGGCCATCCTTTTCATCGTTGCAGTCAACCCACAACTCTCTGCATCTTCTTAGTTTTTCTTGGGCCTGAGTAAACCCTCTGAAGGCCAAACGCTCCCAGTGTTCCAAAATGTGCAGTTTGCAGGGATTCATCTATATTTGCTTTATTAAAGTAAGACTGAGATATTTCTCAGCTGCATGGCAATCTGCATAGTCCAGAAGCTCTCTTCTGTCACTGGGCAATAAGTTGTCATCCCAGGGTTTTAGGAACAATGTGTTCCGGGGCTCGAACCTGACATAGTCGGGCTCTATAAATTCTGCTGGTGTAAGGCCTTTACCCTTATCTTCTTTCTGACTGGAGGAACTTGAACCAACATAAAACATTTTCAAACTGACTGCTTCTTTCTGCTGCACAGTCTCACGAGTAAGCATGTCAACAAGGCAATTGAGATAACCTGCCTTATAAATAATTTCATAATCAAAATTTGAAAGCCAGATAAACCATTTGAGAATTCGGCTACTATTTTCTGCCATTAAATTTTCATTCTTAAAGATCCCTGGAATTATCATTAAATCAGTTCTAATGATAAACTTAACAGGCTTTAAAAACAAAATGAAATGATTAACCGTTTTCTTCACAGCCAAAATCTCTTTATGACTACTCGGATAGTTAAGCTCGACAACTTTGAAGGAACCAGATCCATAGCCACATATATTTTCTCTGCCATCAATCTTTTCCAAAAGAACACCACCCCAGGTATTGTTTGAAGCATCTGTCTCAATTATTAATTGACCAGTACCCTGTGGGAGATGAAGGGCTGGTAATTCTTTAACTTTGGCATTTGTTGTTTGGACCGCCAAAGTCACCTAATTCGACCAAGCAACAAGATTCTTTTTCAGACGTTGTTGTAGACAGTGGACGTCTGTTGTTTGTCCTCTGTAGAAGGGCCTTATGTAATTCAGACTTCCCAGAAATCTCTGAAGCTGTGTCTTATCCAAAATTTTATCTGGAAAGTGCTCAAAGGATTGCAACACATGTTGTTGCAAAACAACTTGTCCTTCTTTTATATGAAAACATAGGAAATCCATTTCTGTCTTTCCTATTTCCATTTTTGATTCTGACAGGACCAAACCATGTTTAAAAACGAGATCATAGTAAAACTTAAGATGCTTAAGATGATCTTGAAGACTCTTTGAGCATATTAAAATATCATCAATAAAGACAACAAGCCACGGGATATCTCTGAAGATGTCCTCCATCCTTTTCTGAAACTCAGATGGAGCATTATTAATTTCGAAAGGCAAAACCTTCCACTGATATTGTCCATGAGGGACAACAAAGGCTGTTTTGAAGCGATCCTTCGGTTCGATTCCGATTTGGTAGAACTCAGATTTAAGATCGAACTTGCTGAACATGGTGCAACCTACAATTTTTTGCAGCAAGCTAGATTTATTAGGCAGTGGGTATCTAACCTTTCGTAGGACAACATTGAGAGGTTTAAAGTAGACCACTAGGCGAGGATTTCCTCTCTTCTGTTTTGAGTGTTTGTTTACAACAAATGCTCTGCATGCCCACAGGCTCTTAGATGGCTCGATCAAGCCTTTTTGAAATAGCTCCTGAATTTCCTTTGAACAGAATTCCCTTTCTGAGGGACTCATCAACCGAGCTGAAGCTTTCATAGGATTTATCTTTTGAAGTGGGTTGAAGGGCAAAGAAACAAAATATTTCCCTCAAGTCCAGAATGCATTGGGACTCTCCGAACAACAATCTTTTTTTATTTTTTTCTTTTATTGCTGCCAAGGCTTTATCTCCATGAACTTCTGCATAAGCTATGCAGCGATCCATTTTATTTGAATTAACTGACTTGAAAGAACTGACTAACTCAACTGGAATGGGTTTACACTTATTTACAAGACTAAAACTTAAAGGTAACTGAACTGACTTTCCCAAGACTGTACAAGAGAAAACCATTTTATTCGTATCAACAGAAAAGGGACTCACTTTCTACAGAAACTCTGAACCTAATACACAGTCTTCCTTTAAGACATCTAATCTAAACAAAGATAAATTACTCTTGACACTGGAAAGCTGTACAGGAAAATGCTTAACCTTACCAGACAAAGACACAGGAGAACCTTCAATGGCAGATCCAAACTCTTGACTCTTTTCCCAATAAAATTGTGGAATGGCATTTCCTTTTGCAAGGTTAAACTGACGACCAAAATCAATTAAAAATTGCACAGAATAAGCTTTGAACTCAGGTAGACAGAACTGTAAATAAATAAACAATTTGGGACTAGATAGAGCACCTAACATATTAGTACTCTGAGACTGCGGAGACTGTGGAGGAGTTGAAGAAGGTGACTCTTCCTTATTTTCAGGATTGAAACAGGCTCTTTCAATTTGTTTGGATAATTCCTCATTTGAGGACTGATCTTTCTCAAGGACCAAAGCAGATAGCATATTTTTCAAATCATCTATTTCTTTGATCATTATTTTAAGTTTATCTTGCTTTTTCTCTAAGTTGGAGCCTTAAAAGCTTTTCTTTGTCTCTTATATGGGATTGCCTATCCTCATGGCTACCTGGATAATCATGATAGATTTCGGTAGGGTTATAATAGGAAGACAAAGTGGAAGAGGAGATGGGATTTTTACCTTTGTCGGGTTTCATTGTCTCTAGCTATTTTTGTAGTCTTGTCTTTTCTTCTCTTCATTTTGTTCTCTCATGATGTCTATACACTGGAATTATGGACAATCGAAGATCAATGTCAGCAATTTTTTTTTCTAGATGACGAGAAGACGATCTAGAAGGCGACCAAGAAAACATGTACAAAGAGAAATCAAAATCAAGTAAACTACTACACCCCCCTAAATGTGCATCGGAACCGGAATCAGACTCAGAGGATGAGTTGGAGGAAGGAGGATCACATTTAGCTAAGTTAGGAGGAGGAGAATCAAAATCTGTACAAAAATTAGAAGAATCAGGATCATCATCAGGAAGATAGCCTACTTCACCAGAGGGTTTGGGAGAATTTACAGTAACTTCAAATAAATCCCACCATGCAGGATCCTTTCATCGGTTGTTCTTGTAGTATCAGCCATCACATTATTTTGGTTCATCTGTTGCACCTTCCTCGCTTCCTTTGCTTTCCTTTCCAACTGCTTATGGTGTTCTTTTTCTTGTCGATTAGCCTCTCTTGCAATCATTTCCTGTGCCCGTTGTCCAACTGCAATCATCCTTGATTCCTTCTTTTCCTTTGCAAGATCTTTCTTCCTTTGTTTTAATTCCTGCAAAGCATGTTTCTTTTGTTCAGATTCAACCAAGAGGCTTATGTACTCTTCTGAAGTGAGTAGTTGTGAACTCCAGCCCAATCGGAGAATGTCCCTCCGTCCTTGCCTTCGTTGCGCTGACACTCTCTCCATTAGCAACTTTAGGAATTGGCCAAGCCTTGGTGTGTTCCCTGGCAATGGTTCTTCTGCTATCAGAGGTTCTTCTGTTGCAGTATATTCTTCAGCTGCATCCTAGTTGTCAATGTTAGGTTCTTCTATCAACCCACCATCAACATAAAAATGGACAATCTCAGCTGGCTACGAAGGCGTGTTCATGCTTTCATCGTTGGTGGAACCACCAATGTGTCTGTTCAAGTTCATCATGGCCTCTGCCATCCATGATGGTTGGGATACTTGGGTTGGCACTGTTAATGTGTTATTGTTGCTGCCTGGACTGCGACAACCATCAACCACATTTATATGTCCCACAGAATCCACCTATGTACTGGATGGACCACTTAGACCCATGTTATCTTTTGCTGCTTCATCATCGAATTGTGTAGCGCAAACCTGTTCATCATCATCAGAAGCACCAACTCCTTGGCAGTTTCCTTGAGAAATGGACATGATGTTGTCCATAGCATCTGCCTCTTGCTGCCCATCCAATTGATATTCAACATCCTCACCATCTTTTCTAGCCACAGCTTCTTGTTCATCCACATGAAATGCTTGGCTACACCTGGTGTCATGCATAAGAGCATCATAATTCAATGGCCAGATACCTGTTCGCCTAAATCCAGCCTTGATATTGGAGGATGTGAGAGCCCTTTTGAAAGCCTTGCGTGAAAGTTCAGCTAACTCAAACCTCTTTACCTCTACCCCTGGGTTCTTCGCCATCCATGCAGCACGTTTCGACCTGAAATAGGCCTTGAAAGGCCCAAACACACTCACATCCAGGGGCTGCAACCTGTGAGTGGTGTGAGCAGGGAGTGTTAACAAGTCAATGCCCAACCTGTTTGCCTCCTCGATGGTTTGCATAGCAATGTGGCTGCCATGGCCATCTAAAACCAATAGGTGTTTGTTCTCAGGGGAGACACCGCCTGGTATGGATGCTGCAAAGTGGCAAAGTCAATTCAGGAAAAGTTCTTTAGTCATCCATGCATGGGGATGTGCAGCCATGCACGACCCAAGTTCACAGTTTTGGATATAGTTTTGCAGCTGAGTTTTGCCCTTGAACAAATAAAACCCTGGGATTGCCATACCAATTGCATTCACACATGATAGAATGGTAATCCACTCCCTACTCTTGGGCAGAATCTTTGGCACATTCCTGCTCCCTCTCTTTGCAATGACCCACATGCCACAATTCCTTCCTACCTGTAACCTTGTCTCGTTGCAATTCCAAATATGGTCTGGAGCGTAAGAGTGCTTCTCATATGCAAAAGAAAGAGAGTCATATAAATTGGACACAACCATGGGGCGTAGATTCAATGCCCTGTCTCTATCTAGGCCCTCTGTAGTTTGTAGCACTAGCTCTGGATGCCTTTTTTTGAAACCAGCCCACCATGACTTACCTGGAAACCCATCTTTGAATGGGTTTGGCCTCCCCTGACAGATTTGAGCAACAATTGATTTCAGTTGTATCAACTCTAGCCCATGTCCCAATTCGACCATCTCCTTGCACCACACCACCACCTCCTCCTCCTCCTATTCAGTCATGATTGTAAGAGGACCTCTCCTCTTGGTATGGGTCAAGCCATTTATCTAGTAATGGATTGGCATGGGTGCAATCCCATATTTTTTCGCCACTGCTCTAACTGAAAACCCCTTGAATTCGACATCGTCAATTGCAGCCAACATGTCTTCTTTTGTCCATCCTCTAATTGCAATGATTTTCTTCGTTGAAATGACACCTTACACTGTGGAAGATGGTGGCAATATGGGTGATCCTGGCACTGTGGGTGGTGATGGATCTGTCATTGATGGTGGAACCACACCATCTACCGCTTCCACAGGACCATTCTCAGAATTTGTTGTAGCAATGTTGTCATTTGAAACATGGGCCCTTTCCTCATCCGATGATGTGCATTGTAGCTGGGTACCCCGCTTCCTTGTATTCCTTGTACGATGTGCAATATTGACTCTTAGCATGGCTACAAGAATTTGCACAATCCATACATGTAACAATTAACAGGGTTTTATATCCATTGAATTAAACTGTGAGTATTATATATCCTTCTGCGCGGGTCAAACTGTGAAACTATGAGTAGTATATTCGAAACTAGTTGATTAGGAATAGTTTTTTGATACAATTGATCAGTGTGTGCACAGTGTTTCATCCCATCAGTGGATTTCAGACAATGGATCACGAGCAGGAATAATTTTCTACATTATTTCTAACATTTTCATAATCCAATTCAGTAATCTGAAATGACATAAAAAAATTTAATGTGTTTGTAAAGGAAATCTAATCTGCTATGCAAGGAAATAGAATGTTTTCATGATCCAATTCGGTAATCTGACATGACATAAAAAAAAAAAATCTCATTGTAAAAGGAAAGATGATCTACTATGCAAGGAAATGGAATGGGTCTGTGAAAAGGATAGTTAATGGATACATGTTAACGGTTACTGGAAAACTTAGATGGTTGATTGATTTTAAAAAAATTAATCTGATTGTAAAGGAAATCTGAACTTAGATGGTTGATTGAATTTAAAAAGATTAATCTGATTGTAAAGGAAATATAATCTGCTATGCGAGGAAATGGAATGGGTCTATGAAAAGGATAGTTAATGGATACATGTTAATGGTTACTAGAAAACTTAGATGGTTAATTGAATGGATAAATGAAATAGGTGACTGCAAATACCTGAAACATTGTGCACGCACTGTTGGGTTGTTGATGAATGGTTGACACTGTGCACACACTATTGGGCTGTTGAGGAATGGTTGACATTGTGCAAACACCATTGGGCTGTTGATGGATGGTTGACATTGTGCACACATTGTTGGGCTGTTGAGGAATGGTTGACACTGTTCAAACACCGTTGGGCTGTTGATGAATGGTTGAGTCCTAGATGATCAATGCACTACTTGAATGATAGATGAATCCAAGGAATGCAAATGGATTCAATTGTAAGTAAAGAGGTTGGTTTATATTTTTTTATGTTGAAAATGATTGCTTAGGGGAATTGACATGGATTGCAAGGTTAATTCTGGGAATGGGAGGCTGGGATTGATTTGGCATCGATCCAATGGCTGGAGAATTCTATTTGCATGATCCATGTGCTCTTAGTGTGTTTAATGGATGACTTTAATGCTTGATTTGATCTTGTGCTCTTAGTGTGTTTAATGGATGACTTTAATGCTTGATTTTCCAGTTGCTTTGGTTGACTTTAATGCTTGATTTGATCTTGGGCAGTGAATTCTGTTTGCTAAGTTAAGGGTTTAATGGATGATTTGATTTTGCGATTTAAGAGCTGCTTTGGTTGAGTTTAATGCTTGATTTGATCTTGGGTAGCGAATTCTATTTGTTGAGTTAAGGGTTTAATGGATGATTTGATTTTGTGATTTAAGAGTTTAATGGATTGTTGATTTTGGGCATTCGTAGAGTTTTGCTGCTCCTTTTGATTTCATGAATTTTAATGAATGATTTTATTTTTTCAGTGGGTGGGTGTCATTTATTGAGGTTGCATGTTTGAGTTGTTGAATAATTCCGGACCAGATGCTGACCCTCCATTCCACTTACAGTGTGCAGGTGGTAATGGGTGATGGAACACTGCATCCTGCATGGTGATTGTTGCTTCTCTAGTTGTGGTTCAAGAGGGCTGATGTGATGCCCAGGGTGTACTTGGTAGATTAAGTATGATAGGCTTTTTTGATGTTCCATTTGTAATTAATGGCAAGACAAAGTGGATTCTCAATTCAACTTGATGGTTTTTAATGTTGGCATTAAATGGACTGAATACTGTCAGCTGGGGTTCTAATCAATTATTAAATGTATTTTGGACTTAATATCATATATATATGCATAAATATGTTGTTTAATGAATTTTAAATAAACTGGAAATGTTCAAGAATAGGGTGGTTGATGTGACGGGAACCATGACCACTACTAGTTCCCGCACAACAATAGGAGCCTCTCTCCTAGTACTCAAGCAAATGATCATGATTGGAGGATAACATTTTCAAACTAACGAAAAACATGTGACTCTACATAGTATTCATACATCAAACAAAATGAAAACCGTGAATCAACTCATAACATGTGTAAACCAGGTTGCATATCAAAATTAAAATTATAAAATCAGAACATGTGTAAGCCACACTGTATATCAAAATTAAAATTAAAAAATAAAAAAAAAATTAGAGTGCAATCTCCAAATGCCTTAACTAGATTATTATATGAAAATAATATCAAGAAACAACTAACTATATAATAACATAATTGTAAATTAAATAAATTACCAAAAACATAAAAATACTTAAAATGTATAAGCTAGTTGTTTATTTGAATATAAGAAAATTTGATTTCAAATTAAGAGATGTGATTAAAAACAAGAAAACAACAAAATCTACTATACTATTCCTTCCCTTACCTAAAACATTTCACTTGATATTATGTGAAATTATAAAGTTAATGTATTCATTGAACGATATTGATACCTACTATTTCACTTAATATTATGTGAAATTATAAAGTTAATGTATTCATTGAAGGATATTGATACCTACTAAAAAATGGCTCTCCCTAGATTTGTGGGGTTAGTATACTATGTTTTATATCATGGAAAGAGTTAAGGGATTGTGAGATTCATTCATAACAAGGAGCATTGGATGCTTACCAATTGTGGAAGCTATTGAGAAAATGATGATTACATCCCATATTCAATGGTGTCATAGGAGTGGTTATTATAATCCTAGAATGTTAGAATATAATCTAAGATAATTGACATACCTCATCCTCTTCTTTGGTTGGTTATTTTGTAACTCTACTCAGCTCAATTATCTCTTCATTGAAATCGATGTGCATGCAAGTGGCTCAAAATATGTTATTCTTTCCTTTTTCAAGTTCTGAAGGTTATTTGATCTTTCATGATCCTTAGTAAAGAGTTCCAACTATGTGTCCTTTAGAATCGTACTTTGACCTAGATATTCAACAACCTCATACTTAACTTTGTAAGTGAATGGTATGGCATTATTTATAATTATTTCTTGAAAATAAAAAAACTCATGCTAAGCACTAAGGTCACATCCACTAGCTTTTCTTCATTATGTTCTTTATCCTCAAATTGAAAATTGTGTGTGAGTGAAATATTTGAAAATGGTGTGTGAGTGAAATATATCATGATTTTTCCATTGCTAATGTACATGCTTCATTAACATACTCTTCATTGATTAGATCCTAAACACTTCCCTTTTCTTCTCTCGGAGAGGTTAGTGAATGTATTTGTTAGGGTTAACCTTGACTCGGGATTGAGTCAAAGTTGGTTAGGTCTAGCACATGGTTTTGGGCACATGGTTTTCTTGTAACCCATGGTATTGCCCCATGGTATTGCATGTAAGGAAGCCTTTATAAGGCTTGAGGAGGCTCCATTGTAAAGTGGCCTGGAGGTGAGCGAGTGAGCTCACTTGGCCCTGCTTGGCTGGTTTAGGTCAAGGGTAATGAAGATCTTCATTGGGTGCTGGTTTTCCCCACATGGGGTTTCCAGGGTAAATTATGTGTCTCAAGTGTATGCTTGTTATTTCTGTTTGTTTCTCTCGCAAATTATTATGTGTATGCTCGTATAACTTAAGAAGTGGTATCAGAGCCATGGTTTGGCATATTGGTATTGTTATTGCTTGTTGAATGGTAAGTGTGCAGAGTTGAGCCATCTATGGAAGAATGGACCAGCCTGTTCGCAGTGGTTGGGTGAAGGCTGCACATGATGGTGGAAAGCCACAAAGAGTTGTAGCTACTTCTGAGATATGTTTTTAAGTGAGTGGATCTAGTTGTAAAAGGACAGTCTGAGATCCTAAGACCGTGGATCTAGGATGATTGCAGAAAGGACTGGACATTTGAGATTGGTGAAGGAACTGCACTCAGCGTGAAGAAGGAGTCCACGCTGTTGGAGGAAGAGCTGTGTTTTTTAGATTGGTTCGGAGGAAGCCGTAAAGGATTTTCAAATCAAGTGGATCGATCTGTGGTAGATCGAAAGAGCACCAATCTGTGGTTTGCATTCAATGCCGGAAGCCGACATCTGTGAAGGAGTCGTTTCCATCCACATGAGGAGACAAATGCCCGGGAAAATCCCCGTGAAGATAGAAATCATTGAAATCGGTGAAGATAAGTCTAATCCATGTGAAGCTGCATAGAAGAGATTGCCGTTGGCCTGCCTCTATAGCCATCAAGAGAGAACCTGCATGAAGAAATCAATGCTGTGAGAAAATCGGTGAGATTAAATGAATTTGTTGGATAAGAAATTCATGTGGAAATCCACGTCTGCAAGAAAAGACCCTGCCAAGATCATGGTAAAAGGGAAACTATACCAGCTGTGAGTAGTGTGGGGAGGCGATCCCGATCAATGTGATAAAATATGCATGAAGATAAAAATAAGACATCCGTTGTGTGATGAAGAATCCTGCGTAATAACATATTTCCATTGAAAACCCATGACAGAGATCGGTCAATTGCTAGTGTTGAGGTTTGCAGAACACGAGAAGGAGCAGAGATCGTTCTCTAGGAAGGGCCAACCGCCATCAGAGAAGAGATCCGCTGACAGAGGGAGAGCCGTTGGTGCACAACGCTTCCCAAGAGAGCAAACCCGAATGTCATGGAGGAGGAGCCAACCCATAGAGGCTATGCGGTGGTGAAGGAAGCCGCCAGGAGATTTGTCGAGTCGGTCATGGAGGAGCCGGTCCAGTGGAAGGGCGTCGTTGAGCCCGTGGAGAAGAGCCACGAGTTATGGAGGAAGGGCCCGCTTTGGAAGAGCCCATGAGCCTGTAAGGGAGCCCGAGCAGTCACTGAGAGGAGTCCCATCACTGCAGAGCCGAGCTGGTCCGCTGACCTGAAGAGAAAGAGCCCGACGGTGCATGTTCTGGAAGAGATCCGGTGAAGATGGATCCGTGTAGCTGCGTTTGAGAAAGTCGTGGTAGGGCATGAATGGAAGAAACCCTAGCCACATGAATGAAGATCTTAGTAATGAAGCATTTGTTGATACAATGCTGGAATGAGTCATTAAAAAGGAATACTTGGACTGTTTGGAACTGCGTAGATTGAGCTTGGAAGGGCAACGTGGCATGATAGATCCATGGGATTTGGTCAATAATGACATGGGCAGAAAAAGAAGGTTGAGCACATGGTGGACAATGAGCAATGGAATGATGAGCAAGAAAGACGAGCATGGAAAGCGAGAGGATGAAGCAATGGATGGTGATGGTGTAGCCACCATGAAGACACATGAAAAAAAAATAATAATAATGGAGCAGTTTGCATGTAAAAGGGCATATGACTGTAAGACCTAGTAAGGCATGCATACCCCTGGTAACTCACCAGTAAAGTCGGAAGAAAGACCTAGGTGATAGGGGGGTGTATGTGAGATTCCCTGGTTAAAACTTTGAGGGGGGTTGGTGATTACTCCAAGTCAAGTTTAAAGGGGGGATTGTTAGGGTTAACCTTGACTCGGGATTGAGTCAAAGTTGGTTAGGTCTAGCACATGGTTTTGGGCACATGGTTTTCTTGTAACCCATGGTATTGCCCCATGGTATTGCATGTAAGGAAGCCTTTATAAGGCTTGAGGAGGCTCCATTGTAAAGTGGCCTGGAGGTGAGCGGTGAGCTCACTTGGCCTTGCTTGGCTCGTTTAGGTCAAGGGTAATGAAGATCTTCATTGGGTGCTGGTTTTCCCCACATAGAGTTTCCAGAGTAAATTATGTGTCTCAAGTGTATGCTTGTTATTTCTGTTTGTTTCTCTCGCAAATTATTATGTGTATGCTCGTATAACTTAAGAGTATTCATAAGATACTAGACCTTTTTCTTATGAATCTCATCTACCAGAAACATACCACTATCGTGACTTTCAATTTTAGTTTCCCCTTTTCTTCTCTCGGAGAGGTTAGTGAATGTATTCATAAGATACTAGACCTTTTTCTTATGAATCTCATCTACCAAAAACATACCACTATCGTGACTTTCAATTTTAGTTGTCTCATATTCCAGTTACTTACTTTGTCCATGTGTTGCATTTTTTAAATCAAGGAAAGGAGCAAAAGATAAAGGATGATTTTGCAAATCCTTTGACAACAGAGTATGAGTCTTTGGAATGCAATAGGATATTAGTATTTTTGACTAGTGTATCCATAGATCTTATTATCCATTCATTTTCCTCTTACTTCGGGAGGTTATTAGCGGATCTCATCTCATGATTCTTTTCTCAATGAGACTTGATTGTTTATAAAATTTACTAAGCATTCCTTTGTTTATACAATGTACACCCGATGGGAGTTTTGAATTAGATATTCCTCTATTTGGTGTGCCAAACCCTTCGAATGATAATGCTAGTGCCCTTGCTAGTTTATATGATTTAAATCTTAAAAATGTAAATGAAAATCCTCTAAAATTAAACTAATTTAATATATCTGATGAAATATAATAAGATATGGAATTATAGAAATAAAAAAAATAAAAAAAATGTTCACTTAGATATAGATTGCATAAATATCGAGGATAAGGTCAGCCTGAAATTATATTAAAAGTTATATCTCGATGTCAATTTTTTAGCAAAATAGAATTCAACAATAAGAATGTGTACCAAATGGATGAGAAAAATATATAAAAAACATATATCAATTCTCACAACTTTTTATAATTCCATGAACAATTAGAATAGTCTATACTAATTTTCCCAACAAAACTAGAAATCTACAACATAATTTGGCCCACAATGGCTTCTCCATTAACTTGAAATTAGTTCACAATGTGAAGAAAAAATTACCATTATATTTTTGGAATAGGTTTGTGCCTATTGTCCTTCCAACTCTCTCCAACCTTTGGATACTCTCCATTTGACTCTTCAATTTCTTTTACATATTTTTCCTTCCCTTCGAAATAAATATTCTTGTAAATTTTTTTCTCCAAAACTTGTCATTTTCCTCATTTGACTATTTAATATAACTTTGAGGGTAATTTCCAAAGTAATTACAGTTATTTATTCGCAAAAGTAAATTCCATAATAAGAAAGATAATTTGTCTTATTCTTGAGCAACGACGAGCCAAAATATTTTTCCTTTAAGGTTGTTATTGAACACATGTAGACTCTTTGTCACAACCATCTAACCTCCAATCTATATGTTGGTTCTATTCTTTTATTATTTTGAATGTTCTGCATTCAACATTGTCCACACTGACATCTTCTATTCTCAATCTAGTTGCTTCCCTCTATAATTCTTTGTGTTTCCTACTACTATCTATTTGATGAGATTTGTCGGCTATGGAGCTTGACTATCTTCTTGATTTTGAGGCCTTGTTTCAATTATGTTTGGATCTCAATTCCTGAAAGGGGGGTATGAGGGGGCTTCCCCCCCACCCACTAATGTTTCTAGGGGATCCAAGGAGGGTGGAAAATAAATTAGAGCCCCCCCCTAGTAGGTTTTAGGGGGAAATTCCCTCAGAGAATTTTTCAGAATAAAATGCCTTGCAAAATATTGCAATTTTGTAGTAAATCTAGACCGTGCATCATTAAGTCACAAAGCTAATGGTAGAAGTTATGTTGGTGTTTTTTTCCTTAGAAGGAAACCCTTTTTATGAGGGTATTGTATTAGGGGTGTATGGGGTGAGAGAAACATTAAGAGAGTAAAGAGGATGTTGCAGTGGATGTGTTGTAGGTTTTCTCCCTTATTTTTGTTGGACGAAATAAAGGAAGGACTAGTTGTTTCTTTGTGGATGTAGCCCATATCGGTTGGACCACGTATATTGGTGCCTCTCTTCTATTGTGTTCTTCTGTGTTTTATTTCCACATTTATTTTGATTTTTTATTGCTTCGGGATCATATTCCTAACAAGATTATGACATCATTATACCATCATGGACATGAGCCTATGAATGTCGTTAGCATTTCTTGCAAACAATAATTCAGTTTACAGTTAGTAACATTAATATCAATAAATCACTATTACTTTAGGAAGCATTATTGCAATAAATGGGTTGAAGGGATCTCAAAGTATTGAATGCCAAGAGCATCTCAACTTGGTTATAATAAGTAGTTGACATTGACAATAAAGTAAGAATCTATGTGCATATTCTTAATATCTATAACTACAACTTTAATGTTCCATTAGTGTTTTATCAATACTCATGTTCCACCAATTTCAAATTATTGTGATATGGCCTTATACTTCCTCTGGCCCCAAAGCTAAGATTTCCTCCTTAGACTTCATTTGGCCTCAAAGCCTTAGACACTTAAACTCACTATTTTTTTCATGTTTGTTGAATCAACTAATGGTGAGAACATATATAGCCTTCATAACCCCTCTCTTAAAAAGATGGGAATTAGATCATTTCATTTCCACATACTTATCTTCTCGATTGATACCACTTTGATTTCTTTTGTGTCTATTGAATTAACCAATAATGAAAACCTATGTAGTCTTCATAACCCACCCTTAAAAATATGAAAATGAATTATTAATACCACTTTGATTTCATTTGTGTTTATTGCATTAGTCAATTAAGGTGAAGACTTATATAACCTTCATAACCACTCTTAAAAAAAGAGGAATTAGATCAACTTATTTCCACATACTTAAGCCTTAATCAAAGCTAAGCCAAATCCCAAATTGAAACCAAAACCAACTACTACATGAAGGAGCTCAAACCCAAATACCATGTACCACAAGTTGAATGTAATAAAGGAAGGGCTGCAAATATAAAATGTAAAAGATTTAACACCATACTGCATGTGAGAATTGGATCGAAGTCACATGTATGATAATATAATTGTTGAAAAGTACTCAAACTTCCCATGTAGTAATCACGAGGCAAGATGGAAGGGGAAACACCAACGTTGCACCTACTTTTTATCTTGTAACACAATTTAATTATTGAGTTCCATCAGGAGCATTCACCTCCCATAATAAACACCCTCAAAATATTCAAATGCTATAAATTATATAGATGGAAGATCATCATAGTAGTGACATCGATTCGAGAAGATTCAAACCCATTAAGCTAAGAGTGTAATTAAGCTTACACCTCCAACATAAGAAATATAGCAATAGTCTTGAATGACTATTAACCTTTTTCAAAGAAAGAATGACTATTAACCTAGTAAAGGAAACGATTGACCCCAATAGAATGTTTCAATGCACACTATATCTTATCGATTGAACCAGGAATAGAATGGTGATGGTCAAAGGTAAATATATCTAGAAACACTAGTTTCAATGCAATGTTGAATATACTGCAATGTTGAATATAATAGTAGTAGTAATAAAGGAAGAAAATAACAATATGCATTATCAACCATCATCATGTTAGTACTCTACTTTTGAAAAATTCGATGGTGTTAGTACTCTACTTTTGAAAAATTCGATGGTTATATACGTGGGCAGTTTAAAGAAGATTTGATAATTTTTTTTTCTTTCCAAAATTCGGTTATATGTGTGAGTAGTTTAAAGATTATATAATTTAGAAAGAAAAAAATTCTAATTTTTTTTAATTATTTTTTCCGGAATTGTTGAAAGTGTAGATATAAAGTATTGTATTTGAAAGTGTAGATATAAAGTGTTGAGATTGTACAGTTAAGTTAAAATGGAATAAAAGTTTTTGAGGGTGTTGAATCCATTTTTACAATGTAAAAATGGATTTTGAATAATTAAAAGTTATGATATAGTTAAAGATTAGATGATTAGATTTCACCAATAATAACAAAAAAGTCAAAATCATCTAACAACTCTCTAGACAAACAATTATAAATAATTACCCTTGCAGATTTATTCAATCAAATAATGTTAAATTGGGCCAATCAAATAATGTTATTCAAACAATGAATTTTAATAAGGCCAAATCAAATAATGTCATTCAAACGATGATTTTTAATATTGCAATTTGATTTTGAAAGGCATTTTTTCAATTTTTGGGTGAACTTAAAAAGTTAAGAAAGCCATCGATGTCAAATTGAAAAGGGCATTACGTAAAGAATAAAGTCATCGGGCATTATTTTTCAGCATTAAATCTAAATGACTTGGAGCATATCCCACTAAATCCGACTTGGAGTAATTGTCGGAGTGGCCCTGACCGTGTAGCAAAAAGATTGGATAGATATATGGTTGGGGACTCACTACTGGAGAAATCCCATCGATTCCGGTCCTGGATTGATACTGACAAGATCTCAGATCATATGGCTATTATTCTGGAGATTGATTTTGAGGCAAATCCAAAAAACTACCCATTTAAATTCAATCACACATGGCTTCATGATACAGGGTTTGTGGAGTTGGTTAAAAAATCGTGGACAAAGTATTCTAGAGATCCGAGGGACTCCCCTTCCCACCATCTTATGAAAAAACTGGGTTATCTTAAATCATGCACCATCAAATGGGAAAGGATGAGGAAAAAGGCTCTTTCTATGGAGCTTGTTTCCATTGAGGTGGCCATCGATGAGATCCAGGGTATTCACAAATTGGGAGTAGTCAATTGTCCCATTCCACTATCTCTAAGGGAGCTGGAACAACGAAAACATTTACTGCTTTTAAGAGAAGAGGAGACTTGGCGGCTGAAAAACAGGGCCACTTGAATAGCCTTGGGCGATAAAAATACCAATTTTTTTTCAGAAATTTGTTGATCGTCGTCGTGTTCATAATTCTATATGGTCTTTAAAAGCTAAGAATGGTGAAACTATCTATAGTCAGTCGGCTTTACTCCTGGAGGTTGGAGTTCATTTGGAGGACTATTTTGCAGATCCGGGTACTAGCAAAATAAGTGAGCAGATTAAAGTTATTCGTGAGTACCCACGTTTTTTCTTGGAGCTGGAGGGGAATGATGTCTTTGCTCCTGTCACACTATCAAAAATCAAATTGGTCATTCAAAAATTGGCTAAGGCCAAAAGCCCAGGCCCCGATGGCTGGACTGCTGAACTATTCACTGAGTTCTTTGACTTAATGGGGCCGGACTTACTTGCAATGGTGGAAGACTCGCGACTGTCAGGTAACATCCCTGTGTCTTTAAACTCTACATTCATAGCTTTGATTCCCAAAACTTCATTACAGGACTCCTATGAAGACTTCAGGCCGATATCACTATGCAACTTAGCCTACAAAATTATGGCGAAGATCATTGCTAATAGGATCAAACCGGTTCTTTCCAAGAATATTTCAAAAGAGTAATTTGGGTTTCTGGAAAATCGTCAAATATTCGATGCTATAGGCCTGGATCAAGAAGCTTTCCATAGTATTAAAACCAGAAACAAAAAAGCAGTGATATTGCAAATGGATCTAACCAAGGCCTACGACAAGGTAAATTGGGACTTCCTGCGATTACCTTGATTCAGATTGGAATTCCATGGAGGGCTATGAAATGGATTATGGGTTGTGTGTCTTGAGTTCACTATTCAGTTCTGGTAAATGGAAGTCCGTCTAAATTCTTCTCAGCCTCGAGGGGGCTCCGGCAGGGCTGTCCATTATCACCTTTATTGTTCCTTATTGTGATTGAGGGCTTGCGTAGACTCTTTCTCAAGGCAAAAGATGAAAACCGGATTATTGGTGTGCAGATCACTAAGAATATTCATATAACTCACCAGTTGTTTGTAGATGATGTGTTGTTATTTGGTAAGGCCTGTAGAGCTGAGTGGGCTGCTATTAAGTTAATACTTGACCTTTTTCAGATTACCACAGGTATGATTATTAATGATCAAAAACTGTTTTCCTGGAGCATAAAATGGATCAAAAATTAAGGTTGGAGATCTCAGCTATCTTCAATTATAAGATTAAAGCCCTTGTGGATGACACTGTGTATCTGGGTTACTTTTTAAAACCAAATGCATATAGCAAGTAGGACTGGCTCTGGCTTCTAAAGAGATTTGATCAAAGGATTATAAACTGGTGCTGGAGATGGCTCTCTATTGGGGGGCGGTTAATCTTAGTAAAATCGATCTTGCAGAATTTGGGTGTATTTTGGCTATCACTGTGCAAGGTCCTGAAATCAATCCTGATAGCTATGAGAAGGAAGATGCATGACTTCATTTGGTATGGGTAGAAATCGCACAAGTTCCATCTGGCGAACTGGAGGAAGATGGCTTCTCCTTACCAGCGTAGTGGCTGGTCCATGAAAAATATTAATTTTTTTCTCTTCTGCTTTATTAGCGAAGAGTCTGTGGAGGGATCTGATGGTTGAGGGCCCTTGGGGAGCTGTGATCATTGATAAATATCTCAAGGGCTCTACTATTTCGAATTAGCTACAAGGTGGGAATATTAAACTTAAGGGAGTCTCAAATTTTTGGGTTGGACTGGCATCATCGTTACCCATAATGGTGGATTGGATCGGTTGGTATCTGGGCAATGGCAGAAGGATACTCTTGGGTGCAGACCCATTTATTGGCGGCCCATCATCTTTTTGGCTCTCATTTGAACTTTTGGCTACTCTCCATGCTCGGGGATATTTTTCTCTATATCATGCGGCCACTAACAAGGTTACTAATGGCCCATTCCAATCGTGGATTTCTGCTGGTCAGCTCAGACTGCAGGGATCGCTGGCTGCTGAGTGGGAGGGGTACGTTCAAGAACTTTTGAACGGTGGTATTCAACTTGGTTCTAACGATGATTACCTCGCCTGGTCACGGAATACAGCTACAGGTTGTTTAACTGCGAAATTGACATATGAGACATTTTTTCCCGATGGTCCGTCGATCTGTTAGTGGCATGGCAATTTATGGAGATGGAATATCCAATTGAAAATAAAAATCTTTATGTGGCTGGTATTGGAAGGTAAGCTATTATTCTGGTTTAATTTGCAAAAATGAGGGTTTATAGGTCTTGGTGTTTGTGGTTTATGCTTTCAGGGTGAGGATGGGGAAGAACATCTTTTCTTTGATTGTATTTTCAGCACACAGGTGTGGGCAGTGATCTGATTATCAGAGAAGTCTTTCCCTTTGTGGGATGTCCAATCCCTCTCCGATATTCTGCTTTGATGTTTTAAATGCAATAGATTTTCAATTGAATTATTTTGCTATGTTCTATGGGGGATTTGGAAGGCAAGGAACCTCGCTATATTTGAGGATACTCATGTGTAGCCTAGCTGGGTGGCGAGGAAGGCTTTTCCAGCTCTAGCGGAGATGGGGGGAACTGTGGTGGAAGATGCGGTTAAGTTACCACTTGCTAGTGTGGATCATCCCATTCTATTGACAACATTTTTTGGTCTCTTTGATGGGGCCTCTCAGGGCTTCGGTTTACGTTGTGGTGCGAGAGGGATCATCACTTTGAACCATGGATATTTTTTTTAACTATGGATGAACTTTGGTGCTGGGACTAATACAAAAGCGGAACTTTGTGCACTTTGGCTCATCTTGTATTTTGCATATGTCCGCAAGTTAGATCTGTGGTAGATTGCTGGCGATTCTCAAGTGGTCATCAATTGGATTAGACAGGTGGGGAATATCAATATTTTGGCTCTCTCTCTGTGGCTGCGTCAAATTAGATCCCTACTTCCACATTTTTCTAATGTCCGGTTTTTGCATATTCCACGTGCTGAAAATGATCAAGCTGACACTCTCTCGAAACGTGCTCTTGTCTCATTAAATGGTACTCTCCATTTTGAGCATTGGGCTGGCGATGTCATTCAGGAAGTGGGCTGCTACAAGATGTTTTGATCTTTAGTTCTTGTTCTTTTGTAGATACTTAGTGTTCTTTCTTTTTTGTTTAGGCTTATTGGTGATGTCTCTCTTGTGGGTGTTTCATTCGACTCATTGGTTTGAGTTTGTATTTATTTTCTTATGGCTAGGGGTAGTTGGTTACATGTGGGGCATGTGTTTCTTGGCTCAGGAAGTGAGCATTTTTTTTACCTTTGCTTGGAGGGTCATTCTTTAAGAACTTTTTTCTCGAAATGGGAGGTGTACTCATTTCTATCTTTCTTATACTTGTTAATAAAGTATAGATATTTTTCTGATTGAAAAAAAAGTCATCGGTCATATTATAATGATGGCATCGAGACAATCTTCAAGAAGATCCCAACGATACAATTGGGACCTTTCAATAGGCATCATGGCTTGCAAATGAGGAAAGGAAAAATTCAACCATTGGTAAATATTCGAAATGACCCTAAAAAGTTAAAGGTGAAATATGGCCCTATAAATTTGAAACTATAAAGTTAAAGTTCATCAATACTCTTGATATTGCCACCGTGAGGTAAGGATTTGAAATTTTTTTCCATTCGTGGTTATTAAAATTGAATTAATGGTCATGGAAAAATGGTTGGTTATCTAACTTGGAAAGATGAGCATTTACTTGTATCACATTAAATTGTCGATGATCGATCATCCAAGTCAGAAGATGTCTCAACATAATTGACCTTGGGTGGATGGAATGAAATCCATGTATCCCCACCAACGGACTACCGTATCTGAAGGCTTCATTACAATTATAATCTATAATTTATGAAAATTTTGAAGTGAATGGCTACAACTCTAGGTCCAAGGATGGCTTCATTACAATTATAATCTATAATTTATGAAATTCAATTGTATTCTTAGTAGGAGATTCTAAGTACCTGTGTTTTCATATTTACATGAATCGAAATCAAAATCTATCATTTGCATTGAGTTTGAAATCCATAAAATCATATAGACAACCTTTTTTAAGAGATCAAAAAATAATTTTAATTGGAACATCAATTTGAATGCTAAGGCATTTTTAATCATGTGTTTAGGTTCTATTCATGATGATGCATTATCGGAATCAAATTGCATCTTATCTTATTGGGTCGCTAAAATCATATAAGCAACCCCCTCCAGAGATCAAAATATCATTTCAATTAGAATCTCAATTTGTATTCTAAGGCATTTTTAATCATGTGTCCAGGTCTCATTTAAGATGATGTTTTAATGGAATCAAATTGTGTCTTCTCTTATTGGGTCCATGTTATATAGTATTTTCATACATGTTAATCAATGTTGGCATGATTCATAAGTGAAACAATGCTTTTAGTTCTCGAAAATGGTATGTTGATGTTCACAACACCTAATACCCAACACGTGCTGAAATTGTTGATTCTACCCAAAAATAGCCATGAGTGAATCAATGGTATAATAGCTCTAATAACCCTTAACAAGGCTACATAGCACTCTCAATCATTTTAGAGTCAACTAAAAATAGGAAACGTAGTAACAAAGAGTAGGGTGCATGTAATGCAACAAGCAGGAAAAAAAGAAACACATTTGAAAAAAAACCAACTTGATGATGCAACTAATACAAACTATCAACATTTCCTTCTAGAACAAAAGGACCAAGAAATAATCTATTTGGTATGATTCCAATTAGCAATGCACAATCCTTGGTTAAATGAAAAAAACAAATCCAAGGGAGAGCAGAGTCCACTTGACAGGGCTCTATTTAAATTTTATAAGAGGGTGTCCAAGTTAGTCGACTTGAAGCTAGTTGAGGCCTCAACAATGGCTTAAGTCAAAGAGGACCTTGATTGAGGGCTTCTAAAGTCCTTCAATCATGGTATTTTAAAGGCCTCAATCAAGGTCTAAACCTCAACTGAGGGTTAAATAATCTAGAAACCTTCCTATTTTTGCAAGTTTTCATGGAGCTACAACTTCCAAGAGGTGAAATTCCTTCATCTCGTCCATGAAAGGTGGCGGAGTTGGTTCTTATAGATTTGTCATTGAAACCTCTATCCAATGGCATGGTACTTTCTCATTTTCATTTCTATACCATATTTTTAATTTTTTTTCTAAAACTTATACATTTTTTTCTCACTCATAGTAAAGGCCCCAAGAGAAAAATAAGTATCTTCAAAATTACACAACAAAAAATTAGAAAAACATTTAGGATACCCATGGATGTTTACTATTCAAAAGGAAATTTCTAATATTTGGTTAAGTAAAGATGCGAAAAAAATTGTTGCAAAAAACAAAGGTGTATAGAATGAGATTCAATATTAATTAGTCAGCTTAGATAAATAAATAAATAATGGGATATACTACATTTTGTGTAGATCATGCTCATACAATTTTAATTTTAAAATTATTCATTGAACACTTGATTAGATATTGGGAACAAAAGTAACCTGTTAACTATTTTGGAAATTTTCAATGACAAGTAACATATAATTACATGCAAATTTGACACATTAAATGACATTCATATTTTTTGAGAAAAATATCATTAGAAAGATAACGCAAATCCCTGCAACTTTTTAAACTACATATCAACATTAACAAGGCATATATGAGTTTCGAGGGATTCAAATTTAAAAACATGTAAAATGACAAATTTTCATCACCATATTTCATTAAAAAGTGGGCACATATTCATGGATTCACCCACTTCACAGTCAACTACATAGAATACTTCTCATTTGTAATTATATATATAATCAATGAAGTCTATAAAGATTGTTTCATACTAAGCTCATCCATGAAACACTCTTGTATAAGAACCTCCATTAGCGCATAACAAGTCCTCCTACAACTTGATCACGGATGAGGATCACATGAAATTTGATCATAATTCCTAGTCTATCCATATGAGATACCCTACCTGGACTCATCTATGTGGTCTATTGGCTTAATCCTTGCCCCTGCATCATCAACTTCCACATTCACTAAATATCCCTCTTAGTGGGATAAATGAATGAATGTGCTATGCTAAAGTAAATTATAGGTTAGGGTGGCAATCAATGTTTGATTCTTATGAATCTTATCTAAAATCCTAGGATATTGGGCATGATGTTAGGAATTCACCTCATAGGTCATGACACTCTCAAGGGGTCAATCCTGGGATTTTGTTCATCTTGCATAAACCCATGACCTACCCCCAAAATCCACAATGTCAAAGTAGTTTACATAGAGACCTAAAACAAACTGGATCCACAATTTCCTAATAAAATACAACAATGCTTCCCTATTATTGTAAGGAGGGTTGTCAAAAACCATAAATTGTCCATCCATCATTTAAGTTGTCTATAAATGGTTGGTATATGCACCAACCCGTGCAAATATGCTTCTTTGTCACAGGAGGGTGTTAAACAGTTCTAGGTCAATAAACAAGGTCATGAATTCTTGTTTCAAAATGTGTAAATCATTAATCCCATTTCTATCTAACCCCATCTTGAACTATTCATACATGTTGGGCCATGTATTCAAAAATATCAAATAATTGCCCTTGGGCTTAAAAAATGGAAGATACAATTCTTAAGAGATATGGTGATGGAAAGGCATGATGGATTTTTGGTGCTTATAAAATAGCTAATTAGGGTTCTCAACATTTCAATGCCATTGTTTCTGTTGATGTTTTCATCTCCATCTTATGGTTAGGGGTTAGGGTTAATGAATTTTTCAATTGGTGAATCGGTGATGGTGGGTTTGGGTTCTAATCATGTGTAAGCTCCATGACAATATAATATATAGGCTGAAATTGAACAAGCATTCAACATTTCTGATTTCCTTCCTTAATTTGTAGAATTTAAGAAATGTAAACATAACAATTATACAAAGAAACCTACCTTGAATTCAAAGAAATGGTGGAGAAAGACACTTTACAACTATTAGAAACAATGAATGCTAGTGATTGCAACCTCCCTCAACCTCATCATGTTAATATGCATTGATCCATTATTCTAGAGCACATCTCATTCTCTTCAGAAACATAAATCGTGGTTTAGAAATTATAAACAAGTTGCAACTCTTTTTTTGTTCATAGTTCGCAAAACGTGGGTGCACTTAGAAATGTGCATATATTGTTAATGTGTGCACATGAATTCCTAAAACATGCATGTAATACCCCTAGTTTTGACTTGGAATGTATTTATCCAAAATTATGTAAATGATGTAAATATGCTAGTGTGAATTCCTAGAGTGGAGCTCAAGGCCAAGACCCAACTAGTGAATGCTAGGCATGTATGATGTATATATTTTATTTAGACTATTTGGTTGGCTTGTTATGCTGATTTAGAAAATATGTAAATATTATGTGCATAAATAATAAAATGGTCCAAGCATGGTTGTGTAAAGAGCACCAAAGGGGCTATGATTCCACTAGAGGGGGAGAGAAAAGGGGGTCTATGGGAGACTAAATACTTGCTGCCAAGTGTCAACCTTAGAACTCACCCAAATTCTGTCATGTGCTTTGAATAAGACAATTATCTCCTTTTTTTTTACTATTTTCCAATCATTAATGCATGTGTGAGGTTGGTGGGAAAATTCACCTCAAGTAGTTATTGAAGCATGGGGCTGACTGCACTATTGTGACAGTTCAGTCATGACATAAGTCAGTTTGTAGCTACCAGGAGTCCTTTCTTCTACTGTCAAAAAGCATGTCAGTTGTCTTTTCACCATTTTATCATATCCCTTGGAGTTAACCCTCATTCTCTCATTCTTGCATGCCGATCTACACTAAGCAGAGCTCTCCATTGTTGTCCATGAACTTACCATGTTTTTTTGAACCCAGAAATTCAAATTTGGAGACCATGTGATCCAGGTGGATATCGGTGGCCACCCACCTATTCCACTAGCTCAAAACAGTTTCCCATTTTGCCAATTTTCTAGTAATTTTTCTACAGTTTTTTGAGTCCCAAACTTCCGGGGCCGTTTTGAGGCCCTAAACGACATTTTTTGGGAAATCATGGTCTAATGAAGCCCATCCGTTTTGGGTTCCCTGGCGCAATCCTCGGATGGATATTTCCAATGGGATATCGAGTGCCCAAACGGAGATCGTATGCAAAAGTTATGACCTCGGGAAGTTGACTGTTGGAGCCGCAAACTTTATGACGGTTCATCTTCTAGGGTTAGGTTTTCGGATGTTTGGGATTCTTTCCCTCATGCTTATGATAAATAGGCCCTTTCGACCTCTCTTTGTAATCATCTTGGCATGAATGAGCGTAGCGGCAACATCTCTTCTTAGAGATAGCTACCACCATTCCAGCTATTGTATTTTACAGTCTATTCTCTTTCCACTATTTAATAGAATATGTGTTTACTGTATCACTGTGTTCTTTGAAATGTATCTCTGTATATGATTATGTATCTTCTCTTTCATTTCGTTCCCACATAAATCCGGATCACCATGCTGCAGGTTTGGAAGTGAAAATTGATGGTTGTAGGTGAGCATAGAGGTTGGGAAAGCTAGGAACATTTACCCATTGAGTTCTACTACTCATAGGTGCTTGAGAAGCCACAAACAAGAGCTATAGGTGGTTCTACAACAACCAATATCAAATTGGACTTCTTCTATGCACACACTAGAAGCACCAGGCAAGATGGATCACCCAAGAGAACCGTGGATCGGTGAAGGGGATGCTTGAGCCAATAAGGGTGTTGTGTGGGGTGGGTATTGTGGAAGCCAAGGTTGTGAGGGTTGAGTGAGAACCCTTTAGAGCTCTGTATGAGCATTTGGCTAAGCATAAAGAGCAAAATGGGTTGTGGGATGAGAGATAGAAGCCCGTAAGTGTTTCATTCTCCCTGGTGGCCTCATAGCCCAGCTTGGAGGTGGCCTCTCAGCAGAAAGAGTATATGCTGGAAAGAGTGCCTATGGTTGGGTGGAAAATCGCTCTTACACAACCAGTTTCTTGGATCTACATTGGATAAAGATAAGTATTCTCATGCATTTGAATATGCAATGTTTTTATTTGATGTTTTTAACGTTTATGATTTTATTTGCATGCTAGATGTGTGTGGATAGATTTTAATTCCGTTGTGCATGTTTATTTACGTTTCTGCACACATTTATTTGTTGAAATGTGTACTATGGATTTGGGGAGAAATTTGAGAGATCAAAATTAGCTAGCATCCCCACCCGATGGTCGAATTAGGTGAGGGGGATGCTACAGAGTGGTATTAGAGCTTCTGGTTGCTATACCAGAGCCATCTGGGCCGTAAATCATGATTTACAAGCATAATAATCATAAATGGTTCTGTAGGGATGAGTTTTTGTTAAATGGAAATTAAGGGGATGGGAGTAAGTTTGAATTAGTTTCGAATCAATCCCCTTATTGGAGAATGAAAACTTTGCATGAACCCGAAATTTTAAAAATTGAGAGAATTTTAGTTGGGCCCCACTAGTTCCAAGTGGAAGGATGATGTGGAGGATCAACGTGGGAAAGAGGTCCAACGTGGAGGAGTTGTGCAGGCAGAAGGTGTGATGTGTAACATTCACATCAAATATGCATGCACAGGTGATTGTAAGTGATGGAGCGTGAGGGCGGAGAATATCTGACCATCAAGCAGTGGTGCATATAGATGGTCTATAGTGATTTAGGCTCCCGAAGGTGCATGAGAATTAACTTATTTTCGTGACCCTAAATGAAAACCACCCCATCCACGTGTCATCCTCTTGTGTGTTCAGGCTTGCAAAAGCGGTCTCAAAAAACCACTTTCCGCAGAGCCTGAAACCACCTTTTGGTCCAACAGGAAGTGATGTGATGTGGGGAGATGTGACAGGAAATAATGTCAGAAGGGATGGGATCCTCGTCAGTCATGTCAGTTTTGGTAGATCATGTAGATAAATATCAATGGCTCATAGTGTTTCAGGGCCTTGAACATGCACGAAGAATAACAAAGCAACACGACCCTGAGGCGGTAAACCGCCCTATGACATGTCACTCTCTCGTGCATTCAGGATCGCAAAAGTGGGTCCAGGAAACCACTCTCCTCGGACCCTGAAACCACTTTCGGCATGACGGGAAATGATGTGATGTGGGGTCCATACATGATTTGTAGAGATGTCAGGGGTGAGGGGACCCGCAACGATCATGTCAGTGTGGGAGGATCATGCAGATTTGATCAACGGTTGAGAGTGATTCAGGCCCATGAAAGAGAACGAAGGTTAATTAATTTTTTAGACCCTGAAAGAAAACCACCCCATCCACGTGTCACCCGCTCATGCATTCAAGCACGTAAAAGCAGTTTCAGGAAATTGTCAATATGGATTGTTCCCATAATGCATGAAAATAATTTTGTAATTATATGAGAATATAATGCAACTAACAAATGTGTTTATAAACACTTTTGCGGATTCAAAATCATATCAGTGATAGTTAAAGGTCAACATTTTAGTCTAGTGTAGTTGGGAAATATTTGATCTTCGTTGTACCAAGAAGAAGAGTATCATCATGGAGGATGCACATGATCTTTATGAATTTGAGGCAGATGCAATGGGAGAGAATATACAAGTTGAGAATGTAGAGACAAAATCTAATGGTAGAAGAAAAAAAGCAACTCCCCCAGACATTACTGAAACCATGAGGAGCCTAAGGGTGGAATTGCATAGTTGCAGATTAGACAAGTAGACAATGAAAGGTTGATTAGAGCCCAAGAGGAACAAAATCAATTGAATTTAGCTATGCTTTAAAGATTGACAGACATTCAAAGGAAGATAAACCATGGGAAGAATTCAGAAAATTAGGAAAAGAGTGGGAGTAGTTCAAGGAGGCATTCCCATAAGAGGTCCCATAGTTCAAGAAGGATTTCTAGAGATATGGCATATACTCAAGAAATCTCTTCTAGCTAGTCATCTAACTCTAAAGAATCCATTGAAGATTCAAGCTATTCATCTCATAGAAACAAGAGGAATAGGTCTTCCAAGAACAACTCACATGGATAATTTAAGAAGGCCAAACCTCCTACATTTGATGGTGAGGTGAAATCTGGTCAAGAAGCTGAGGCTTGGCTTCTTGGGATGAGGAAGTATTTCCAAGTCCAAGAATATTCAGGAAATATGAAGGCAAGAGTGGCCATATTCAATTTGAATGGAAGAGTGTCTATATGGTGGGAATACCTTAGGAAAGTACAAAGGATCAATGAAAAGAAGATTGTGTGAAAGCAATTCAAGCAATACTTCAAGGAAAAGTACCTTTTCTGATAGGTACTATGATAGAAAAATCAAAGAATTCCATGAGATGAAATTGGGACAAATGACAATGGAAGAATATGCAAACAGATTCTTAGAGCTGCAAATGTATGTCAAATATATCGGGGATGATAAGGTGAAAATTCAATGTTTTCTAAATGGACTACCCCAATCATATAAAGACATAATTTAGTTTGATAAACCTCGAACTCTGGAGGAGGCCATAAGAAAGGACAAATATTTCTATGATTAAAACAAAAACAAACGGGAATTCCATAAAGCATGGAAGGATAAGAAAAAATGAAAACTTTTACTAAAGGAAGGAGTTCAAACCTCCTCAATTTAGAAATCAACCAAGGTAGTCACCACAAGGTGTGACTAAACTAGCTAGAATGATGGGAGACAAGCCAAGATAGCCGCTTCAATGTTGGGGATGTGGAGGGGACCATATGCTTACTATAGGAACTGTCCACACCGGAATGAGAGTGAAAAGGAAGTCCACAACATCCATGGAGATGAAACTGTGGGTCAAGTGGCAAGGAATGTCCCCATAATCTATGCAGCACTAGAGGACCGCCAATCATACCATTAGTCAACTGTGGTTGAAGTTGAAGGTAAGATTGCTAAACAATCTATTTCTATTTTGATTGACGCTGGATCTACTCACAGTTATATTAGTCCTAAAATTGTTTAGAGTTGTGCTTTTAAGAAATCAAATCATAGTAAATCATGGTTAGTACAACTAACCATTGGAACCAAGATGAACGTTAGTGAAATGGTGGAGAAATGTCCATTGGAAATGGGTCGAATGTCCACTTTTGCAAATCTGAATGTTTTGTCGCTTGGTTCCTATGACATTCTCATTGGAATGGATTGGTTGGAAGCCCATAGAGTTAAACTCGATTTCTACAACAAGACATTTGAGTGCATTAATGAAGAAGGAAATCCAAGGCTTGTAAAGGGCATTCTAAAGGTAGTTTCTATTAGGCATATTTCAACCATGCAATTGAAGAAATTCTGTAGGAAAGGTTTCCAATTGTATGTAGCCCATATTTTGGATAAACCAGGAAATGAAATTCCCAAGTTGGAAGACCATTATGTTTGGTAAGAATTCAAGGATGTGTTTCCCGATGAAGTTCTAGGACTTCCTCCAAAGAGGGACATCGATTTTACAATCGATCTCATTCCAGGAGTTGCATCAGTTTCCAAAACACCTTACAGGATGAGTACAATAGAATTATTAGAGATGAAAATGCAATTGCAAGAATTGTTGGAAAAGAAGTACATAAGACCAAGTGTGTCTCCATGGGGAGCACCCGTACTTTTTGTGAAAAAGAAAGATGGAACGCTCAAGTTATGTATTGATTACAGGAAATTAATAAGGTTACAGTGAAGAACAAATACCCCCTGCCTCGAATTGATGACCTTTTTTATCAAATGAGAGGGGCAAAGGTATTCTTGAAGATAGACTTGAGGTCTAGTTATCATCAAGTGAGAATCAAAGAAGAATACATTCATAAGACAACCTTTAGAACAAGTTTTGAGCACTATGAGTTTGTTGTGGTGCCATTTGGTCTCACCAATGCACCAGCTACATTCATGTATCTCATGAATAGTGTTTTCAGCAAATACTTGGACAAAGTTTGTTCTCGTATTTCTAGATGACACTCTTATATACTCTAAGAATGAAGAAGATCATGAAGATCAATTGAGAATGGCTTTGCAATTGCTAAGGGAGCATAAGTTCTATGCAAATCTAAGCAAATGTGAGTTTTACAAAAATTAAATTTATTATTTGGGTCACATTATTTCAAACAAAGGAATATCAGTGGATCCCGAGAAGATTGAAGCCATCATGAATTGGACAACTCCAAGAAACGTGATAGATGTGAGATATTTTATGGGTCTTGCTAGTTACTATAGGAGGTTCATTGAAGGATTCTCCAAGGTTGCACAAATAATCACTTATTTGCAAAAGAAGGGGATAAAGTTTGAGTGGACACCAAAATGTGAGGAAATCTTCTAGCTTTTGAAGAAGCTTCTCACAAGTGCTCCAATTCTAAAAAATGCAGACCCAGAAAAATATTTCATGGCATGCATAGATGCGTGTAAAGATGGACTTGGAGGAGTTCTTATGCAAGATAACCATGTTGTATGCTACGGGTCAAGGAAGTTGAAAGAACATGAGAAGAACTATGCTACTCATGATTTGGAGCTTGCAGCCATAGTGCACACTTTGAAAATGTGGAGGCACTATTTAATGAGCAGAAAATTTGAGTTAAGGACAGGCCATTGTGGTCTGAAATATTTGTTTGAGCAGCCAACATTAAATGCTAGGCAAGCAAGATGGCTGAAATTTTTATGTGAATTTGATTTTGAGATCAAACACATAAAATGTAATGAAAATAAGGTGGTTGATGCACTTAGCAGAAAATTACATGAAATGCATGTGGCAACCATTAGTACCTATCAATTAGATTTAAGGAAACATATTGTAAATTTTCATGCTAAAGATGAATTGTATGTACAAATAAAAGAAAAATTACAGCAACAAAATTTTGAAAAAAGGTATGAAGGGTACCATTTGGAAGATGACAGACTTCTTTTTTATAAAAATAAAATTTATATTCCTAATGTAGCATATTTGAGGAGAGTTGTTATGGATGAAATCCATAAAATGCCATATTTCAGTCACCCAGGATACCAGAAAACAATTGCTACAACGATAAAGCAATATTTTTGGCCGGGAATGAAAAAGGACATTGTTGAGTATATTTCTAAGTGTATGAAATGTTAACAAGTGAAGGTTGAACATCAACACCCAACAATTTTACTGCATCCTTTGCCAATTCTGGAATGGAAATGGGAAGTGATTTCCATGGATTTTATTACAGGTTTTCCAATGAGAGTGAGGCAGCATGATTCCATCATGGTTGTGGTGGGTAAATTATCTAAGGCAACACACTTTATATCGGTTAAATCGACATATAAAATCGATGCCATTGCAAATATTTTCATGAAGGAAATTTTTAGGTTACATGTTTTTCCTAAGGCAATAATTTCAGACAGGGATACCAAGTTTACTTCAAATTTCTGGAAAATTCTTTTTGTAGACTTGGGTACACAGTTGAACTTTAGTACCGCCTACCATCCAAAAACCAATGAGAAAACAGAAAGGGTAAATCAGGTGCTTGAAGACATGCTATGCATGTATGTGATGGACAAACCATCCAAGTGAGAGGACTATCTACACTTGGTAGAATTTTCATATAACAATGGGAAACAAGCATCGTTGGGCATGAGTCCAGTTGAAGCTTTGTATGGAAGGAGGTGCAAGACATCAGTTACTTGGAATAATCTAGTGAAAAAATTGTACTTGGTCCAGAATTGCTTAAGGAAATGGAACAAAAGGTTGCAAATATTAGGCGAAATTTAAAGGAATCCCAAGATAGACAGAAAATCTATGCACATAAGAACCGAGTGCATAGAGAGTTTCATGTTGGGGATCATGTTTACCTTAGAGTGAGGCCAAGGAATAGTTCCTTGAAGCTTGGAAGTTGTGCCAAGCTATCACTAAGATATTGTGGGCCATTTGAAGTGCTTGAGAGAATAGGGCCAGTTGCATATAGAATTGCATTTCCTGCTAACACTAGAGCTCATAATGTTTTTTATGTTTCTTTGCTTAAGAAATATGTACATGATCCTAACCATGTGATTGATTGGGATGTGATCCGGGTGGAACCTGAGGGAGAGTTCCAAACCGAGCCACTGTGCATCCTAGACATGAAAGTGACATTGCTTCGAAACCGATCCATTGGATAGGTAAAGGTGCAATGGAAGCACTTCAGTCCTGATGAGGCTACGTGGGAATTGGAGGATGCCATGAGAGAGGCATATCCATTTTTGTTCTAATTTTGAGCAAACACACGAGGATGGTGTTATTCCAAGGGGGAGAGGATTGTAATACCCCTAGTTTTGAATTGGAATGTATTTATCCAAAATTTATGTAAATGATGTAAATATGTTAGTGTGAAATCCTAGTGCGGAGCTCAAGGCCAAGGCCCGACTAGTGAATGCTAGGCATGTATGATGTATATATTTTATTTGGACTGTTTGGTTGGCTTGTTATGTTGATTTAGAAAATATGTAAATATTATGTGCATAAATAATAAAATGGTCCAAGCATGGTTGTGTAAATATCACCAACGGGGCTATGATTCCACCATAGGGGAAGAGGAAAGGGGGTCTATGAGAGACTATATCCTTGCTGCCAAGTGTCAACCTTAGAACTCACCCAAATTCTATCACGTG
Source organism: Larix kaempferi (assembly GCA_027924585.1). NCBI lineage: Eukaryota > Viridiplantae > Streptophyta > Pinopsida > Pinales > Pinaceae > Larix > Larix kaempferi. Next base: position 2,630,937 of record BSBM01000522.1, read on the forward strand.
CTTTGAATAAGCCAATTATCTCCTTTTTTCTTACTATTTTCCAATCATTAATGCATGTGTGAGGATGGTGGAAAAAATCACTTCATGTAGTTATTGAAGCATGGTGCTGAATGCACTTTTGTGATAGTTCTGTCATGACATAAGTCAGTCTGTAGCTACTAGGAGTCCTTTCTTCTATTGTCAGAAGTTATGTCAGTTGTATTTTCACCATTTTCTCATATCCCTTGGAGTCAACCCTCATCTCTCATTCTTGCATGTTGATCTACACTAGCCAGAGCTCTCCACTGCTGTCCATGAACTTATTATGTTGTTTTGAACCCTAAATTTCAAATTTGGAGACCATGATGTAGATTTGGAAGTGAAAATTGATGGTTGTAGGTGATCAAAGAGGTTGGGAAAGCTAGCAACATTTACCCATTGAGTTTTGCTGCTCATAGGTGCTTGTGAAGCCACGAACAAAAGCTACAGGTAGTTCTATAGCAACCAATATTAGATTGGACTTATTCTATACACACACTAGAAGCACCAGAAAATATGGATCTCCCAAGAGAACCGTGGATTGGTGAAGGGGATGCCTGAGCCAATAAGGGTGTTGTGTGGGGAAGGTATTGTGGAAGCCAAGGATGCAAGGGCTTAGTGAAACCCTTGTAGATCTCTGTATGAGCATTTGGCTAAGCATATAGAGCATAATGGGTTGTGGGCTGAGAGATAGAATCCCATAAGTGTTTCCTTCGCACTGGTGACCTCATAGCCCATCTTGGGGGTGGCCTCTTAGCAGAAAGAGTATATGCTGGAAAGAGTGCCTATGGTTGGGTGGAAAATCACTCTTACACAACTAGTTGCTTGGATCTGCATTGGATAAAGATAAGTATTCTCATGCATTTGAATTTGCAATGTTTTTATTTGATTCCTGTAATGTTTATACTTTTATTTGTATGCTAGATGTGTGTGGATAGATTTTAATTCCGATGTGCATGTTTATTTACGTTTCTGCACACATTTTATTTGTTGAAATTCGTATTATGGATTTGGGGCGAAATTTGAGAGCCCAAATTTAGCTAATGTCCCCTCCTGATGGTTGGATTAGGTGAGGGGGACGTTACAATGCATCTGTTCCTTTAAATACAACTTGAAATCATAATTGGAAATTCTACATGGTAGTTTAGATGGGCTCGAGGCTTGTAATGTACCCAACCCCGAAACCAAGGTCACAAGCACATGTAAACCCAAAGGAAGGATGAATAAATGTATAGAAAAACGGAATAAGGTCAACCAAAGGCTAGGATAACATACCATTGAGCTAATTAAAATGAACATACAACCTTTAAAATAATTGTGATACTTTAAGAACAATGATAAAACTCCCCAAAATCTCATGCAAATGTAAGACCGTGCAAGCATGATAATGCAACCAAACTTACAAGATTTACTAAAATTGGACCTTAGCATTATTAAAACATTAAAGGTGATCATAATCAACCCAATAATTCTAATTAATCAGATTTACATAATTCTTTGCAAACAATTACAAACTAGATCTTTCAGTTGTAAAACCATGTAATTTATGGCACTCTCGTCAATCCAATTTATGACACTTTTATTCATAGTTCTGCATCGCTCATCAGGTCATATATGAAACTAAAACCTACATCCATTCAATAATGTAAAATGGAAAATATAGAGCTATTATATATAGCCATTAATTCATATAAATATCAGATCTACTATTACTATAAAAATCACTACCGGATCATCCGGTAAGCATCCAGATCCCTCTAAAACCAACTGTGAGTTCCAAATAAAAAGAATACCGGCTATATGGGGAACTATACAACCACCATGGGATCACTAGAGAATTCACATATAACCATACAACATCATATATTCAATTCTCTAGAGATACTATCAATTCAATCTAGTTTTCTAGCAGAAACACCCACTTTCTAGCAATCAAAACTCGGTATTTTCATCTATGGATCATATAACATATATGATCAACCATGGAGGGTGAAATTGCATAGTATTCTACAATAAATAAGACATTTACAAACATATTTAAAGCTTCCATTAATATCTAATCTCAAAACAAGGAGAAAACTCCAATTTCCAAGCAAGATTCCTTAACTAATGTTCCAAAAACCAAGCCATTTCAACTATGAATTCATCTACATATATGATCATTCATAGAGGGACCATTTCTAGAGTAAGATACAACAAATAAACACATAAATCACATATGTCAAGCTGCCATCAAGATCAGATCTCATAGTTAAGGAAAATGTACAAGTTTCCAATAGTTAAACCCTCAAATCTGCATCCAACCATTGATACAAATCCATATACATTTGATTGTGAATAGATCAGCCATCAAGGACGTTATAGAAGCAATGGAAACTTAATATCAACATATGAATTTACATAAAATAAACCACATATCTTAATAATGTGCAACTGGCATCATCCGGACCACGTTCCACCTAGCAATAGGCACTGCCAAGCCAAATCCTCTTGGACAAGACACCCCTGAGTTGAGGCCACTGATCCAAAAATAAAGGTGCACTCAAGAATAGATCAAGTATCAATTTGAGAAGCCACAACTCAATTCCTCACCACCTGCTTTCTCCTCCACCCCACTACCAGGTGCAATGGTAATCCCTTCACCCCCTAGGTTCCTCGGGACATCGCCATTTACCATCAAGATTTATGTGCAGGTCCAGGATAGAGACAAGTAGTGGACATGGAGGAAGTATACCATAGTTTTCCAGGCTTGCCACAAATTCCATATAATATTGCAGTGCTTCAAGCACAAGGTTCATTCACATAGAAGAGGATACATGGCTTCCCAATCTCACAAGCTTACCAAGCTCTCAACATCAATGGCATGAAGAATCAAGAATAATCAATCATCCACAACCATCTAAAAGAACCATCAACAACCTTCACCAAAGAGATCAATCATGGATTTATAGACCAATGAAGGTAATTATAACCCAAGAGGGTAAAATCAAACCAAGGTAAGCCAACTTGAGTCAAACAAAGGGGGGTAACTCAACCACAAGAGGATAACTCTAATCCAACCCAAGCAATTTGAATTTCAAGGAGAGTGGCTCCAAGTCACTCTAGCCAACTCAAATTCATGTGTGGACACATCATCCATGAAGAGGATTCAAAATTAGTGAGGTGAAGAGTTACACAAACCAAGGCATCTTCCCAAAATAGCAAAGGAGGGGTTACCTAAGGATTTATCCGACTTTTGAGGTGTCCAGACTAAAAATAGTCAGTGAGGGCACACTTGAGAAAGTGGGGGTTACAAAACCAAGTGTTACCTCTAAAAAGGAGTTACAAAACCACCAAAGGGGGCCAATCAACAAGTGGAATCCACCCAAGCACCCACTAAATCATGAATTAGGCTCAATAATACCAACATAGGCTAAAATAATCAAAATTTGGGTTCGTTCTACAATGTTTGGGTGACCATCAACTAATAAAGTCACTAAAGCATAAATACAGACCAAGCTCAACCAAACAAGTTCTAAAGTGCTAGGAATGTACCCATTCCCCCTCACCTTGTGGATTTAGGCTTCCCATACTCTTTTGTTGTCTCTGTGCTAGTTATTTAATTAATTAATTATTTACAAAATAATAATGTCTCTTGGTCCTTAAAGACCCTTGTCTTGGCATCTGGTGCCACAATAATAAACAATTACAGATTACATATGTTTGGGGTTTAACACATAGGGTATTACAAGGTTAATGTCAAAGGAACATGCACATGCTTTTAAGAATGCATTCATGTTCCTACATGAGTGCATCCCTAATCATCCCATTTTCAGTGTTTCACCCATAATGTTCGTGTGAAGGCCCTGAAGAAAAAGTCTTGTTAATGACTAGAAACACAAGGCGTCGAACAATTTAGAAACATAGAAACACATATATTCTTATTTTATTGTGATAAAAACCAATTTAATTTGTCATGGAATACCTAGGTGAAAGCCATGAAGGGAAAATTTTAGGGGCGAAATTTAGCCCATGGGCTATTTTTCGATGCTTTTTTCAAAAAAAATATTTCGCCAATTTCCATTTATTTCTAAAGTGATTCAATATCTATGGGATAGTTTTTTATTCTATAAAACACCAACATTTTCGAAAAACTATATAAAATCCTTAGAAATTTCAATATTTTTACAAAACATCACCAAACATTTTATGATTGAAAATTTATGAATTAGTGAGATTCGCCAAGGATTTTACACTTTAAGAATATTATGGATCCTTAAAAGTTTCCTTGGGGCCATGCCTAGAGAAACAAAAATATCTATGGATGGAGAGGCTAGAGGTAGACCGTGAACAACACATATCATTTACTAAAAACAATAGATTCCGACCCAGTTAGAATGCTAAAGAACAATAAAAATAATAAACAAAATCGATAAAAATGTATTGTAATTCAACATAATTAACTTAACATGTATTCCGTGATTGTGGGCCATGTAGGCCATGTAGGGAGGAACTAGAAAGTTAAGGGTCTAGTATTAGTTGGGAAACCTATCATGTACTACAAAAACCATGGTAAGCTAAGATCGAAATGAGTGCATGAAAATAATTGCAAGATAAAACTTAAAACAAGACCAGTACAAACAAAGCTATGGGATCTAAAATACCATTAGTAATAATAACATCATAGTGAAAACTATGTTTGATGTAGTACTTGAATCTAATGCGGCATGCTCAAAGAAATAGTGGCATCAAAGGGTGAAGTGAACCGTTAGTGTTTAAATCTTGGGTGGAGTTGCTACATGGAATACTCATGTTGGATTTCATACATGTGATATTTAATAGTTTATATTAATACAAAACAATGAAAAGAAACCATAATAAAAAATGCAGATTTCACATTAACTTAATTAAGTTGACACAATCCTTGAATGTCAATTCTTGAATATTTTAAGATAATAGAAATTACAATTCCTAGTATTGCAATCACTAACATGAAAAATATATAGTGTCTCTACTCCGAGTGAAGATGGTAGATCGATGTCTCCCATCCCATCAACAATTTTAGAAACATTTATCAAATTAATTAGATTAACATAAAACAACATAGATCAATATAGAAGGACTATAATAACATCATTAAACAAAACTAACTTGCCATAATACATGCATGTGAGGTCTGTTGATCAAACAAATTGATATTATTGTTGAATTGATGATGGGAGAGAATGGATCATACTCTTGCGATGCAAGAGTATGAGATCAACACATCTGGACATTCCAAATAATCATTTAATTAAAAAAGTTGCAAATTAACTTTATAGATTTTTTGTAAATTTTAATAATATATATGATTAATGAAATTATAAAAATGGTTTAGTAGTTAGCTCATCCATGAAACTCTCTTGGAAATGAATACTTGTTTTTTTAGAACAACTATATCTACAACTTGAGCATGGATGAAGAAGATAGGATCTCTTACAAGAATGCCTAACTTGATTAGATGTTGTTGTCTAACTAGAATTGACTGCATGGCTAGAAGACCCTACCCCAAGATCTCTATTGTTAAGCTACGCACTCTCGAAATATCCATCATGTGGGTTATTGCAACAAATGTGATATGTTAGAGCATATTATAAGGGCGGAAATGACAGTTTGGGTATCACATATATAGTTTATAATAGGAGGACACTAGGAGGGAGGAGTGGTGGGGGAGGTAAGCCAACTCCTAGGATGGTATACCTAGTTTTTTGGTCATGCTTAACATTTTATCAATCATGTCTAGACCCAACACCAACCCCTTAGAATTCCATGATGTCAAATTTTCTTTATATGGAGACTTAAAAAAAACTTAGCCCATAGAAAAGTATAATTACATGTCCTTATCACTATAGTGAGGCTTTTTAAAAACCATGAACCATTTATCCATCCAATTGTTAATGAATCACGGAAAAGTGCACCAGTTCATGCAAATACATCGCTTGGTCTTGAGACGTTGTTGGCCAGTTCTAGAGGTAATAAGTAATTGTAAAATATCATTCCTTTTAAGATGAAAAACTCCCAAAACATCCTTGCCAATACTAATGCAATCTTCTTCATATTTATGGGTGTTATATTCAGTATTATCGATTAATTGACCATAAGCATGGGAAATTACAGAAACAATTGTTTCAATAGATGTAGCGAAGGAAAGGCATGTTGACTCTCTGGTGCTCTTAAAATTGTGAATAATGTGTCTAAGTGCCTTAATGCCATTGTCAAACTTGGTGTTTGCATCTCAATTATCATTTGGAATTTTTGCAGTTGGTGATGGTGGGTTGGGTCCATCTCCATGAAATCTCCACATTTCATTTCAACATTTATAAAACAATTTTATTCATGATCTCAAATTATAAAATATATCGAGTATAAATAATGTTGTTGGTATAAAAACCATACCTATAATTCAATAAAATGAGAGAGAATAAGCTAGTACTATAATTATTAAAAAATAATGAGAGAGAATATGGTAGGATATGTATGCTTATGCAGATTTTAACGATCACATCGCTGTGTAAAGGGGGTCCTTTGTCTTACAAACAAAGGAGTTTCATACACCAAATTGATATCTCGCTTGGATGTTACCTTAAAAATAGATTATTATTATTATTAATATTATTAAAATCCTTATCCCAATTACATTGAAATCCAAATTTGAAGACATACTTTAGTGTAGTTTAAAATGTGTTCATTGTCCGACAAAGAGGAAACTTAATGAAATGAGGGATTCAACCTTTTGTTTAATACATAGAATAATGCATACATGTTTTCAGAACGTGTGCACATTTCATTTATGTATTAATGTTTCCTTGTGTAATAGTTCTACATGACATTTAGAAGGACATGGAATGTTATTTAAAAACAACATTCAATTTTTTTTTTAAACTCTCAACCATTTTGTAAATTGTAACATGAACACATTCTTTAAAAAAAACCACTAGGGGAGCTTGTTTTTCCTCCAAATTTTTATGACATATATTTTGGCATGTTCTCTATCTATCTATATTGGTCTTGAGGTGTGACGAATCCAAATGGATGCCATGTCAGCCACAAAGTTCCAAGTTGTCTAGTCCTAATGTCACCATAGTGTATTTTTGCTTGGGACCAATCCGTGAACATTGATGTGACTTAAAATGAAATTTCTGATTTCAAATATTACTTTTATTTCAAAATGTAGAAGAATTTTTTTTCTTGAATAATTTTAAAAACATGAAAATATTGACATTCACTTGTACATAAAGTATTTTTATGAATAACAAATGGTACCAAGTATTTCCAAAATTAACATCAGCTAACACCATTTTTATCTCTTTTGAAACAACCATCTTTTTGTAAGCACCCTTTGATAACTTTTTCCTTTGATAACTTTTTCCCTATTATTAATGTAAATGTGAACTGTCCTTTCCCATATGCTTAACAATTAATTAGCACCAACCCCTAAAATATGTATACCATAAACCATTTGTGTTTTGTATCTTTCTTTACTAAAAACACGTAGTCACTTATACCAAACACCTTTAACTTTTACATCATGTCCTTTTTAAAAATAAATTTCTCAATATCCACACTTAAACATTGCAATAGTAGTTGACAACTCTCCACGATTAAGTGACCATGAGCAATACACCTCACCGAAAAGGATTGAACCACCAACCAGAACGTCATCGAAAAGGATTGAACCACCTAAAATCATTTCATTAGTTATCCATGCAATTCTTCCAAAACCTTAACCTCATTTTCAAAATGTAATGCTTAATTATAAATAATGTAAGATTATACAGTTATCTTATTTGATATTTGTGAGATTATAGGTATTACCATTTTACTTGTGGTAATGCTAATGATAAGTAGACTACAATCTTATTCTTTATGTTGGGAGTTCTGCAATTTTATGTCCTACAGGGGAAATTGGTTTTGCAAAAGTACCAAAATAATAAACAATCAATTTACTTATGGAGAGGCCAATTTAATAAAATTCAAAGCCTCCAGCAAAAAGAACAATAGCACATGAATGGTATAGTACTGCAGGAATGTGGCGTAGCCTCTGTCGGAAGTTCTTGAAAACAATTTTGCAGCAGGAAACACAATCAATCCATTCAGTTGGCGAGTGAATCAATATCCGGGCTGTCCTGCTCCTTGCGGAAGCAGGCAGCCAGGTTTCCCTGTTGTGCGAATCAGCTGCTTATTTGCAGAGTAACAGAGTGTTGCAGATCACCAATATAAAGAAGATTAGATCCCACGGGCAACATCCTGGTCCCAGTCTTATCAACAATGCTGAGGTCTTTGCATACATCAAGATTGAAAATGACCCTTTCTGTGGCACCTGCTTGAACATGGACTTTTTGGAAACCAATCAGTTGCTTCCTTGGGGCATCCAGATTATTGGATGGAGGCGTAGAGAATAAAAACAATACATGGCTTCCATCTCTGTTACCAACGTTCTTCACGTCAACCTGAACTTGCTGGGACAAGTCGTCGCATTTTGTGTTGGCCACGCTGACAGCCTCACAAGATTTTGATTCTGTGGGAGAACATGTGGATTTTCCATCCATCGCAAGAGAGATGAGTTCGGGTGCATGGACGACGCTGATGTTGAAGCTTGTATAGCTCATTCCATCTCCGAACATGTACACAGTTTGTCCAGTGTAGAATCTGTAAGTCCGGCCAGGGTAACCTGTGCTGGGATCCGCTCTCATGCTCATGTTTGTCATGTTTACATTATCAGCAAATTCCTGCGGGTACCAAGTCACAGGCAGTCTACCACCTACAGCAGAGATAAATCTATGTCTCAATCGCTATGCATTCAGATTTACAGATAGAAAGCAATGAAAAAAAACAGGGTTTTTAGTGAAATTTAGCAGGGCTGGTAGCAAAAGTTACAGAAACATATGGTGTGTGGGTTTCTGAAAACTAAGAGGACCTATTTGATAACCCAACTCAGGGATTTGATGTTTAAATATTTACCTGGATTGTATTCTCCAAATATGACATCTGCAATGGCAGCTCCTCCAGCTTGTCCCGGATAGCCCACCCAAAGAATACCTGAAATCTTGTTATTATCCTTGGCAAATGATATATCAAAAGGACCACCTGACATAATCACAAGAATTACAGGTCCCTTGGCTGCATTTGCAACTTGTGAAACAAGCTGCTGTTGCTGCCCAGGTAACAACAAACTTGTTCTGTCTAAAGACTCTGCCTCCAGTGACAAGTCTCCACCTACTATTAACACTGTTGCATCTGCATTGCTCGCTGTCTGGACCGCCCCAGCTAATAAACTGTCGTTGGCAATGCATTTAACATTTGCACAGCCAGGGGCATAGAGCGATTGAGTGTACGCTGAAAGGCCTTGAAAAGGCGTTGTGTACTTACACGGAATGCCTGCCAACAATGGATTCTGTAAGCATTAGAGTGTTTAGAAAAATATTGACATCTGACCAGGTCGAGAAAAATAAATGGGTATTGAAATAATGGGTTAATTTACAAAATATTGACATCTGATCTAATCTAGAAAAATAAATGGGCATTGAAAGAATGGGTTAATTACCAGCATAGTTTCCTATCATTGTTTTTGTGACATTTGCATTGGGGCCAATGACAGCCAAGGAGCGGACATTCGTTGCAGCCAGTGGCAATGAGCCATCATTCTTTAGCAATACAATCCCTTCCCTGGCAGCCTCCAGAGCTAGCTGCTGATTCTCATTAGTACACACATTATTCGGTCCCAAGTTTCCATATAACTGCTGTGTTGGATCACCGTCGAACCAGCCGAGGCGCATCAATACTGTGAATGTATTAAGCAGGGCTTGATCAACCGCAGATTCGGTCACTTTGCTTTTATTGACCGCTGCTTCTGTGTGCTGACCGAGGAAGCTCCCGCAGTCCAGATCCAATCCTATCATATCCAAGCCAATTGACTATTAAAATCTAAGAAAAACTGAGTATTCAGAGTATGCAGAGGTACAGAGGCTCTCACCTATAGAAATGGTGAAAATTCATAATAGTTAAACTGTTTAATCAACAAACGGAATTTTTGAAACCAGATTGATTTAGATGGTAAGAAAAAAGACTTCATAAACACTTTAAATGAAATAAAGATAAGAGAAACGCAATCCATTATGTACCTGCGTTGATGGCATCGGCAGCTGCGTCTTCAGGTGTTGCTCCATAATGCTGTTGGTTGTAGTATACAGAAACGGAGTCACAGTCAGAGACTATGTACCTGCAAAGCAACAAAACACTAATACTGAATTGTTTTTCTCTCAAAGATGATTTTCAAAGCATTAATCCTTGTATCAAGATTATCTTTTATCAAGATCAAGATAGATATATATTAAATCAACATCCCAAATTTATACTTCAAGAATTTGGGTTTAAGTTTATATTCATCACAATGTTCAGTTTTACTTTACTGTCCTTTCTCCCATCATTTACTAAATCTGAGATTTTATATGAATCTAGATTGGTGTTGTCCACTCAAATGCTTAAAAACTCCAAATAAAAATTGGATTTAAGCTAAAACCAGACCAGTAAACCAAATTTAGTTACCCGGTCAAGTTCCATTTTCCTCTGATAGTGCCCGCGAGCAGATTCTTATCAGCGCAGGTGGGAACGCCGTTCAACTTATTATAAGAACACATTACGCTAGCCACATTCCCATTGAGCACACAGCTTTTGAATGGTGCATCATATGTATCCTCCAGATCTTGTTGCGACACGATGGCATCGAACGTGTAACGCTGAAACCCATTCCAATTGTCCACGTCATACGCCGTGTAATGCTTACAGCAGGCGGCCACCTTCAACTGGCTCGGGTCGCCACCATCGGTATCCTGCAGACCACGGACGTAGTTGGTGGCATACAGGCTGGCCACAAGCGGGTCCTCACCGGGGGTTTCCTGCCCTCTTCCCCATCTTGGGTCACGGAATATATTCACGTTAGGACTCCAGAACGTTAGCCCTGCCTGTCCTGCATTATACATAGCCCGTGCCTCTGTCGATACGACCTGAACAGCACAGCACATTCATGAGATCAGCCACCCTTCATGGGTTGTAAACAGCAAATATTTATAACCATCACAATGATACCATTGTACTGTGATGGGGATTGATTCGAGATTCATTGGATGCGAGAATTTTATGATCTCTCCAGTGGACCGAGAGGCAATGAACTGGTAAGAAAACAATAATGTTAGAGAGGAGGCGGCCCAATACGAACCCGGCCGATCGCATTCCATAGAGAAGTATTGAACGAAGCAGCCGTGAGTATGACTTGTGGAAAACTGGTAGCCCCAGGAATCGAGCCTCCAAAATGTGTTCCATGACCTACATTCGAAACGCCATGCAAAGCCTCAGACCACCATTGATACACAGGAATTCCAAGCCTGGGAATGGCAGTTGTCCCATCAACCAGCTGCTGCACTTTCTCCTTCAGAGTCAGACGTCCAACGAGATCTTGCACTCTGTCTCCAATGGGTAGCGAGGTGTTGCAGAATGGAAACAAGTTTAGCCCTGTGCTGGGATCGCAGGGGAAGGAGCCCGCCGATTGAACTAAGGACGCCCAATTAAAAAACACCCCAATCCCCCAAAAAATCAATACAACAGCAAAGTTCTCCATGAATCTCATTGACAGAATCGGAATTTTTTCTGTTTTTTCTGACTGATTTCTTCTGCGTTCTTGCGCTTGTTAAATCCCGATCAAGAACGATGGGCCTTGTCGATTAGGGAATTGAGTGTCACTTCAATTATGGATCATCGGCCAAATTATGAAGCCAACGAATCATCAACTTCTTTTGTATGCGAATCCCCACCACTTCTCTTCATTGTGACTCCACATCCATTCCCGCTGGAAAACACAAATCATCTCTTTCTTTCGTAAGACGTCCCAAGTAAGGCAAGCAATCAACATCCACGCATCATACGTTTATTTGGATTAATATATATAACAATGATACAAATTGGCCATCTATACTCTTCTCTGAATACATATTGATATAATCTCTGAATTGGCCATCACTGATCTCCAAGGAATCACGGAATAAATCTGTAATTTTACTCTTTTTGCATATTCCTGATGTAAATAAACCCACCGACGGGAGTTCTCAAGTTTCATTGATTTTCCAGAATCTAACCGTCATGTCAGACCTAATCTAATTCAATTCAAGAACAATGAATAAAACTCCTTGGATTACTTCTTGTTCTAGAGAACAAGAGACGTGTAAGAATTGTTTGATTGTTTTGACCGCATCAATCTGGTTTGTATTTAAAGTTTAAACCACTTTAAATTAAAATAATAAATACAATTACCAACCATATCATCGTCCATGTAAGATTCATGACTAAAGTACAATTATCAGACTGAAATCTTTAAATTTTGTATTAAAATAACAAGAAAATCCTTGAAAACTGAAATAATAAATACAAATACCAACCATATCCATCTTCCATGTGAAATTCGTGACTAGATTACATTCCTTGAAAACTGAACGAATGCGTTTACTGAACAAATGCGTTTAGTTGTACAGCGATGATGATGTGAGATATATATATATATCAAATATCTCGTGCAGGTCAGGTCAGCTCAGCTGTCTGATTGCTTAAGGTCGTCGAACTTGTACAGACTTTCGTTAATCCAGCCGGATGAGTAAACAAATGTATGGATGACGAATAAATTTGTCGGCTGGTTGTTGGACATTTTCCATTTCGTTAACCTAGCTACCTAATCTAGTTGGTAAGAATATTCTTACATACTTTATATATGTGTATATATTAATTTTTTATATGTAAAAAGTATTTTTTATAATGATTTAATAATTCCTTAAATTTAACAATTTTTTATTAAAAATTAAAAATTAATATTATTATTGAAACTTTTTAATATTAATATTGAAAATTTTGAGGATAAAGAAAAATTAGAAGATAAAAGAAAATTAAGATATTACAAGGATACCATTAATCTTAATCTTAAAATTTAAATAGAATAATTTTTTTGAAAACAAAAATAAAACTTTAAAGCATATCAAATAGTTCCCTACTTTTCTTTTAAAATCTGATAAATCAAAATTGATTTAAATAAACTTAACTATCATCTTCCTCTTCAACAACAAAACTATCTAATAATAATTTAAATTTCTTCTTTCACCACATATAGCATACTTCACACATAAAACATTAAAGTTTAACTATCATCATCCTCGTCAACAACAAAGCCATCTAATAATAATTTAAATTTCTTCTTTCACCAGATATAACATACTTCATACATAAAACATTTAAAATGGTTAAATAATCTTCTTAATAATAGCAATAATCTCCTCTCTTCAATTTCTTATAGTAACCAACTCCAAGGGTTCAACAATAAAGTTGACCTTGTAATGAATATATACCAACTCCCAAGGGTTCAACAATAAAGTTGACCTTGTAATTTTTCTGTATACTAGATTCTCGCCGCCGGATTGGATGGCATGCCGGATAGATGACATGAAATGTAGGATGCGGCACACTCGTTTGTGGTGAACACCCTCGTTTAACGGATAAGAGTCTTTATATTTTTAAATCGGTTAAAATAAAATCATTTTTTATCGTAGTAGTGATAGACGATGATGTAGAACCATGGTTTTAAATATAATTTTTTACAAGAATCTAAATTAATTATAAATTTTGATTAGAGCAGTTAAATTTTGGTTTCTCTAATTTGACGTTTTGACAAAGACCTTGGAAACTAGTTAACTTAGTGTCTTTTTATCCCACTTTCTTATTTCTAGTTAACTTTTACTTTGACGTGAAGTTAGTCTTTTTACATTGTTTAGATTGTACCTTTTTGTGATTTTTTTAGCACAAAGGACAATTAAGGGAAAATTTACATTTTTTTAGTCTTATCTAACTTTTTTTAGTCAATTTATGAATATGAGTTATACTTTTGACTTTGTTTTGGTCAATTCACGAAGTTGAGTTACATTTTTGGGCACGAACATAGTAAAAAGGTTCATTAAAACCATTTTTCGACCAAGTATATTTGTCAAAGTAGTTTCTCTAGTTCACATAGAAAAAATTGGTTTAAAAGGATTCAACCAAAAAATATAAAATCCTCAGCTGAGATTCTAATGCCTTTGCCAAAAGCTCAACCTTTAGCAATTTTAAATAAGCCTTGACCAAGGATCTACATATTCTCAATTGAACATATTTAGATTCTTGGTAGAGAATCTCAAACATGCTTCGTGAAGAATTCACCAAATGAGCTCGGCACGAAAGCCATTTTCACTCCTAAGCTTTCTTCCTCACAACAACTCACACTTCGTGGCAACATGTGCAAGCATGAATTGCATGTAGGTGGCCATGGATTGTGCTTTTACTCGACTATGACATGTATTGTACTCATGACATCTCTTGCTATTGCCACTGTAAAAGAAATCATGTCTTAAAATGTACATTTTTTTTTCTCCATTTAAACATTTAAGTTGCCAACCAATGGAAAAGTATAAATGATGCTAGGAGCAATGATCATGAGCATGATTGGCCCCCAAAAGGATTTAAATCCTTGAGGTTTCATGCATTTTCATGATTGCATTGGTAACTAGAAGGATCAATCCTAACTCTCCCCCCCCTTTGTTGTGCGTTTTGATATTTGGTTAGAACAACAAACCAGAAAACCGCTCCAACCATTTCACCTATGCCACGGTTTGTTAATAAAATTGATTAAATGCCCATAGTGAATCTGTCACTCCTCCTTCTAAGAAATAAATCTAGACTAACATTATTGTAAAGAGATCTTAATATAAGAAAGTTCACAAGAATTTGACCTTCATCATAAGCAATGGAACATGTCTCTAGTCAGCATGGAAGAAGGGGCTAGGGGAATATTCTTGCATAGTTGGACCTTGGATTTCATCCCAAAGGTAGATGTCACAACCTGTGTACGATTTTGTGTGCATCTCCCTCACCTTCCCTCTATGGTAGAATGATCAATCATTGGAATCTATTGGAAATAAATTGGGCAAGTACATAGACAAAGTTGAGTCAAGGTCGATATCGTTTCCTATGTTGGGTATTACGTTGAAGTGGACCTTGAGAAGGGCTAACTGGAGACTATTTTTTTAGGGATGGATGGGTTGTCTCATATCTAGCCCCTATATTATAAACGATTTCCATTCAAATTCCATTCCTACCATGATTATGGACACTTCACGAGAGATTGTAAAATACAAAAGTAGGTTTCCCAACCAAAAGCTTTAACAAAAGAAAAATGGAAGCAAGTTTTTCGAATATGGGGTTCTAATAATTTGATTCAACAAAAATTTACAATGGTCGAGTGCACACCCCAACACCCTCCATCAAATGGATTTATGCATTGTGGATCCCCTCTTTGAGCCAGTAAGTGCCCTTGAACCGCTCACCTTTTTCCCTTACATGAAATTGGATTTTTATCCTCAACCATATTGTGTAAGCCCTAAATGTCGACACATTACCTCTATATTGTGGCTCATTACATATTATTGAAGTTGGTTTGGGCCTATTATTGGTAATTGTCATTAGTATTATTATATTTAGTTATGTCGGTTGGGGTCCATTAGTTGTAAGTGTACCTCTTTGTCTCCTATATATATGAAGGAGGCCTTTTCATTTGAATAATCTCATACTATCTTGTCTTGTGTACTTGGTACAATGTGTAAGGATGTTTCCCTGCTGTGAATATTTATTTAATATTATTATTTATAAATTAATAGATTATTAGGTTACTAGTGAAAGGACGTAACCCTTCACTATGCTTGATCAAGCCCTATAAAAGGCGATCTTATTGTAATTTATCATCATCATCTAATATATTATTCCTATTTATCATTCAATATGAGAGTCGGATTCGATTATTAACATCCAACCGGATACGGTTGCTGCATTTGGTATCAGCGCATTCGCTCCTCCCCTCAGAGTTTGGATTCGACTCTTTGTTCTCAACACTCGGTTCATTCCTCTCGCTCCTCCTTGGCAGCTCTCCCCTCATCCCCTCACACATTCCTTCCACATACCACCCTTCCCATCTGCATCCATTCCACGCAGTCTTCCCATCGCTTACGCTCTTCCATGCTCTCCCTTCTTCTCCCTCGCACCAGCTCCCACTCCATTACATTCGGTGCCTGCGCTAACACCCCACTCCCTACCACCACACCCTTCCACCTGCGCGCCCTTCTCCCACCTACTTCACCCTCCCACCTTCGCTCCGCTCTCTCTCCTTCCACCACGACACCTCCCACCTCGGCTCTCTCCTCCTACTCCCACATCCCTCCACATCCTCCCCGCATCCCATCTGCGTCCTCTCTCCACCTTGCAACCCCGATCACGCTACCCACACCACCATCATCTCCCTTTGAGCCACGACCCATCTTTTTCACTCCAACATGGCTCCCTCCCTGCTCGCTGCTCGACATCCTTCCAACTGCCACCTTCTGCCTGCATTTTCCTCTCGCTCCCCTTCACACTCTCTGCGCCTTCTTTCCCCCGCCTCAAGCTCCCCAGCCGCCAGCTCTCTCACGCCTCATAAAAATTAAATATTACATAATTATTATTATGTTAATATTTATTTTTATTAAAAAAAATTTACCATTCAAATTATAATTTTTAATAAAAATAATAATTATAATAGTTATTATTTTATAATAATTATTAATAATTGACTCTCAACCTTAACATTAACCATGAAGTCATTTAAAGACGAATGGGATAAGATCTCAAATCGATTTCATAGGAAAATGGACAAAATGTTTGATCGGATGGAACAATCAATTGTAAAAGCGGCTCAAAAAACTATTGACGACACCTTCAATAAAATAAGCCAACAAAGCAACCCGAAGGCCTCTGAAGACAAGGACTTTGAAACTAAATCTAAATATGATTTTCAAAGTTCGGAAGAAAAACCAGATAAAGAACATAAAAATGATAAAAAGGAAGATACAAAAAACTATTATGTCAACCAAAATGAGAGTAAGGATATTGATCAAAATTGCGGCAAGAATCAAGCAATTTATGCTATTAACTATCCGACTAAAGCGGTATGTACCAAACATAATGAAGAACTTATGATAGAGACTAAAGAAAAAGACAGTAATGAAGATCAATACATCAACAAGAATCTCACAATAACAACCACACGAAGAGATGTCATCACAAGGACCGCTATGAAGAACATCAATAAGAACAATTATAGTGTTATTCATAATAACACCATGAAAAAAGTTATCATGGGCAAGTTGATCGAGTCTGTTCAGTTGACAACAAAAGTAGTTAAAAGCAACCATCAAGCAAGCGGAAAAAACATAAACAAAACTTCATCAAAAATCGATTCAATAGAGACTCCGAAGCAAAAGAAACAAAATGAAATAATTGACATAATCAAAATTGCATGTCTCACGTCATTAGTTCGACACAGAGCCAGAATAAAGGACGACAACAATAATATAAGCTTTGAGGACAAAGCTTTCCTAAGGGGAAGGCAATGCTATGAATATTTATTTAATACTATTATTTATAAATTAATAGATTATTAGGTTACTAGTGAAAGGGCGTAACCCTTCACTATGCTTGATCAAGCCCTATAAAACGTGATCTTATTGTAATTTATCATCATCATCTAATATATTATTCCTATTTATCATTCAATATGAGAGTCGGATTCTGTAAAATTAGTCACAGCAGATCTAATGAACAAGTAAATCAATCACAACAGATGAACATAGAAAATATGGTGCAAAACTGTGCAAAACATGCAGCAGTGCTCAATATCCCAGAAAGGGTGAATGAATTACAATACAATCTGTCACAATGACTGAGCAATTCGAATTACCTAAGGAGGTCATTCAAATCACTGAATGGAGTAGCTTGACTCTATCTAGGAGTCCTCATCAATCATCGGTGGTGCTCATCAATCACAACAACCAGTCATCCAGGTGTCAAACTGAGTCTAACTGAGTGTAATAAATGTAACTGAAGTGTGTAGCACTGATATAGGATCTGGAGGCTCAGTGGGGGCGCATGGGAGGCTAACTGAAGTCAGAACAAGTCACCTAATCAAACTGGAGGTCAAACGGAAGTGATACAGTCAGTCGGGAGTGAAACTAGCCTCAAATCAGGGAGAATCGGAGCTAACTGAATGTAACTGAAGTGGAACTGCAGTGGTAGGTGAACAAGTGCGCCCTTCTCTGGCAGTAGGTGAGAAGTGGGCGCCTTTCAGCTTAGGAGGGCTAAAACTCTGTGGTAAGTGGCTCCCGGGTGCTAGAAGAAGGTGGATAAGGTGCTGGAGGCATCAAACTGGTGACTGGGATGCATGCCTGTGCATGCAAAACCCTAGATTCTGCATATCCTGAAATAGATCATGTAGGATCCCGAAATAGATGATGTATCCCGAAATAGATGATGTGGATATCCGAACACCCCCCCTCAAGCTAGACTATGATGTGCCAATAAAAATAATGTGGGGCCCTGGTAACTAAGACCAAAGGTCACCCCAATACAATAATCCAAAAAATGCTGAAAATAAACTAAGTGAGGAAAGAGGGAAAACCCAGTGGGAAGAAAGCCCCCCCTCAAGCTAAAGCATAATAATGAATCAATCTGTCTCCACCATGATGGAACTCACCCCCAACAGTGAACGGAGGTAAGAGAACTTCTTCTCAGTGAAGCTCTTGGTGAAGATGTCTGCAATTTGCTCATCAGCAGGGCAATATTGCAGAATGATGGTGCGGTCATGCACCAACTGTCGAATGTAATGCATATGAATCTCAATGTGTTTGGTCCTCTGCCGCTGAACTGGATCTGTGGAGATCTTGATAGCACTTTTATTGTCACAAAAGAGGACATTCGAAGTAGTGCCACCAAAACCAAACTCGGAAAGAATACCCTGCAACCAAACTGCCTGAATACAGGCATTGAATGCCCCTCGATACTCTGCCTCTGCTGAAGAAAGTGCAATGGCTGCTTGCTTTTTGCTGGACCAGCAAATAGCACCATGACCAATCATTAAAACATAACCGGAAGTGGACTTCCGATCAATGCTATCACCTGCCCAATCTGAATCAGTAAAACCAATGAAATCTAGCTCAGAATCTGCAGCATAATGTATGCCAAACTGTCTCGTACCTTGCACATACTGCAAGATCCGCTTGGCTGCTCGCCAATGAAGCTCATGTGGCTGCTGCATATATCTTGACACGGCACTCACGGCATATGAGATATCAGGCCGTGAATGAGTCAAATAAAGTAGTGAACCAATCAACTGTCGATACATACTGCAATCTGCAAGCGGTGTGGAATCTCCCTCCTCAAGACTGATTCCTGAGAGGAATGGGAACGGGGCTTCCATACATTCAGCCATATTAAACTTCAATAACAGGTCGGAAGCATATTTTTGCTGAGATATAGTGATCCCATCAAAATTTTGAGCTATCTCCAAGCCCAAAAAATGACTCAGCAAGCCCAAATCGCTCATGTCAAAAGCTAGATTTAAGGCAGATTTTAGCTTGTTTATTGAAGTAAGTGTGCTACCAGTAATAAGCAGATCATCAACATAAAGTACAATAACCAACAAATTACCTTTAACTCGCTGAAGATAGACATTCGGATCAGATTTGCATCTTTGGAAATTCTGAGAAAGAAGGAAGGAGTCCATCTTTGCGTACCAAGCTCTTGGGGCCTGTTTTAACCTGTACAAAGATTTCTTCAATCTACAAACAAATGATGGATCTGATGTATAACCCTCTGGCTGCTGCATATAGACCTCTTCAGCAAGGTCTCCATGTAAAAATGCACTCTTCACATCCATATGGTGCACTTCCCAGTGCTTGGATGCGGCAATAGCTAAAACAAGGCAGATGGAATCCATCTTTGCAACCGGTGCAAAGGTTTCTGTGTAGTCCACTCCTTGGACTTGGGAAAAACCTTTTGCCACCAACCTTGCTTTGTATTTGCTGATAGTGCCATCAGCAGTAACTTTAGTACGGTAGACCCATTTACACTTCACTAATTTTCTTCCAGGTGGAAGAGAAACTAGCTCCCATGTATTGTTCTTTTGAAGAGAACTGTACTCTTCATCCATGGCACTTTTCCATCTCGGATCTCGATGGGATGAATAGTATGATGTAGGATCTGAACCAGCCATCAAATAACAAATCTCAGGAAGAAATGGATCAGCAATAGAAAGAGCCATACCTGCTCTTTGAAAGTCCCCTCTTGTTCGTCTCAGATCAGCAGGATTTCCAAGATTCGAACCAGCAGATTGTAGAGTGTTTTGGGCCCACTTTGGTAACTGAGGAGGATCATAATGATCGGATTCCGAACCTGATATGTCATGATCATCATATGCTGCTACAATATCAGAAATATCAGAACTCATACCTTCATTATCGCTGCTCGGATCTTCTTCTGGTGAAGGCGGTGAATCGGCAGTCTTTTCCTCGACTAGTTGCAATTCTTGAAGCGGTTCTTCAAACTGCACACTGCGCTCTATGAATATCTTTTTAGATCTGATATCCATGAGTTTATATGCTTTTGATTCTTCCCCATATCCTATCAATATGCACTCGATACTTTGTGGATCCAAAGCTCGTCTCTTCTCAGAAGGAATTCTAGCCCATGCAGTAGAGCCAAAAACTCTCAAATTTGACACATCCGGTTTGTGACCAAAGAATGCTTCGAAAGGAGTCATACCTTTCACGGATGAATGTGGAACACGGTTCTGTATATATGCAGCAACATTGATTGCTTCAGCCCAAAGATTTGCATCCAAACCTTTCGATTCAATCATGCATGTAGCCATCTCTTTCAGTGACCGGTTTTTCCTTTCCGCTACACCGTTCTGCTGGGGTGTGTAGGGAACTGTATGTTGGATCTTGATTCCGCTTTGGGCACAAAGTTGCAGCAACTCGGACTTGATATATTCCCCACCATTATCAGATCTAAGAGCTTTGATCTTGCTCTCAGTGGTGGTCTCAACAGAAGCCTTAAAATCCTTGAATTTTCCAAGCACTTCTGACTTGTTTTTGAGAAAGAATACCCATGTAAAGCGGGAAAAATCGTCAATAAATGTCAAAACATACCTTGAACCATTTAATGACATATGGGGCAGCGGACCACTGATATCAGAATGGATCAATCCCAAAATAGTAGAGGCTCTGCTAGCCTTGCCGCGGTCGAATCTGTGCTCGGGGTGCTTCCCAATAATGCTTCGAGGAACGGAGTTGTGGAAGCCCATCTACTATGGATTTATTTGATAGCAGCAGCAAATACTTATAATTTAGATGTCCAAATATTTCATGCCAAAGCCTACTAACCTCATTACCATTTGTGCGAAGAGCAGTGGGCTTTGCAAGCGGAATAAAGTGCGAAAACTCATAGCATTTTGCAGTGTGGTTTGCCTTTCCAACCGCAACTAGTCTTCCACTTTTGATATCAGAAATTTCAACTGTAATAGGGCTGAATGTGACTTTCTTTGGATCACCAGTATGTGTCATTTGATACACAGAAAGGAGATTCGAAGCTAAGGAAGGCACATAGAGAACATTCTGAAAGCTTCCATGTTCAACATGAATCGTACCTTTGCCCTTTGAAGAAATTTTTGAGTCATCTCCCAAATGGATGGGGATGGAGCTGTTTGGATCGAATGAGGAAAAAGAATCAATATTTGCAGCCATATTATTTGATGCACCCGAATCTATCAAGAGAGTAGTGGGCTTCGAAACCGTTGCCATGAGTGCTTGTCCTCTTTCATGATCATCATTCCGATCTTTCTTCCTTGCACCGTCAGGAAGGGTTATGTTGTTCTTTTCCAAAAGGAGGGCCATTTGATCTATAGTCTTCTTCATACATGAACTTTCGGGATGAAAGCCACGGTTACAATAAGTACATTTAGATTTTTGGTTACCTTCTTTGCCCTTTTGCTTGGATTTCGAACTGGATGGTGCATCCGTTTGCTTGCCTTTGTCTTTTTGCTTGTGAGGCTCGAATTTGGGCTTCTCCTTCTTTAGCTTTCCTTTACCATTCGAGATCTTGGGTCCTTGAACAAATAGGGCTGAATCTTTGGAGCTTATGGACCCCATTTGAATCAACTTGTCATGCTCTTTCGTAACGGACTCAATGAAGGCATTCAAGGTAGGCATCTTCCAATTCGGGGTAGTTAGCCGACCGGAATTGAAAGTGGAGACAAATACCGAATAATCTGTCCCAAGCTTGCTTAGAATGGAGAGGATCAACTGTTTATCCTCTTTGATAACACCACTGTTCTTCAATTGCAAGTTCAAGTTCTTGAATTTTGTGAAGAATTCATTGATGGTCTCGAAATTCTCAGGATTAAGGCCAATCAATTCATTCTCTAATTGAAAAGCCCTAAGCTCATCCTGCTTGCCGAATAGTGTTTCAAGTTGCTCCCATATGGCTTTTGGAGTCTTCAATCCGCTGAGATGGAAGTGAAGATCCTTGGAGATGGAGAGACAAAGAAGACCATAAGCTTCATCAAGCTTGTTGTAGTGTTTGGTTCGATCTGATACATTGTTTGGCTCCAATTCAAGACCAAGAGTGACTCGGTAGTAACCTTTTGAACGTAATATGATCTCCATATCATCTTTCCAATCAAAATAATTGAATGGGGTGAGGATAGGCTTTGAAGAAGAGTATTCCATTGCTAGGAGCGAGTCAAACTGATGTAGAATAGGCTTGCATGCACAAGATGGCGAATGCAATTGCTGTAGGGAAGCTTGCATGCACAATGTAGCGAGTGCAATTGAAGGAGACAATAAACCTGCAAATCACATAAAAACAACCACAATAAGGTCGAACAATCCACCCTTTGAGAGTTGCATCACACCTGGGATTGGATTTCAAGCAATGTTGAATAGGTCCAATGTATCAGATCCAGGAATTATGTGGTAACTCAAGCTTCTGGAGTGGTATTGGAATATTTTTCAAGCTTTGCATGCACAGGAGCGAATGCCCTTGAGATATCTCATGCCAAACTTTTTGCAATTTTTAGCAATTGAGTCAAATCTTCTTGTATAAACACCTGTAGAAAAGAGATCTTGTCCCTGCAATGGCTCTGATACCATGTAAAATTAGTCACAGCAGATCTAATGAACAAGTAAATCAATCACAACAGATGAACATAGAAAATATGGTGCAAAACTGTGCAAAACATGCAGCAGTGCTCAATATCCCAGAAAGGGTGAATGAATTACAATACAATCTGTCACAATGACTGAGCAATTCGAATTACCTAAGGAGGTCATTCAAATCACTGAATGGAGTAGCTTGACTCTATCTAGGAGTCCTCATCAATCATCGGTGGTGCTCATCAATCACAACAACCAGTCATCCAGGTGTCAAACTGAGTCTAACTGAGTGTAATAAATGTAACTGAAGTGTGTAGCACTGATATAGGATCTGGAGGCTCAGTGGGGGCGCATGGGAGGCTAACTGAAGTCAGAACAAGTCACCTAATCAAACTGGAGGTCAAACGGAAGTGATACAGTCAGTCGGGAGTGAAACTAGCCTCAAATCAGGGAGAATCGGAGCTAACTGAATGTAACTGAAGTGGAACTGCAGTGGTAGGTGAACAAGTGCGCCCTTCTCTGGCAGTAGGTGAGAAGTGGGCGCCTTTCAACTTAGGAGGGCTAAAACTCTGTGGTAAGTGGCTCCCGGGTGCTAGAAGAAGGTGGATAAGGTGCTGGAGGCATCAAACTGGTGACTGGGATGCATGCATGTGCATGCAAAACCCTAGATTCTGCATATCCTGAAATAGATCATGCAGGATCCCGAAATAGATGATGTATCCCGAAATAGATGATGTGGATATCCGAACAGATTCAACTATTAACATCCAAGCAGATACGGTTGCTGCATTCCCCTTCGAAGAAGCTTTCTATTCATCTCTTGTATTAATTATTAAGGCATGGATTACTCTTTCTATTCTATTTATGCTCTTTTCATGCTCTTTCTATTCTATTTATGCTCTTTTCATGCTCTTTCTTGGACTTGGTTACATAACATTTGGTATCAGAGATTGGACGCTTCCAAAATGAATCATTGTGGCATTTTCGCTACAATTTTTTTTTTTTAGGACATTTGAGACATAAAAAATTGCAAGGGAGTCAGAAGACATATTGAGCTATCTTAGGTCCTAGTTTCAGATCCTGACTCATTACAGGTTCATAGTTATACTCAGTGGAAGTTAGGGTTTATGACTAGTCCAAAAACTAGTCTAAAAAAATGTTATGGGAAAAACGGTTATATATGGAGCATGTAAGATACAAATTGAGTGAGATCCTGTTGCATAAAAAATAAGACATAACACACTATATTGGGTATCAATTTCATAATCGGAGTAAAAAGAGTGGACACATGGCAAGCCGTGCACTCTCACTCGTTTGAAAAGGCCAAAAATAACAAGTGTTGGGAAAATTGTCACAACTTTTTTGACACATCCAAATTCAACGAGACCTACAACATTGGAAAGAGGATATATCAGGATACCACAAGCCAAGATTTCAGACTCAAAAGGATTGGAATTTCAGGGTTACCTCAGTTGGATGGTCAAACAATAAATCAATCTTCAAATCAAGGTTTAAAAAAAGTACACTATTCTAAATTTGAATAACTTTTAGTAAAATGATCTACTTGAGGTGAACCCAAGGTGTGATACTTATTTATATTGTTCAAAATTCCACCAAAAGGTAGTGGAAAAAATCACACTCCACTCAAACCATCTGAGGATTCATCCCTGACCTATGATGAAAGTGAATAACTATCTTTTCGGGTATCCAAGTTGGAAGATCTTATTAAAGGTTCCATGAAAATGATTGATTTAGTTAATATGGATAATAATATAGGACATATGATGGATGAAAGGATGAAAGGATATGATAGATGGAGAAGAAAACAAAGGAAACTATGGGAAGGATTTCTAATCTGATACATAATATAGAGGAAAAGCTTCTTAAAGGTGCGGAATGGTCCCCAATTTAGGGAAGATAAAGATAGTGTTCATGTTGAGCAATAATCCCCTAATCAACATAATACAAGAGGATTTGATTCTAATAATGGAATTAATCAGGGATGGTCCCTAAGGGGTGTCCAAGTCCCCAAGATTGACATGAGTAATTTTGATGGCAAGGACCCTATAACATAGATCTTTCAGATAGAGAAATTCATTGATATACACTAGGTGCCAAATCTACAAAAAATACCTATTGCATCTTTATATTTAGAACCTGAGAAATTTGGGTGGTACCAATGGCTTCGTGAACACAAAAATAACTTCATTATCTCTTGGTCCATTTTAATAGAAGAATTGATATCATATCATGATGATGTTAAGAGCAATTCCTTCTTTACCCAATTGATAAATCTAAGGAAAAAGGGACTGTTGTGGAAAAAATTGCACAAGTGTGCACTCTTCCACTTGGTAAGGGGCCAGGCCTTGTAGGATGCAGCAAGGCATCAGTCCTTGGAGCTCCTGTGTGTGGTGGTTGGTTGTCCTCCAAGTGAGTTTGCAATAGATTGTTAGTGGAATTCACATAAAAAAAAAAATATGGATAACATGCAAAATAAAAAGAGATGGGGGGAGAATGCAAACTCCAACAACAATCCAATGTATGCCAAACCACTTTGTATTTCCCAATGGTCAAGTTGTACAAAACCTAGGAGGTGTGGGATTCAAGGGAAGCCAACAATATCCCTTAGGGAGGCCTTTTTTTTCCAAACTATATGCTAAGTAAATGGTAGAACAATGGAGAGGAACTCTTGCCCCTTGAAGGAAGGTGGCAAGAGAGATTGGGAATGCTGACAATGATATGAAGAGGTGGGATATGAGGAATCTCCAACACAAATCCAGCAGCATAACCTTGCTCTTGATTTCTCTCTACAAAATGCATGCCAATGGTTTCCTTTTATAGGCCAAGAGGTGGCCAACAAACAACTAGATCCAAATGTTAACTCATCTACTCCATGAACCAGTTCCAAGGTATACTAAGGGGGGCAGTTAATGCCACCAAGTGTGTGAGGAGACGAATTCAGATCCGTGGAGATGATTGAGCCTTCAATGTGTTGTGGGAAGTAGGCGGTCTCGTCGTTTCAACAATAATGTGACTATCGAAAGAATAGCTACACGGGTATCAAACAGGTTTTGTACTGATAACCTACGCTACAGTGCGGGTCAACAGTGGTTTAGCTGTGCAACCCTTTATTTTGACTGGTTTTTGGCATTTTTGGACTCAGGCTGTCTTTTGGATTTGTTGAGGATGCTTGCGGTGAGTTACATTCTTTATGTTGATGATTCCTTACTGGAAGAATCACCAAATTGTCGCAAGTGTGCAAAATTTAGGTGTTAACAGATTCCCCCTGATGTATGAGGTTCAGAAGGTACTGTAGAGCCGACAATGCATCATTATTTATTATGTTACTCTCATGTTCTATAGGACGAAGAATATGTGGACAATAGGGTCCTCCTAGGGGGGAATATTGTTGGTGATAGTCGTTGAACCTATAGTAAATAATAGTTTTTTAGACAAATGAGGTGGGCATACCCATGCTCGTGAAATGATGTCAAGGTGATCACAATGAGAGAGGACCAAGGGGTCCATTATACTATACTTATGGGACATGGATGAAGGTGGATTCGATCCATGTTAGAGTAAATAACCTAGAATCTACTGCGGAGTGATGAAGAAGTGGTACTACTGATGACCATGATAATCCCACGAGGGGTGGGATCCTAGTATGGTTTGTGAAGCTGCTTGAGAACTTCACTATGCCAGATGGACTGCTACCATGATTTGTAAATGTGAATACTGCTACCTTCAAAATTACGTTTCCCCCTGATGCGATAGATGTTTTGACATTGAGCATAGGGGAAAAGGGTTGGTTAGGGAGCACTGATGACTCTCCCTACCAAGTTTGGGTTGATCCATTATAGTGATTGGAATGGATCCCAAGGTACAACTGCAACTATTGCAACTCTCGGAATAAAGTGTTTTGATGTCGACAAGAGATGAAGTACATGATAAGAAGAGGATCTTATCTTGAGAACGAATATCATGTTGTAACTAACTGAGGGACGGAAAAACCTGACAAAAGGTTGGTTGATAAGTATGGGGCTCATAAATTCCTTTGATCAATGTAGACATGGGGAGTGGGGAA
Source organism: Larix kaempferi (assembly GCA_027924585.1). Classification (NCBI taxonomy): domain Eukaryota; kingdom Viridiplantae; phylum Streptophyta; class Pinopsida; order Pinales; family Pinaceae; genus Larix; species Larix kaempferi. The sequence continues at coordinate 2,658,138 of BSBM01000522.1, forward strand.
GACAACTTTCCTTTCAGAACGGTACAGCCTGAAAATGGAGGGAAACACATTGCAATTGAAAGGGTTTTGATGGAGACACAAAACATAGAGTAATGGTGACTGGAAAATGGATATTGCTGAGGATATGGATACTAAAAATACATCAATCAGAGGTGACCATGGGTTGCTTCCAAAAGAATAGTGTGTTCCCTCAACATGAGGGGATGAGAGAATTGTTTGTAAATAAATATTAATGGAGGGGTCCCCACAGGTTTGGATGAGTCAGGGGATGGGAGGAGTCCCCACAGTTTGAGTGGGTCAGGGGACGCTTTCCAAGATAAAGTGGGGGGTTAAATTATAGACGCAAAGACAGGTGACCCATGAATCAATTCCATGCAGTGTATGCCTGCGGGATAACTGAATAGAATCAGTTACTTCTGAGGGTGGGGGGCCCATAAGTGTCTTCGCGGGGGAGATGCTACAAAAAGATTACATGGGATGAAGTGCTCATGGATGTATGAGTGGTATTTTTTAACCTTTATTGTAACATGGTCTGATGAATATGATGGTGTCTACTTGGGGGAGTAAATGCGTAATTATAAAATGATCAGCTATGGGGTGATCTTTTCAATCTATATCAGATTCCTCAGACTTGTGGGGGGTCGACATCGTGGGTGTCAATTGATGACTAGGTTGGAAATGGTGTGCATACCCATGTGGGAACATGCTATGCCCAGGGATGACGTTGATGTCACATCAATACTGGGAATAAGGCCCTATGGTTATCAAAGGGAATACTGGTGAATGCATTAAAAATAGAGGGGAAATAATTCCTATATGCCAGTTTTAGAATGATACATGTGGTAGGGTGCCTGGCACCATTGCTGCAACATGGAGCCTTGTTCTTATAATTGGAAAAATAAGAGTCTCCAAATTGTCTTGGTCGAGATCCTGGACATATGGGACACATGCCCAAGCCTAGTAAAGAACATAACCAAGGTATTGACAATGCATAAATCATATGACCAAAAAAGCCGTACCTGTGTGGTACCCAAGTATCAAGGGTAAAAATATTTAAGGTACAACCCATTGACGAGGTGGTCGAGGGTGATACCTTCAGGGTTGGTTAACACATAGGCCTCTTTGGGGAGACATTGCTTAACGACATAAGGTCTCGTCCATTTAGATACAAATTTACCAGGTCCTGGTTTGTTATCTTTCTTGGCGTTGAAGATGAGTATGGAGTCACCTTCATTGAAGGTGCGAGGTCGCACTTGTTGATCATAATGTGCCTTGGAACAAAATTTCATGGATTCATTTTGTTGAAGGGAGTCACAACGTTCCTCGTCGAGCTGTTCAAGGTAAATAGTTGTTGCTCGAGAGCGGGGGTGTTTGGTAGCAACTCGACAACGGATTAGAGGGTGGGGATTTGGCACTCTATTGGGAGAGTGACTTCTACTACATGGACCAGGTGAAACGGGGTAAAACCTGTAGTGGTGTTGATTGAAGTGCGGTAATCCCAAAGAGCAGGAAATAGCATGTGGTGCCAATTATTTTTATTCTTATTCATTGTGAATTAGAGCATAGTTTTCAGAACTTTGTTGACAACTTCAACCTAGCCATTCGCCTGGGGGTAGTAAGCCATTGAAAATTCGTGTTTAAATCCTGATAGCCATGATATTTTTTCAAATTTCCCATAGCGGAAATGTTTTCCGTTGTCAGAGGCAAGTTGTCTAGGTACGCCAAAGCAGGAGATGACATGGTTAAATAAGAAGTGTGCGATAGTAATGCCTTTGCAATCAAATGTGGGCATCACTTTGGCCCATTTGGTGAAGTAGTTGACGACGACAACGATATAATGGTGACCTTGTGCCGATGTAGGGTGGAATTCCATGAAATGAATTTCCCATTTACAAAATGGGATAGTGGTGATAACTAGATGTAGGGGCGCAAGGGGTGAACGTGTCTTGTAGGAAAAGACCTGACAATTTGCACATCGTTTGACGACGTAGACACAGTATTTGAATACGGAGGGACAAAAATACCTGGCTCCTAAGATTTTTTTGGGCAGTGACTATTCTTAAGAGGTGGATGCCTGTTAGAATTTAGATTGCACAACAATCACAACACTAAGTTCTGATACATGTGACAATCCAACCTAGATCTAGATATAAAACACAATCTCACTTAGAATTATTTGCACAAAGAGATAGAAAGAATAGAGAATAAATTTTGAACAAAACACTAGAGGAAAATCACTCCAATGCGAAGAATTCCACTCTGATATTATTCATCAACATTAGTACAATATATAGATTCTCTCAAGAGACAAAATCAAGAGGCTTAGTGGAAAGTTCAGTAGCTCACAATAATGAGGCTTAGATTGGACCAATTCACCCATCAATAACATGAGGCCAAGTGTAACTCATAGATTGGGCCATAATGGGGTTCAATGAACATAGATGGACCATGAGGAGGTTAGGCTAGTCAAAATAGTGTGAAAGGTACCATTATGAGGGTGCATGGGGTGAGTAGTTGGCTAAGTAGTGACCATTAATGCATAAGTTGACCAAATAATTAAGAGGGCTTACTCCATCTCCTTAAAAAAAGGAAATGCAATAAATCCAACATAAATGCAAGGTAGTGGGGTGCATTGAATCCTAAAATGAAGGAAATGAGTGGATAAGTGGACAAACAAGGTTTCATGGATATACCACTAGTCTAAGGTGGTCAAATGTGGACAAACTATGGTCCAAGACACTAGACTCTAACACAAGGTAGAACAACATGAAGGTCCATGGCATGTATATGATGGGAATATTGTTCCAACTCCACCACATACGCCAATATGGCAGTTGCTGAGAACTTGTTCGGCCTCCTCGTGTGTGAGACACCACCACAGAATGGTGTCTATGCCACGACGGTATAAGACATCCCCAATGAGAAGGTATCTGGGTGCTTGGTGACAAATCTTGCAATGGTCATCATGAGATAGTTGGAAAGCGAATTTCTTAATACATATATAAGTAAGGATATCACCATACCATGGGTCATCGCTTATGATGAAGAAAAGGTGTTCATCAGGTAACCGATCTTGAATTGGTTCACCCGAGGTCGTAAATGGATGGTCTGTAATGAGATCAGCTAGGGCCATGCCTTTATTTATTTTATGGACAACAAATTCGAGGTTGAACTCTTGTAGGATGACGATCCAACATGCAAATTTACTATTGATAAGCCTGTATCTATGTATTGCATCGGGTTGGAATCGGCGACTAAAGTTGTTTTACAGAGCAAGATATAATGTTGTAGTTTATGGATGGAGAGAATGACTGCAAGCATGATATTTTCATCATAAGTGTATTTGAGTGTTGCTCCAACAAGTGTTTTGCTGACATAATAGATGACATACTCTTCATGGTATTCAGTGGGTTGGACAAGCACATTGGCCACAATGGAAGCAAAAGCAGATATATAAAGGATGAAATATTTTTCAAAATCTGAGGGGATATGAGGGGGTTGATGATAACGCTGGTTTCAGGGAATCAAAGATAGTTTGGTAATAATAATACCACTTGAAGGGGATATCCTTTCTAAGGATTTGTAAGAATCCATGAGCCTGTGTGGCATAGTCAGGGACGAAACAACGAAGGAAATTAGACTTTCCTTGGACGCTCTGCAACTGGTGTCGTGTTTGCGGGGATGGTAGCTCCAAGATAGCTAGCGGTGACACAAAATACACACTTAAGGGGGTTTAAGTGTATATTGTATTTGCGGCATTGTGTGAAGATGGTGCAGAGGTATTGAAGATGGTCGCAACGTTTCTTATATTTGGCAGTAAGGTCATTTAAAAAGGAGAAGATTATGTGAGCCAAGTCATTAAACACGTATGCCATCGCGCGTTGGAAAGTAGCACCCGCATTCTTTGGACTGAAGGGAATGACCTTGTATTTGAAGGTGCCCCATGGTGTGGTGAATGTGGTTTTGTACTAATCTTGAGGGAGAATTCGTATTTGATTATATCCGGAAAACCCATCCATAAAGGATAACATTTCACTTCTGGCACATGAGTCAATGATTTGGTCGATGAATGGTGTTGGAAAATTGTCCTTAGGGAAAGCCAAATTGAGGTCCCAAAAATCTGTGCATACATGAATGGTTCAATGCTTTTTGTTAACCGAGATAGGGTTAGACACCCATGATGTGTAAGAAATTGGAAAAATAAACCAGGCCTGTAAGAGTTTATCGATCTCATCTTTGACTGCGAGGGCCTTAGAGGGGTGGACAAGGTGTTGTTTTTGTTGGACGGGGACGACGTCAGGGAAAGTGTCAATATCATGTTTGACAATTGATGGGTCAAAGCCGAGCATTTCTTCATAGGGGAATGCAAATATGTCATGGAACTCTTTGAATAGAGCAGTAAAATTAGTAATTTCCCATGGTGTGCAGGAAGCCCCAATGGAGATGTTTTCGACAACTCTTGGTGTAATGGATATATCAACCTGGATGGTGGGGGATATATTAGCAAGATTGCCATCTTTGAAAGCATTTGGGGTGGGAATAGGATTCTTGAACCAATCGATATGACTAGGGGGTAGAAAATATTTTGACTCAATTGTATATTGTTGTTCGACGGGTAGGGTGTGTGGTTCCTGCCTACTAGCCGTCGAGGACCTATGATGGAAAGTGTTCCATGGAGGTTTATTGGTGTGAATGGATTCAATTATCTCTTCATCCGTGGAAAAGACGTACTCTTCTAGCATGTATTTGTCTGAGTAAAAGGGGTCTTCAATATTGGTCCAAAGGGGGACCGAATCGAGATGCAGGATATCGAGATATTCATAGGTGCTTGGGATGGGTGCTAGGATCTATTCTTGAGGAAATATTAGGGGTTCCAGGACTTTGCAGGAAATCTATGTTGTTGTTTGCATTGTACTCTTCCGGTTTAGTATCCTCCTCGATTACCGTAGGGAGGGTGGTCCCACAAGGGGTAAGGTTATCGGATAATCGACTCTAGATTGTGCGCAAGGTGAAAAATGCAGCTACAAGAGGACATTGGAATGAATGGTGAGACATTAAATTGAATGAGCGACATGGTCGAGTGGCATTGGTTTTCTTTAAAAAAATGGTTGGGATTTTTGGATGCCATGGAAATTGTTGGTCTGGTATAGAATATGCCTATCAAAGGGAAGTGTTCTCTTGGGTTACCATGGTAAATGTATTGATGGGATTTGTTTCTGGTGATGAAGGGGGATAGGAATCATCCAATGGATGGGTGAGGTGGAAAGTCGCCAAAGCATCCCAAAATCGAGGGAGATTGGGACAATGATGTGTGTAGTGCCTATACTGGGAACACATAGCACACGCGTGATTCGTACGCAATGTATTGGACTTGGTAGGTGTGCCCCCTTTTATCGTCGGTGGAGCATGGGTTATGATAATGGGAGTGTTAAAGAAAATTCTGTAGCTCCGACAAAGTGGGGCATAGATTGGTCACGTGGCCTTGTTTACCACAAAGAGAACATTGTGGCGTGACTCTTTGAGTGGGAGTCTTGGTCATAACTGGGGCTTTTAACTGTTGTTGGTTGATGCTCCCTACTTTAGGCTTAGCAACCTCCGACGAATCAGATATAGGGTTTGGTAATACGAGACCTTTCAACTTCGGTTTCTTGGTGCCCCCATTGGTGGTCTTATTGATGACCAGTTGTGGTTTAGTCGCGGATGTCATAGGTTGGTCTGTTGTAACTGAGGGTGTTACGAGCCTTGTTGGCATAGCAGCTGAAACATGGACAAAATCATAATGAGCGACTGGTTTAAAGGCCATCTCTAGGTAGGGTGGTGTAAGGTACCATACTGGAATTCCCAAAGTGAGCCCAGGTAGAGTTAACTGAGCTATAAATGTCATCCCTTGTACACCTGTGGGAGGGTACAAGAATGGGATTTTGAAGATTGATGGAACCGATGGACTCAATGTTTGTTCAATGCCATGACTCAAAGATGGGGCTGATGGTGGTGTTGAGGTAGAGGTGGCTCCACTTTCAATGGTGAAAATTGTGCACATTAGGCCATCGGTTGATTTGGGGATATTAGGTGGAGGTCCATAATATACTCCTAACAAATTGGAGTCCTTATACATGTCGAGGGAAATATCGATATACGGTTGATCAGTGTCGACGACAGTTGGTAGGACATTGTCAAGGTTGCTAGTGGTGTTCGGATAGTAGTAGTTAAGTTGGTCTAGGGTGAAAACCTTCCCATTTAAGGGAAACATTATGATTCAAAATACTGAGGAGGATACCGCCTTCATGGCGTACATATAAGTATGCCCCAAGAGGATGTTGTAGTCAAGTTCAACGTCAACTACCTCAATATTGATCATGACCATCTTGCCCCCAGCTCGATGGGGACATTTTGGTACAATCATCTTGGTTGGGATGGTCTCCCATCATATGCACGAAGAGCAATAAATGAGGGGACCATCTCTGGTGACCCTAAGCATTTCCACACTTTAGCAGACATAACCCAAGTGGATGCACCTTCATCGATGATGCAACGATGAATCATAATGTTTTTTACTGTAACGAGGATTTGAAATGCAACTAAAAAGGGTAGTCATGGTTCACCTTTGTCAAGGTCAAATGTCATGAGATGTGCATTGGAAGGGTCGACAGTGCTGAGTGCATTGAGTAACAAATTTCGTTGAGTTGGGCATGACTATAGTACTTCTAACGTGGACATAGCTGCAGGAGACTGATCCAAGTCATCCACAATATTGTAATTGTGGGTAGATTTCATGTGGGGGTTATTAGTGGTACGTCGAAGTTTGTTCAGCACTTGGGTGTAGTATTTGGAGCGGTCTCCCTGAGGGGATAGGTGTATCTTCCAATTGGGGAGTTTCAGGCCTATCATAACCTTTGGCTCGAGTTTGAAAATTAACATCCAACGTGTAGATATTTTGAAAGGAGCCATTGTAGGGGGGATGAGGATATTGTTGATGTGTAACTACCCCTTGATTTGCAAAGAGTTGTTGCAACACAATGGTTTGGTGATGGGGGAGTTTTCATTTTGAGGGGGATTCGTCACTGTCTTCTTTTTGGATTCCACTAGTTTTTGGCATTCGAGGATAAGAGGAAAATGATGTGTGTAATGACCATAATCCCCACAAATGGAGCAACATTAATTGGCCCTCAGGTTGGTGTTCTTCCCTTATTTGGGGGGATTGTTAGTCCCCTTGTTTTGGTTTCCCATGCTTTGGTTTTGTTGGGGAGGGGGGTTTCCCCCTTGCCTCGGATGTTGGTTCTACTTGTTCTTCCCTTTCTTCTTCCCCTGAATCTGAGGATTCTGGGGGTTGGTGGTGTTCAATTGCTCAAACTGTTGAGCTTGTTGAATGTAATAAGGTTGAACTAGGTTTACCCCCATGTGGGGTGTGGGTTGCTGACCAGTTGGGCATGGGAAAGGATAATAAGGGTTATACACCAGGGGTGGGATCAATGCAGTTTGCGCTCCATAAGATATGGATGTAGGAATGACTTGGTCCATTGGCGGTGAGGGTACCATAGTTTCTTGGCTAACATTGGGGTAAGTAGGACTGTAGGGTCCGTACTGTAATTGACCAAATGGTGGGGTTGGTACTGTTGTAGGGGGTGGTAGATGGCATGGATGGGTATTGTGGAACCATATTAAATGGCATCAACGTGGTAGGAGGAACCTTTCCTAAGTGGAAAATGGACCCAATAATACCATCCGCCAAATGTGACGATCCCGCAGGTGTAGGAATGACAGATGCCGAGGAGCCTCAGGAAGGATAGTGTAAAGGTAGACGAATTGTGTATATATGAGATTGAAATGCTGGGTTTTCAGAATAGCCTATTCCTTGCTTTGCAATATGGATGTGGCAACATATTTAGCTATGGTGGGTTGGAGATATATGATAAACCAATCCAACAAAAAGGGTGGTTGTATTTCGATTTTACACAATGTGCGGTGTCTACACCACTCATGGATGTGGTCCGCGATGTGGAAGTATTTTGTCAAAACTCCATGAGAATTTCAAGACCAAGGTTGTGTCGAATCGAAAGATGGAAGTAAGTGAGAAATGCGATGGCCAATGTCACAAAGGTGGCATGGGTTGCTCTTGATAGGTTTACGTACCATTTTTCTTCCATTCTGGTGAGGGTACATTGGAAGAGGTGAAGCCTCACATGATCATCCACTATGCTATTATATGAACACCATAAGGGGAAAGACATGACATGGTTGGAGGGATCATCCCCTTGCTGTCCTTCGAATTTGGGAATGTTGGAGGGAAGTTTATTTGGAATAGATGGCCATGTTGGATCATGTGCGATAGGGGCATTGATCAGCTTGGCCAAATTAGGCAGATTTAAACTAGACATGAATGGTAAGGTAGGAACATTTTGACTTGCCATTGTGTGTGGGGTGTGATTTCCATCGGGGGGAGAATTAGGTGGTGTTTAAAACAATGGTTGACCTCCTATGAGAGAGGAGGGGTGAAAGGAAACCGAAGGATCTCTGAGAGGAGAAGCCAACGGGGTACCTCTTCCATGGGGGGAAGGTGAAAATGTATCTCTATTCTCTCATAGGGGAGAAAATGAAGGTGATCCTTTTCTGATGAGGGAAGAAGTGGTGTAATTAATAGTTTCTACAAGAGGAAAAAATGCACATATAAAGGCTCGACCTCTACCATATGATCCTATCAATGTGTCCCGGGAGAGGCCCCAACTGGAGTATGTTCCACGTGAACCACAGGAATAAGGTGTAAAAACACCCCTCGAGAGGGAATAGGCCTTGCAGTCGTCAAGACTGTCTCGAATGTTTTTTTGTTCCTCATTGGTGAAGTCTTTGTGTCAAATGAGAGTGATGCTAGAATTAAACACAATTAAACAAATGCAAAAATATGCCAACCACAATAGATGCAAATATGGTGCAATAAGTGAGTGATATGTGTGAAAGTTGGTTTTAGTGCATCAGTTCCCACATGTAGGTTCTTTTTAATTACGAGTTACAAATATTTCAGTTAAAAAGAAAATAAATGTAAATTCCCTAAAAAGACCTAACATCCTTCCTCTCAAATGTAACTGGGCCTCCCAAAAGCACAATTGATGGTGATGATGGTATCCACGCACCAATTGACTAGTGCAAGTAACAAAGAGCTATTTCTATCGACAATGGGGCCAACTTTCCAATCAAGAATACTTGGCAACACCTCCCAAAGGAAATAACTAACCTCAAGAGTCAATTGCAAGCACAATTGCTCCTTGGTGATATCCTAAGTTGGGACACTAAGATACCTTGCGTCAAGTTTCGATTAGTGTTTCAGACTACACAGTATAGTGTCGTCTCCCTACAATGAGTTATGTGACTCATAGGGGAGAGCAGGGATACTATACCTCGAATTTCACCTCCTTTTTCACAACGCACTTCTGATCCTGGTTTTCTTTGAACACTTGCTTATAACAGGATTTTGTAAGTACCCTATGAGTCAACAATGCTATGTTTGGAAAAATATTGCTAATGAAACTAGACTGGTGGGCATTAATGGTGAACTAAAATGTTCTTTTGTGACCTCCTGTGGAGGATTTTAGTTGGTTCACTACTACATTTTTGGCCTTTAGGGGGGGTTTTCTTCCGCCCCCAAAAGTGACCTACGGGGGGGGTTTTGGCTTTGTGGGCAATTTTGGCAAAACCGCCCCTAAAGGCACTGATGTTAAAAGTTTTTCCCTTTAAGGGCGGTTTTTGACGAGATTGGAACCGCCCCCAAAAGTGACTTTTGGAGGCGGTTTGTGACCCCCCTCGTAGAGGTCTATGGAGGCAGTTATAAACCCCCCTCATAGACCCCTTCATAGAGACCTATGGGGGCGGTTTTGAACCCCCTTCATTGAGACCTACAAGGGTGGTTTGAAACCCCCCTCATAAGCCCCCTCAGACAAACCTACAGGGGCGGTTTGGAACCCCCCTCGTAGAGGACTATAGGGGCAGTTTCAAACCCCCCTCATAGAGGCCTATAGGGGCGGTTGTGAACCCCCCTCATAGAGGCTTATAGGGGCGGTTTTGAACCCCCCTCGTAGAGGCCTATAGTGGCGGTTTGGAACCCCCCTCATAAATCCTATAGGGGCGGTTCAAAACCACCCTCGTAGATGCCTATAGGGGTGGTTCAAAACCCCCCCTAAAAGTCTTTATTACAAACCTTTGGGGGCGGTTACAAACCCCCCTCGTAGGTACCTACAAGGGTAGTTCTAAACCCTCATTGTTGTAACATACAAGGGCAATTTCGAACCCCCCTCGTAGTGACATATGAAGGTGGCTTAGAACCCCACTCGTAGAAACATGCAAGACGGTTTGAAACCCCCTCTATAGCCATAATAAATCATAATAAAATATATTTTTATTAAAAATACCAATATTGCAATATCAACAGGGTACGGAGGAATCAAACCACCAACCTCCTACTTGTAAGGCTGGTGCTCTACCATTGAGCTAGCACCCTTTAAGAATTAGGGAGAAGAGCAATATTAACACTCATATTGCATTATTTTTAAGTCTAAGAAAAGACAATAAGAATGTTTAGGAGATGATTGTAACAAGATATCCACATGTACCCAAATATCTACAGATTATCATGCAAGAGCAACCTGCTCTTTGCAATCCTCACAAGGCATAAGAACTATAATTCCAAACTTTTCGATTACTTACTAAAACAACAAAATTGCTGAAAAAAATTGCATACAATTTGCATACACAAATTTCAATCATGTGATATGCATTTCATAACATAGTGCAGTGATTCTTATTGTAGACATGACATATTGATGCAGTTGAGGAGATCAATAGTTTGTGCATGGAAGGAAAATATTCAAGAAGAATCATCTTCCTTGTTTGTCTCTTCCACTATGAGAATTTATGTACTTTGTTCAATATAGACAATATGAATAAACTAGAAGACGAAACGTTTGTATCCCTTAACTAGATGATAAATACCATAACATGAGATTGTGAATACTTGAATAGTCGGTTGCTTAAATATTTTGCTCAACTTCAAGTTGTCCATACATTGTCATACATTTTCATAAACTTAATGAGAATCTGGAGTTGATTCATTGCTAATATAGACATGCTAATGTTTATGTGAACGAATATATTGTTTTTTGTCTGGGTTCACTAATATTTAATTTGAACAAGATAGTGAATAAGCAATCTATTTTTGGGTGTATTTCGTGGTCCCTACTCATCGGTTGACTCAGCAAGAAAAAATGGCTCATAAACTAGTCAATAAAAATACAGATGGCTTACCTCATGTATTAGTGTTGCAAAAAGAAGTGTTTCAGCCTCAGTTGTTAGATGTCGAGGTGCTACATTTACATGCACTGACAAGATTTCTAGAATATAACAAAACATAGGATTGATCGACTATGTTCTCAGAGGAAAGTATTAAAAGCAGTATGTATTAAACCAACTGCAATAGACCAAGTCAAAAATTGGGCACTGCAATTTGAATTGTTTGAAAGGATGCTAACATCACAGCAAGGAAGCAACCGAAATTACCCAAAGTCTAGAGGTAAGAACGTAACTTATTTCCATTGGATCCAGAAACATTTGGCCATTGTTTGTCTTTTAGGGGTTTAGGGTTTAAGAAGACTTGGAAGAATTCCAAGTGCTAAGATTGAAGGAAAAACCCCAGTGTAGACATCAAAAGGCAGCACTGAAGGTCCCAAGTTCCTTGACAACGGGTCTAGACAAGTTCAAGGCAGACGATCAGGAACAGTAGTTTCCTAAGGTGAATCCCATAGTGCCATAGTGGATTTTGTGCGGAGTTTTTTGATGCAATTGTTGGCGGTGGCCTTGGCAGAAGACTGACACCATCCTTTTACTGTTGAAAGATAAATGTGGCTTGCTTCCTAGGAGGAGGTAGTGGAGCCTATGGCACAAACAAAGGTATCCATTTTAGAAATGATGAAAATGCCCATAAGCATATGGGAAGCTCTCAAACAGTGAGGAAATACTCAAAACAAATTAAAGAAATGCCCATATGCCCGCAACAGCATTAAAATGCCCGCCTTGCAAATGAAAAATGCCAGTACATATTGCAAAGTGCCCGCAAGTCTTAGACAAAGGCCTGTTCGTATGAAGAAAATCCCTCCAACTGGTGTAATACATGACAGAATGCCTGTAGCACATTGAGAAATGCCCAGGGTATAAATATGTCTTAAATATGACTTGAGATTGCAGACTACAATATGTGATGTGTGCTGAGCTCTGAGGCCTTGCGAGGAGATGGATTTTTTATGAAAGCTCCGATCTTTGAAGGAAACCAATTTCTAAGAAGACTCTTTTTGATAATGATGTCTACATAATAATGTGAGGTAGCTCTGGCCCTAAGATAAGGAGATGTAATGAAGACATGAAAAAAATATGATGTAAGATTGCTAGCTGGTAATGAAACTGTGCATAACATCTAGGCAGATAATTTCTAGGCATTACAAAAAAGAGAGGAAAGTAATCAAACGAGGTTGATTGATTGAAGTATGATTTTTATATGAAAAGGTGAAAGAGAATGCTCACACATCAAGTTAAATGTCCGCAATACCTTAAGAAAAAAATGCCTTCCAGACTTAAAATACATATGTCCACAGACATAGTGAGGAATGCTCGTCTAACCACTGAAAATGCCCTCACTATCAGAAGAAATGCTTGCAATTGTGAAGTAAATGCCCGCCAAGGTCTTAAAATGCCCGCTGCATGCTTGTATATGAGAAGGAGATGCCCTCCAGCAATAGAAAACTGACCACAAGGCATAAGAGAATGCCTGCAGCTGGTGCATTACATTCATAAAAATGCCTGCAGAGGTCTCCAACTATGCCCGCAAGACTTTGGACACTCAGTTTAAGACTGTATCAATGTATAAGCTTCAAGTTTCAAGAATTGAGTACTGCCTTTGAGCTACAGTTTTGAAGAAAAGTGGTAGCCACAGACATGGTGAAATGATGGAGTAATCTATGAACAGACTTGAATAATGAATGTTTACCTTTTATGAATTTACTGGAATTGTATTTGGTTATAACCTAGCTGGTGGATTAGCTAAAAAGTAGCAGCAGACATCTTTTAATGGAAATAGCTTGACATCACCTCTGAATTTGGTCTAGATGACTGGGGTCTTGCATACACACATTCCTATCTGAATTCCAGACACCTACAACACATATTGAACTGAGCTAAGGATAAACAAAGACTAAGATAGCCACTGGTTCTAAGGTTTGATTTTACAGGCATTTATCTCAGCATACATATGACAATTGAAGCAGCAAAATATAATCTCGTGGTGTTTTAGATTGGTTAAACTCAGGGCAGCCAAGGACACATAGACAAGTGAAGGCATTTGTACATAATACTAATCTCTCAGACTTCTAACAAATACCTCTTATTTGAAGTGAAGCAGCCCTATTGGACATACAGACTTGGAGGTGCCCTATTGGTCTTTCATATCTTCCATTGGAGATGCAGCAGCTTCTTGCAAACTTGTCCTTTAGATGAAGGCAAATATGGTCTCATGTTTTAGTATAGGATTTGTGAAGCTTCCATTTCTTAGTATCAAAACACATGAAAACTCTTATTGAAAAAGTTTGGAATTGGAAAAATATGCATAGATAGGGCTCAAATAAGACAAGGATAGCTTCCATTTTTTATGAAACACATGAAAGTTTGAAACCCTTATTGATAAGTTAGGGCATGTAAAACATGCATGGATAGTACTTAAGCAACACAAGGATAGGAAAACAACAAGTTCAAGTGCAAATAAGCAATAAACTGACCTCGATAAATGAAACCTTCAATAGGATTTCTCCCTGATCCTTCAAATCTTTGACTTTTTTATATATGGCCTCCATGGACCATAACCAAGGGAATAATTCCTTTTGAATTTCCACTGTGTGTATATCATGTTCCCATTGTGTATATCTTTCCAGAACTAGTCTTCACCATGAAGAAAGGATTTTCCATAGATACCTATGGACAAGAGCTTATTACAAAGTAACATATTTGAGGATTTTAATAGCCATCTTGAGGGATAATTATTAATTTTGTTGCAGAAAAGGTAGTATTACTAAAACTCTCAGAATTGCTCAAGACAATTATGTATTGGCATCTAAATGCACACCTGACCATATGCAAGAACTGTAGCATTGTATCCTTGGAATAAGCCATCAACAAGTGGACCAACACATATTTCAAAAATGGCAGAGGAGGGAGAAGCCATGCTACCATAAACATGATCAAATGTGAATGAATGAGTTCCAATCTGAACCTGCAAAAAGCTCAAACAACAATCTATCAAATATTAAATGAAGAACAAAAAGATGGAATACATTTAAATACTAGAATACATCATAGAACCATGTTCTCTCTCTGCAATCATAGAACCACAGATGCTTCCTAGAATACATCATAGAACCACAAATGATTCCTTTATACTTTTAAGTGACGGGCATTAATGACCTTTCAATCTTTTGAGGGATAACAATAAGTATAAAGGAAGAGCACAGAGGTAGAGCTACCAAAGAAAGAGGTAGAGGTGGTAGATTTGAAGTCATATGTTGTAGGTGTGGAGGTAGGGGCATATGGATTATGCGGGTCTAGAGTTGTGGCGTGAGGGTAGAATACACTCATATTGATGAAGCTGAATCAATAGTGGTAGTATATGAATGTGTTGAATTGAAGCCAAGCATGGGCATAATTTGATAATGAGACATATTGTTGCAGCCTGAAAAAGAGAGTGCTAGGGAACTAGAATAGATAAGAAGTCTTTTGACTCTTGAGGACAAAATGCAAGAAAATAGGTAAATGGTGTACCCTAGTTTTTGATGGCTGTAGTATGGAAAATTTAGAATTTAATGAAATGATGAGAAAATTATTTTTGAGTTGTGTGTTTCACCCAAGCCCATATAAAAGTGCCAAGCACTAACCACCTTTCAAAAGGCAGGCGCTTCTGTAGACTCTATCTAGGCATGTTAACAACCACGACAACATCTACCAACTAGTGTCCCCCTTTGAGGAGTGCACCAGCCCACTTCAGGGAAAACCGTGGTGGGAACTGTAGCAGCACCTGACTTTGACCAATGTGGCTTGCCTCTCACGGCTAGTCCTCAAAATGATTAAAGGAGAAAGATTTTGTATGGAAGTATATAAAAGAGAAGCAAAAATATGTCATGCTGTGGTCTAGTGATTGAGAACATGAGACATGGCATCACCACATTAATGAGATAGGTTCAAGTATTGGTAGGAAGAAATCCTTTTATTATAACTTCATCGAGTTTGATAGGATTCAAAAAAATGAGAAAAAGAAGAAGAGGTATTATGGAGACATGAGTCAAGAATTTAATGGCTTAAAGGTGACATAAACGATGCCTTTTTCCATAAAACCACTCATAATAGAAGTATTTATAGGGTTAATAATATAATTTCTATGATAGAAGAACATACAACACAATAGTAGGACATACTCAAATCTACAAGGAAGCTGAAGTCTGCTTCAAATCTGTACCAATTGATCTAGGCACTAGATATTTGGCCTTCCAAGCAGCTTTTTGGAGAATATTCCAAAGATCATAAATGAAGAAATGAAACCAAAATTGATGGCCCCTTTTACTGAAGAAGAATTACAGGATTTTGTCCCCCCTAGAAAAGAATAAACCTCTTTGGACAGAATGGGTTTCCAGCTCAATTTTTCCTCACAATATGTAGTTTGTAATAGAAGTAAATCTTCTTGGATCATTAGAAGAGTTTATGAACTTTGGTAGAATACTTGAACAAGGGTCCCTCAAACTTTTTAATTCCTCACGAGGACTTAAAAAAAGGTTCCACTTATTTCCTTTTCTCTTCATAATTATTATAGTTGAATCCATGAGCAGAGCTACTACCATGTCAAGAAATGTAGGTTGGATCAAAGGCCTTAAGGTGTCATATAATTCCATTTCCATTACTAATGTCCAATTTGTGGATGGTGTCCTATTACCGGGAGAGCCCAACATTAGAAACAGTAGAAATTTGTTGAAGACTCTCGAAATTTTTGAAAAGGCATAAGTCCAGGAGATCAACAAAAAATCCAAGGTTTTTCATAAATGTGAATTAAAACTCCAAAGAAGAATTGGAGAAAAATATAAGTATTTTTCATAAATGTGAATTCAAAACCCTAGAGAAGAATTAGAGAGGTACTAGGATTACAAATCTTGGAAATTATAACTAGGTATGTAGGATTTATTCTTCGTGCATTTATACATAAGGTAAGGAATTGGGCACCAAGCACTGATCAACTCATTAACACGTTTAGCAACTGGGTGAACAGATTTAATCCATAGCTAATAGAGTTTCTTATCCAATGAGTTCTCTCAATCATACCATTGTATCAAAGGATGTATTTTTCTAGAATTCCAAAGAGAAATTGAGCATAGTGGAGGTAAATTAGAAAGATACCTCACAAATGACCCTCAGTGATTGACCTAATTTATTGTTTGATTTGCTCTTGTACCACGTAGTTATGGAGGGCAATCTACCATGAGCAACAATAATCAAATACAGTCATGGCTTGCCTCTACAACAATAGGAATAATGTTTGAAAGAGCTATTTTATGATGATGCTATGACTGAATGGTGCCTTAAGATGGAGATGATTTGAATGTTTCTTGGAGAGAAAACCCTAGCATTTTGAGAGTCGTTTTTTGCTGTAGATTGGGCGGCCAGGGCTTGGACCAGCCGCCCCACCTTCCCTGTACATAGCTGCTGGTTTTTCTTGCAGGCTTCTTGAAGGACAGCGATCGGTGGAGGCATCGCAGGGATTCTGGCTTCAGGGACTCTCGGCAGGTGCTAATGGCGGTTTGCTCCAAAACTTCTATGCGGGCTTGTTGCAAAGGATCTGTGCTGTTGCTGGTCACAGGCGGAGCCGATTTGCTGAGCTGATGCGTAGGGTTCCTGGTGGTCGGTGTCGGTGGAGGCGTCTGGGGATCTTGGTTACAGGGAAGCTCATTTGCTACGGCGATGCTCTTTCGGGGGTTATTTTGTCTGGCCGCTTTCTTCATCAGGGGTTGCTGGCTGATTGTTCGTCGGTTTGGGAGATCCATTGAGTTTGCTGCTCGTCCATAGACATGGATCTTCTGTTTCTTCTGTTGAGGGGTTCGGTTATGATGGAATCTGAAGCCTTCTTTCTGAGTTTACTGTTGTCAAGGGTTCTTGGAGGCCGGCGGGGGTTTTGTGGCAATTTGCTCAGGGTTCGTGAAGGCTGGTGGGTGCTATCGGTGGAGGCGTCTGAGTTTTTTGGTTCCTAGGAATCTCGGCATTCTTTGGCGGTCTGCTCCTAGCTTTCTTTGGGATCTTGTCTGGCTGTGTTATCATCTGGGGTTTGTTGGGCGCTGCTGCTACCCCTGTTGAGGGTTTCAGCTTTGATGGATCCATTCTTTCGATGGAGACATACGTTTTTCTTTGCTAAGGATCCTGTTGCCTAGGGATCTTGGAGGCTGACATGTGTGGGGCTCCCATTCTCTGGAGCTTGTGGTTTGCCGTCTTGATGGAAGTTTTTATGTATTTTCTTCTGCTATCCTTCTTTTTTTCTGGGCAATGAGGGTCTGTTCCCGAGCTCTTTTACTGTATCCACTTATATGTGACAATGTATGGAGCAGTTTACACTCTCCATATATCTGCAAAATGTAATTTTGTATCTTCTGATAATAAAATTACGAATTTTTCCGAGGAAAAAAAATTATGATGTTATGACTGCTACTCGTTTATATGATCTTCCTTATCCCAATGCATGAAATGCAAGAGAATGTTCATCAATACATGAGATCATAGTAAGTCAACCAACTGTTGAAAAAATGGGTTCTCTTGGTTGTATTGTCCATGATCAGTTGTTTAATTTCTTATTCGATTTAGAAATTGTGAGTGAGGAGACTTTAATTTTGTGTCAAGTGTAGTCTTTAGCCAGTAGGACCAACAAAATGTTAGAGGGGCCATGATCATGGAAGCTAGGCCCCTAGTATGTCTCTTCAATTACATGCTAGAGTTCAATAAGGAGATGCTTGTCCATTTTGGCTTACTTGGTGCAAAAGTCATCATCTAAATGAGCATACTGTTCGTGAGAACAAAAGTGTATCTTTGTAACACCATAATTGGTGGTATCAAATTATCAATGAATGCTCCATTGGAAAGAAATATAAAAAACTAATGGGTGATAATTTTCAACAAACTTGATTCTTTAATTCCTCTAATGTAATATGGTTGTGGATTTGGTTTGGTAGGTACCTAGAATGAGTCAACCAACTGTTGAAAAATTGGGTTCTCTGGGTTGTATTGTCCATGATGAGTTGTTTAATTTCTTATTTGATTTAGAAATTGTGAGTGAAGAGACTTTAATCTATGTCAACTGTAGTCTTTGGCCAGGAGGACCAACAAAATGTTGGACGAGCCATGATCATGGAAACTATGCTCCTAGTATGTCTCTTTAGTTACATGTTAGAGGTCATTAAGAAGATGCTTGTCCATTTTGGCTTGCTTGGTGCAACAGTCATCATCTAAATGAACATAATGGATTTGTTTGACACTGTGTTGTATCCAATTTTCCAAATGTTATTACATCCTTGTACCCTAATGGGTAAAAGTACTTGCATATGAAAACCTTAAAGTGCTAGTTAGTTGAAGGTTATGGTTGTAAAGTGTTGTTCATGTGCCTCTCACTTGGTAAGGGATTTCTTTTTCATGCATAACTCAACATTTCAAATCTCTTAAGCATTTTCCATATTACATTGAGTTTTGAAATAGGATTCTAGACTATGGACATGTTTTGAAGCTAGGTTCATATGTAGGGTTTTATTTTATAGTCAATATGTAGAGGGGTAGTCGAGATTTGAACCACAAAATGGGAGCACCACGAATCTAGGTCCCAAGTTTTTTAATGATTTCTATACCAAAAATCTTAATTATTGATTTCTCTCATCGAATTGACTCAACATAATTGATAATTATCATGCCTTGACGATTTGCATCATTCTCCTAGTCAATTGTATTGTGATCTATTAAACGGAAGTTGAGATATTGAGCCTGGTAAAAAATCCATTGGTGCTTGGATATGTGGGTTGTCTCCAAGACTCATGCATATTTGTCAATAATAGCATGTCATAACACTTTCTCTTTATGGGAAACAACAAATCTATAGGGATACACACCTTCTAATTCAAATAGAGGACAAAGGATTCTTTCTAGCATTGGTTGAACTAGCTTCATTCCTAGCAGTAGCCCCAGCAGCACTTGTTGAACTGGCATCCCCAGAAACACTTGTCCCAGCCTCTCCTAAAGCAGCATTTACTAGAGCATTCTTTATAACATCAGTTTAACCAACATCACAAGTTGAACCAGCTTCTTCATTTACAGCCTCCCCATAAGCAACAGTCCTAGCATCATAATAAGCACCAATTGAACCAACAACCTACTTATTGCCAGCCTCAGTACCAAGAGCAATACCAGGAGAAGTTACCAGAGTAACACCAAGAACAAAAGGATTCCCAGCTGAACCATACTAATCTAAGTATTCCCCGGAAGCACTAGCCTCCTTATAAGCACTAATTTTAGCAACACCTATTGAAGTAGAAATATTTTTAGCATCATAGTCCCTGCAGAGTCAGAAGTCCTAGTTTTAGTTATTCCAGCCTCAACAATACCGGTATTATATTATTTCCAACCCAAGCAGGAAAAGTATCTACATAAGAGGAAGGAACAACATCTCCATCAACACTAGTTTTAGATGCACCCGAAGTATAATTATTTATAGCTAAAGTTGACCCAAAGACATCTTCTATAGCAGCAGTTGAAACATCTCCATCAACACTAGTTTTAGATGCACCCGAAGTATAATTATTTATAGCTAAAGTTGACCCAACGACATCTTCTATAGCAGCAGTTGAAGAGCATAATTCCCAGGATCAGTCGAACCAACTATATTCCCAGGAGCAGTTAAACCAGCAACAAAAGGATTTGTTTAGTAGTTTAAGGAACAGGGGAGCTCTTGCTTTTAAACAGATGCCACCGGACCAACAATCATTGAGTTTTGAGGACAGGTCAAATCTTATGTTTATTGGCTTGGTTGAAATGCTTTACCCACCTAGAGCCGAGGTGAGGAATACCATACAAACATGTATGTCTTCTAGAATACGTAGCAACTACATTTTAGTCAAGGCACCAGTGAGAATGTATCATATGAAAGCAGGCCTATACTAAATACATACGTACATAAAATACATAGATATAGAATGCAATATTTGTATGGTTTAAAACAAAAGTCCTACTTACTTCCTTTTAAGGAACACAAATAGTAAATAAGATTTTAACTGTGGACTAAGTTTCGGAATAAACAAACTTCATGCCATGTTCTAGAATAATTTCATTTTTCACCAAGAAGTTTCAATCTTAATTGGTGGATGGCTGGAATCAAATTTGGAAACTTGTGCTATGTTTAATGAATAGATATGCAGAGGGAAGATGGAGTGTGCAGCTTCTGGTTTTCATGACCTCCAACATTTAATTTATCGTGGCTTTAACACTTGAAATTTAGGCTGTAGAGTAATTAGGTGTGTTTTTCAATTTAACCCACAATTGGTGAATCCCACTCATCTAGGTCAACATAAAATTTTGCCTATAACCTCCCAAGACCTGTGATTAGGCATGTCAATGGTAGAAAAAATTCTGCCTGTGATTGACCTGCAACTGAGGGAAGCTTGGTTGGCATGGCTGGCCACACCAGATCATGATAGATAGGATAATTAAAAGCTTAGTAAAATCTGGAAGAGTTAGACTAGCTATATATGGGAGGTTTTTGTTTTAGTTAGTCCCAACCATAGTGGATATTGGAACAGTGGATGAAGTAGATGGGGTAGCAAATGAAAGAACAGGCCCTTTGCTTCTGAGACTGTATTCATTCTGACTCTGAACTGCATTGGAAGGCTGCAAAGAGAATTCTCTTCTATGTTCTGGGTACTCACATCTATGGGATACACTATGCAGCAGAATGCTTTATTTATTTAGTAGGGTACACATATTCTTATTGGGACGGAGATGGCAAGGATCGCAAGTCTACTGCTGGTTATGTATCTAGTTTTAGCTCAGGTCCTATTTGTTGGTCGAGTAAGAAGCAGTCAGCCATTGCTTTATTGACTACAAAGGAAGAGTAGTATAGAAGTGCAGTGAATGCAACAACACAAGCCATTTGGTTGCAACATATTCTCACTGAGTTTGGTATTCAGTATCGCCATTCTACTGAAATATTTTGTGACAATAATAGTACCATCTAGATCTCTAGAGATCTGGTTCAATGGCAGAGGACCAATCACATTGAGATTCACATGCACTACATCCAGGGGCTGATTCATGATCAGGTCATTGATCTTTAATACTGTCCCTCCACAAAGCAGATTGCAGACATCTTCACCAGATCCTTAACTGAGCGGAAGTTCACCGAGTTACGAGATCACTTGGGAGTGCAGGGTTTTTTTACCACTTATGTTTTAATCAGGGCAACAAGGTTTCCCACTTTTCAACTAGTATGAAAGGTTTCGAAATGCAATGAATCTTTAAGAACAATTTAGGTGTTGGCTCGCATGTTCCCCGGTGTTTTGAACTGATTGTCGACCACCAATTAAAGGTTAAAGTATTGTCCATATAGTTGAGGTATCCGAGTATCATTAACTAGTGGAGGTAGATCTACCGCCCAGCAAATATCCCCGGTGTAGTGCAAAAACTGCCATTTTCCATGGTAAAGTGTACAACTGTCAGTCAACAATTTGAGTTGATCAGCTAGCCATTGGAGAGCACCCAGGTCACATATTGATCAGGCAACAAACTGCCCAAATTATAAGGTTGATCTACCAACCATAGGAGATCACATACTGCCAGCTAGTAATTTAAGGTTATAGAATATGCCAGCAACTCCATCGAGATGTAACTCAATTTCTATAAATTTTAACTCCGTTGAGGTGGTCTGATTAGCTTGCCTAGTGTAGTGCACAAACTGCTAGCAATTCAAGGTGGATCTGTAAGTTTTCCGATGTAGTGCACCAACTGTCAGCCAGCAATTTGAGTGATCAGCCATACTTCCCAATGTAGTGGAGCCTTTACTTTTAGGACCTGTGACCCACCCATATAACCACCCACCTCATTTATATAACCTCTTGCTTCAGACAGTAGGAATTTTTAGGGTAGTATTAACTAACTTACCTTGGTTTGCAAACAACCTGCCCAATTGAAGACCTAGATCTGGTAGCCCTAGACCACAAATTGAATTAATTGCTTTCTTAGTTGGTACTTACTGCAACACAAAAAGTTAAAAATTTATCGACCCCAATGAAGGTATTATGCTCTTACACCCCAAAAAAAAGGATTCGCCTTATTAAACTATTGAGCTTATACTATGGGTGTGAAAGCCTGTACTATGGGACCTCCTAAACTATTGGAAAGAGAGAAATCAAATCAATTACCTCTTCTCCTGTAGTCCTATCTTTTCCTGTTAGCCCCTTTTATTTTAAAGGGATCAACTAATATGTTATCTCCTTAAACCCTGCCTATTTAGAGCTATTAAGTAGGATAAACCTTGTTAGGGCTAGTAGGACAAGTCCTAGTGGGTTAGTTAGTGTCGTGTTTATATAGGAGTTAGGATACAAATAAATAAAAGCATAAAGAGTTATAACACTGCCAATAAGGTACAAAACCCTCACTAGAAAAGAGGTACAATAACCTTACGAATAAAGAAGTGTTATAACCCTATTAAGGGGATATGGTAATCTTATTGGTAAAGAGAGACTGTAAAGAGATGTGGTTACTTAATCGAGAAAGAAGTAACCTAACTTATAAATAAGTATGGTACCTCACCGCAGAAGAGGTATTAAGTATGAGGTTTGGAAACCTTGCCAAACCCCACTAACAAGGTACAGTAACCTCACTGGTAAAGGGATATTATAATCTTACCGAGATAGAGGTGTGGTACCAATAAAGAGGTATGGTACCCTTATAAAGGAGGCAAGCGTTAACCTTACTGAGAACTTATAAAGTAGATTAGCCCTTTGGAAAACTTTGTAGTTACTTTTATCTTCTAGGTTAGTGCCCTAGTCTTAAAGGGGCTGGTCTAGTTCTAAGGGGGTTAGTTTCCTTAGAGAGTCCCTTATAGAGAGGCTCTTATAAAGAAGGAAGGTGCTAACCTTACCGAGAACCTTATATAATTTTCTTTATCTTCTGGGTTGATGTCCCAATCTTAAAGTCTTAAAAGGGTTGCTTTGTTTTACTAGTGCCACTAGAACGGTGTAAGATAGCATAAGTTTTATTTTTAAAATATAGAATGCTTCAAATAGAGTTATGAACAGAGTGATTAAATGGGGATTCATAGATAAACGAAAAACTTTATTAAAGGGAAGGCGCCACATTTTAGTGTGTTTGAAATAAATCCACTTTATTATTTTATGAGGTCACACGAGTTCCATTTCTGATTCTATGCATTATACATGGTATATAAAGGTTGTATTTTTATTTTATGCATTCAACATCTTCTGGTTCTACACGTTATATTATAAGATTAGTTAGCCTATGTTCTTGACCTGAAGTGAGATCGTTTTCCTGCTGCTTTTCTTTATGGCTATAACCCGTATCAAAGGCAACCCCTATCAATATGTTTTTACTATCTTATCTAACTTACTGGCTTTCAATACGTTACACCTTACTTACTTATCTCTAGCTCTAGTTTACTTATTCTTCGCTTACTTATCTCTAGCTTACTTCTTCACGTTACGTACTTATTTCTAGCAATACGTTACGTCGTTACTCTTCACATTACGCCTTATTCTTCATGCTACGCCTTTCGACCTAAGACCTAGTTTTTACAAGTATACTGGCCGGGCCCAGCCCTAGCCCATACATAACATAGGTGCATGCCACTTCCCCAACCTCTGAACAACAGGATTGGATTTACTGGAGGTGCTCCTTGCCCTCGGTTTTCCTGCCTAATTCATGTCGCAGAGATATGTTTGATCCTTCTCTAATTGGGCTGGGTTAACTTAGTGTGCCTAAAACACCTAGCCTAGTACACTAACAAGAATCATTATATCCATATTTCCACAATAGAGGAGATAGAATAGATATGGATCCCCTCTTAGCTGTCGTATTAGAACTAATTTTTTTTCCATAAGCTATACTACTTGCCTTTAGTCCAACTAGACTAGCCTTAGAGTAAGTCCCATGGCATTGGGGCTATCTTAGTTCATGCATTTTAATAGGTTCCATGCACGCTATACTACTTTCTTACATTACCCACCATACACAATATAAATTTCTCAATGGCCTCAAGTTCGGTCGGGGCAGGCACCACAAATAGATGTGCAAATGGTTTGAACCCGGTCGAATTGCTTCTATGTGCTGTTAACAACTACTATATCCATTGATGGGGCAAGGAAGAGTGGCATCCACGCTTTTCAAGTAGGGTAATTTTCTTTCATGCTTGTCTGGTAGTTTCCATTTAGGCAAGTCCGGTAGTTTTCATTCAGGATAGTCAGGCTGGTTTTTGGCAAGTCAGGTTGCGCAAGTTTGAAGTGCATTACCATAGCTCTATTAGCATAGAGTTTTCTCTACAATGGGGTGGGCGAAAAGGATAGTATCAGAAAAGAATGTAATAAAAATGAAAAAGGCACTTACCTACTGCAATGGTAACATTTTATGTCATCTTAGGGATTGTACTTTTTTTGCTCCTTGGCTGAATTAGTTTTATTTGGCACAACACTGGTTATAAAAACTATTTAGACACACCTCTAAGGTGGCCTACCTTTAGGTAGCACGCTTCATGAGGTGAATAATTAACTGGACTTTGTGACTTAAGGGGATACGTTAAAGTCATACTTCGATTATTCATAGGCTTGGGAAATCCCGCTGCGAACCCAAGCGAGGTAGTTCACCCATACAAAAGTCCCAAGTCCGATAACTTAGTCACTCCGATAAGCCTTTACTGCTGAGCGGGTAACTCTTAGGGGAGACACCAAAGTGGGAAAGAGTAGGAAAGAGTGGATAAGAAAGAAGGCAAGGTTAGGTAAGAGCAACTTGATCTAATTTAGCAAATTAATATACAAGATGGGAACTAATACCAATGAAGGATGCGAACTAGTTGCACCACACATGACCTTATCCTGTATGTATCTACCGGGATGGCCCACCTTTATATGTATCTACTGGCATGTATCTACCGGTTTTACTGGCCCACCTCTTCCACCCATTTATCTTTTCCACCTGAAAGTTAGGGAGACATACATAAATATCCTTCCTTCCCACTTCACTGGTTAGCAAGCCAACAAAATAAGATAAGCAATCCACGTATTTATGCCGAAGGTCCTGAACCGGGAGGTGGCAAAAGAAGAAACCCAGCTCCCGACATACCTTAGCAGGCCACTTATTTCCTTTGAGATCCAGCCTTCTCTCTCTAGCCAGCTCTTTCTCGAATGGTTGAACTTTTGCAAAGCCTTAATCTTTAGGCTCTAATATAAATTGATATGATTTCTCAACCACACCAATGTAAAAGGCAGTCACATACGAGTAAATGCAAGAAGCATGTATGAAAGCAAGAGAATTGCTATAATTTGGAACTATACACATATGATTTACACCCAATTCTATTTGGTATATATAGAGCTATCTACGATCTGTCTTATTACGTATATATCTCCCCCATTACCAACCAATGTGTTGCTTATACCAACTTTTTAAAGTAGACCAACCCAGGTTAGGAGCATTAAAATGTTCCATAGCGTTTAGTGAGTTCGAGGTCTATGGTTTCGTAGAGTTAGAGGTTCGAGTAATAGAGTATAGGTCTATGTTTAAGTGAAAACCTCCTGGCGACTAGCTATCGGCTGACCTTCTGCAAGGACCTCCTTGTCATGACTGGCTATCGGCTGACCTTCTAATTCAAATAAAGGACAAAGTATGCATATGGGGGCATAATGAGAGTATTTTAACTGGGTTTCTCAACAATATGATATACCAAATGCATTAAAAGGTAGTGAATAGATGAACCAAGTTTCAAACAAGTGGTACAACAACACATGCTAGAATTCTTGTAGATTGTTTCCACTAGCTTAACTACCTTTTAATTCCTAAGATTCCTTTTCATCTTGTAACCAAATTGTGGATGAATATCTTACTGTAGGGGGTTTTAATAATTTTTTATATGTGAGCTAACTTTTAAATAGCATGTAATGGACAATTTCTAGGGTTTGATTTCAAAGAGGTATTTTCTCATTTTATTTGAAACGTATGGGATGCATCATTCTCAGTCTATCCAATGACTACTGTGTAGATTATTCCAAAATTTCTTTGAGTGTTATAATTATGTTTCCATGCAATTTATGTACGGTTCTTGACATGAAAAGAGAGATACCACCAATTTAATAAATAAGACTACTGGAATCAAGGGATAGACCAAATTTGCATTGCATTCCTATTTTTTGGTCAATTCGGTTATAGTTGAGTAGTAGAGAATCCTGTTAACCAAGAGAAGATCGTATGTTCCATTCCTATCCTGTCCCTTGCTCAACAAAGTATCACCACCAATTGTTGAGGTCGATTAGCCATGGCTATGGAACTTGGGAAATCCATGCCTTGACATTGAACCGATAAGGGTAAACCATCATGACATAGGCTTATAGATCATGAGTAGAGGATCCTACCAACCGGGGGAAGGTTTTGGGTTGGATTCCTAAACTATTTGATTTCAGCATGCCATCAAATCTAGTTGTTGGGGTACCTTGATATTGAAGAAGTAAGGATGGCCCTCATGAAAGGATAACAAGTATTTCTGGTAGTAAACTTCAAGGAATGATAAAATAAGATATTTTTATGGAGTTTTGTACTTAAAAGTGACTCATCTGGTGGGGGACCTTATGCACTAAGATACCTGGATAGTGACAAGGTGAGCTAACGTCATTGTTATGCCTTTATGGATAACCAGGCATCATGAACTACAATAATAAAAAAAACATTGAATTACCTTTTATGGGGCTTTCACTCCCTTCCGCAATCACTTACCTCAAGATTTCCATGAGATAAGGGCCTCCCAAAGAAGATTCTAATAAATAAAGAGTATGCCTAAAGAGTAAATATGCTTATAATACTTGCTTTCCTAGAAATATAAAATTCATTTACTCTTCTCCACCCTTATCTACCTATACACAGGTAAAGTATTGAGTGATAAGGTATGTATGCATGGGCGTTGGAGTAAGGATGCTGTAGGAAGGGGTATGTATGAATGAGTGGTGGATTCTATTTATTGCTGATGCAGGGGCAAATTCTCTCCTCAACAATTGTATTATCGAATAGACCTTAGGGTCTTGATATTTTCACAAGAGAGTGGGTTTATTTGTAAATTGTTGTAAATATCCTATAGTTTACAAGTATAAGTCTAGAAGAATCTATAAATGATGAATCATAGGGTTAGGTGTCAGTCAAAGGAATAAGTGTCAATTAGATGATGATTCGTGTAATCGAATCCATACTTAGTGGCAAAACTCAATGAGGTTTCAATTAGTGAGTCATCAGATAGATAAAGTCGAATTCTATTTTGAGAATCAGTTACAAGTTTGTAGGAGGTTCATTAGTGAGATGTAATTATTTGCATGCAACTATTTACATGTAAGCCTACGAGCATTTGGAGGAGTTGTCCATGTAAATTGAAATCAGTCTAAGGAGAGACAAAAAAAATTCTTTGGACCAAGCTGAGGAGGAGAGGTTGAGGAAGAACTTTGTTGCACAAAGCCTTCAGATTCAATATGATTAGGACCAAGAGATTTAATCATCTCCGTGGAATTGTATGAATTTATGAATTCGTGTGAAGTTTCTGGTAATTATGATGGGACTGGGTGTTTATTAAATATAAGATGATTGCATGTTGTTTCAAGTGCTTCTACTCTTAGTAATCTTCCAGATTGCATTTAATTACTATGTACATGATTTTATATCACGATTGGGAGATTTTCTAATTGAAAATACTCTCAGGATTGAAGTTAATAGGAACATAGTATGAATTCCATCCTAAATATGGCTCCAAGTGGTTAACTAAGTTGAATATCATGTTATTTGATCCCCAATTCCTGCTATCGCATCTCTACAGTAGCTAAGTGTAAGTGGAATTTAATGAACTCAACGATAGACTAGATGTAAATCAGTGGTATTTTCAATTTTGTTTCCGAAAGGGTAGAATCTCGTTGGAGCGTAGAACTGGGTAGAATCTCTGCAAGAGGTTCTAGTTCATATCTAAAATTGGGTAGAACCTCTGAGGTTCCAATTTCTATGGAATTTATTAAGACTTAGAAGAATCCTATGAAGGATTGAGAAATTTGTGTGATTGTGTGTAAAATATCAGAGTTTTTGTGTGCAATAATCTTGTAGATTGAGAGCGAGATAGGGAAGATGAAGTTCCTATGAACTTCATTAGATAAGGTTAAATATTTGTTCATGAAGGAACTGCAGAAGGGTTTGAAAAAACCTTGGAGAATCAAAACCAATGTGCTTTAAGGAGAATTGGGTTTCGTTGTGGAGTCGAAGCTATTGAAGCTGCATTGAATATGCAAGTATATCCATGATATCTGGAGGAAAGACAATGACAAATTGTCATTGTATGCAACCAGGAAATACCCAAGAAGTAAGTTGCCTTCTAGAGAATCAGACGAAGGTAAAGGGTTTTAATATTGGCATTTATCTTATCAATTTCGTGCAAATTCAATTGTAGCATCGATTTGTGAAGTGCTACAAATGAGATTGATTCCTTTTATCGAGATTTATGTCTAACCAAATGAAGTGTTGGAGAAAAATGCCCTCTAATGGAAAAGAAATTGCCTATGAGTTTTGGATGGAAAATCATCCCTATTGTAAAGGAATAACGTGCTCTGTTTATTCAAGAATTGAGGAAACTTTGTTTTCAGGTTGAAAAGGAAGGTATTGTAAAGAAATGAGCCCATCCTGTGAACAAGTTAACGAAGGTACCAGTCCACAAAGGAATGTGACCAGCTATTTAGCTTCCGGAAGAAGAGCCCAAATGGAATTTGGGTTTTGAAATTAATGTTCGATAGTTGAACCTGTAGAATGTGAAGAATTGTAGGTGTGGATCCTGTGTCAATACCTATACGCAGCTAGGGCCTTCCTCAAACATAATGGATGGATGGTTTGCTAGCACTCACATTCCACATATGTCCTCACCTCGGAGTAGCGAAGGAAATAGGTTTGTGGTTGGCCTTGACAATGCTTACGGTCTAAGAGATACATCAATATAGGGCCTCAATGCATAATTTAAAAATGACCCAGATATTTAACAACTACCAAAACCCCTGTTAAGAACAATCAAACAATGAAAAACATTGAAAGATTGGAGGAATTATTTCATACTTACATATGTATTGAGTTGCCTCACAACGCTAAAGAAATTGTTGCTTGAAGTCCTTGGGAATAAGTCTCGCGCGAATTCTGGGGATTGCAGACAATGAAGATGTTATTCGAGAGCCTTCATGTAGTCACAATCAAGTCCATGGAGCTATTGTCCACCATGTCATACATCTCGGAGAGAAACAGAGGCACCACATTGCCGCCGCTATTATCCATCCATACCCTAAAACCCCAAAAATAAAATAAAAAACCAAATCAATACATGGGATACACCTTGATGTGTTCCCAGATATTTATAATTCTATGTGGGGAATTTAAGAGATGTCAATATTGAACATATGATTCATTTACAAACTCACTGCGATGTAATGTTCAAATCTGGAGCAATGCTCCTGTAGATAATACCAGCGACTCGTGCTATTTTAGGGAAGATCTCATTTGGTGCTCAAGAATGGGACCTTCAACCAAGTCATTTCAATCCAAGCCCTCGAATCAAACTCCTAGTATGATGTAGACTATAAACCCCAAAGGGTTGCATCAATTCACATCTTGAAAATGGATCCCATCTAATGCAGGAATCAATGTTAGCAATTGCAAAACCTTGAAAACTCTCTTAAATTTGAGGGAGGAGAAAATTAAGGGCAGAAGCATAGAGAGAGCAATGAAACTTAGCTTAGGGCAGTGCTTTACCTGTGGGAAATAAAGGGGTTTTACTTAGGCTCACACCCTAGCTAACACTTTCCTTGGTTGGCCCAGCTATGCCTTGTCCCTGCGCCAATATAGGTGAGGGAGGAAGGGAACAGGTCTAAATCATTGTTCTTATGCAATATTAGGTGCCAGGAGAATCGGCTCATTGTTCTTCTGCAATATTATGCGTGATGGAAACATGGCCATGGTACCCCACCTACGCTTGGGACATTGCGCTGAATGAGGACATCTGGGGTGAGAGAAGCATTAACGAACAATCTTGGCGTGAGGTGGAAAATGTTCATTATGTGAAGTAAGCAAGTGGAAAATGTTTTCACCTTATTGTGGTCACATGGTTAAGTTTTTAGTTGGTGGAGTCAACTAAAGGGGAGAAGTTTGAGATGTATGAGACTATTGTCTTAAATTAACGTCTCAAAAAGACCCTTGCCTGTAGTAGTGTATGATTTTACTTGGTCTTGGGAAATGAAAAATTACAGTATAAATACAGTCATCTGGAAAAAAATCATCTTCTGTACAAAACAATTTTGAATGGATGTATTCATTTCGAAGTTTGAAATTTAAATGCAAAGAATAAAGATGTCAGGCATTATGTAACCATATTAGAAAATGGCTAACCTAAATTTGAAGCAATATCCAATGAGGTATTAATGAACATTTATAGTCCTATTTGTAAGGACTTTGTTGCAGATTAGGAAGAGTTTGTTTGAAGAGTATATTTAGTAGTATGGTAAGAAGAATAGGAGCAATCTAAGACAGTTGAAAAGGAGTGGAAGCATCCAAGCTTTGGTGATGAACCAAACAAGGTTCATGATGGATCTTTTAAGAAGAAGGACAACTCCCAGGATCATAGTTGGACCAAGATTTCTGGTCATCAAAACACAATCCTCGAGAGTAGGAATTGTCCTTAAGATCAGTTTTGAGAATCCTTCCAAAATAGACTAATTTTTGTTGAAAGAAAACTGTATAGCAGTCAAGGACAAATTTGAAGGATACTTTCTTGGCCTTGTTTATAAGGATGTGTATGCAGATTTGAAGTATGCTCCGTTGACAAGTAAACAATGCCAACATTTGTGTAAATAAATGCCATTAAGAGGAAAATGCTCACTCTACAACTGAAGGTGCACTGAAATTCCCGTTTCTTGAAGAGAAATGCCCGCAGATACTAATAGACATGATTGAAAAATGATTTGAGGTCAGATAAATGCATGCGGGATGAAAGAATTTGCTCCCAGGCTTAGTAAAAATGTACACAGCCCTAACAGAATGCCCTTAGGATTACGTACTAATAAGAAATATGCCCGCAGACAAAAGGCAATGTCATGAAGTGGTCAGTCAGTGAAGAAAATTACCAAAAGTATGTGAAGAAAGTACCCACAGGCAGAGCGGGAAATGCCCGCAGCGTGTTATATAAGGTCTCAAAATGCCCGTAGTAGGTAGAGGAGTTGCACTTGAAATGCCTACAACATTGGAAAAGTGTTCGTAGTGTTGAAAGATATGCCTGCAGCATCATAAAAATGCCCGCAACAACATAAGGAAAATACATACTTCAAAAGATGTGCAAATGCTCGCATTTGGAAGGATACCTACTAGCCATGGTAGATGCCAAAGTAAAATGTCTTCAGTATTGAGGAGATGCCCGCAGGAAGCCTGCAGCAGTCAAGAAATGCCTGCACCTGTCTACAAAATGTAAGAAAATGACCACCTGGCTTATAATAATGCTTGCCAGAGAAAAAGAAATGCCCATTGGATTGATAAAAATGCATGCAAAGTGCCCACAAGCATGGACAGAATGCCTGCAAGCCTTGAAAAATGGCCACAAATTTTTGAAAATGAATGTTTGTATGCTCAGAGAGTTTGTGTAAATGTCCGCCAGGCCCTAAGAAAATGCTAGCAAGATCTCAGGGGGAGTAGTATGGAAGAGCATAAATGAAGCTGCTATATGGCATTATTGAAACAAGCTGCAAACATGACTGTCATATCTAACAACTTCTCTATGATGTATTGGCAAAGAATGGACATTCAAACCCACTTCAAAAGGATATAGGGTTACCAAAATCCATTTGTCGTTGTTTGTGGAGGAAATGGGTTTGTAAGTAGGATAGGTTGTCGAGATAACAATAGGGGCCTTTCCGGTCCAAGCCATAGTCTAAAGGATCTTTTACTAGAAGGTGGCATAAAATTAGATTTACTTAATGTAAGTGAAAATGAGAAGGCGATAGAAAAGTAGATTTACTTAATTGAAGTGAAAACGATCCTGGGATGGGTTGTGTGAAATCCAATCAATCAAAATGGTTTCCAAAGATACCAGCATAAAATATTTCATTTATTTTAAAAAGAAACAGATACAATAAGGTCTTTCCTTGAGCACATCAATAAGAATAAGACACATGACAAAAAATATTGAAGATCTATCAATTGTGCATTGTTTACCTCTTGGAGTTGTCGTTCTTCTGTTGGCCCGCAATTTTCTTCTTTTGCAAGGGGTTGCCAAGAACGTTTGAGTTTGACTTGATTCCTGGCAGTACACAAGGCAAGATTAAAGAGTTGGTGTTTGGGCGTTATCCATTTTCCAAGTAAGTCTCCCAACATAGCTCCTCCCAACCAACTGTATTCTATAAATTTAACTTTCACCATGCTGAGAGCTTGTGAAAAGTCCTCAAAAGAGTCATCAACTGGTCTCTCTGTTTCGGGTGTAACCATTCCACTTACTGTGTGACGATCCTACACCACCAAATTTAGATACCATTCTTGATACCACCTTGATAACACCAAGCCTTCTCGAATCGGTTCTATAAGAAAATCTTTTTTCATATTGGTGGTGCAGGGTACAAATTGATCACTCACTGAGAAGTGAAAACCTGTTACTATTGAGTCCTGAAGACAGATGCAACAAAAGAAGTACAAAACATGAAGAGTCCAAGGAATAAAATGAAGCCATGGCCGTTGTCTCTGCTCTGCATACCCTCAGCCTCCTTCTGTGTCTGCTTCCCTTCCCCTTCTCAAAACGATGATTCCCCTCAGGATTTATGTCCACCACAACTCCCTTCCACCAAATCGCTGTAAAATCTCCATACTAGCGCGACGGAGACTCTATAGACCAACATGACGGAGTTCATTTCATCTTTGTAGGAAAAATTGGTAGAGGCGGGAAAAATTGAAGGGCTAGTTCATTTCATCTCTGCCCTTTCAACTAATTTTTTGTTTTTATGTTTTGTTTAGTTTTTTATGCTAAACAATAACTCTTCAACTATCAAGTTTTATTACAAAATGGCTTTCAATAATAATTTTTTTATTAAAGAATTTAATTTTCAATTAAAATATATATTATTTTTTATTAAGGAATTTAATTTCCAAATAAAAATAACAAGTGTCAACATTCACAAGTGTTAAAACCTAGCTCAATATCAAAATAACAAAAACAAATTCATGTTTAAGAAAAAACACGGGAGAATTTCATTAAAATTTGTTTTTAGATTATGATCAAATTTATGAAAAAATGAAAATAACATCTTACTAAAATTAGTAGCTCCAAGTCTCTGATAGCCAAAGGATAGCACTTTCAAATTGTCTAGAGAAATGGGTATCTAAATTTAGCACATGCTTCTAACTTCTGAGGCTAAAATGCCATAGGTGATGCTTGGTAAATTCGGTAGATGATAAATTGTTGATGGTAGGGAACCATTGAAGATGATCAATGATGACCTAATTAGGGAGGGAGGAAAGAATGTTTACTTATTATATGTGGATAGAAGGATAAAGGAAAAACTCAATAGGGTGATCTAGAATTATAGATAGACTTAGGTTGAATCCAAATTTAGCCTTCAATGAGGGATGGAATTGCCAATTAGTATGGTACCTATATCTAGAATTAAAGAATAACTCTCAATCAAATCCTTTAGAATCCTCAATACCTTGGGAGGAAAGGACAAGGAGGAAAGAAACCATCGAGATGAAGGTGATGACCACCATAAACAAGAAGTAGTGGAGTGACATTTAGGATGAGGGATTCTTAAAGTTCAAAAGTGTACCTTTGAAGGAGACGACTTTCTCAAGTAATGATCCAAAATATAGACTATATGGACAATGGATGGGTCCAAAATCTAGACTATGAGAATATCCCTTTTCACTAACATAGAATGGAATTAGCATTGCCATTAACTATGGGACAACCCCCTTAATGATAAACGTGTGCAAGTGGAGGAGAATGGAAATAGGAACTATGATGGTTGAGTAGTAGTTTAGAGGAAAGGGAAGGTGGTGCCACTAAGAAACCCAAACCAAGGTCCTTTGCTTCATTAAGCTCACTCATGAGGTGAATAACCATGAGAAGATGGAGAAGGAGGGATACAAATCTCAAGGAATAAATAAAGAAGAAAATCAAGATCATAATGAAACTAAAGAGAAATTAATAATGAAGGATACAATACACACTAATCAAACAACAAATCAAAATCATATCCAAGGAGGGGAGGATGAAGAAAAAATAAGTAGAAGAACAAATACGAGGCTATATACATGAAACTAAATGAATTTAAGATAGAAACCACACCAAAGAAATGGAATCAACAAAGGATAAGGAATGAGATTGTGGCAATGGTAAAATAGTAATATTGCAAATGACCTTGATACTAAAAAAGGAAAAGAGAGCATAAAGAAGATATATAAATTAGAATTGAATGCAAGAGGAGGAGGAGGATGTGGAAGAAGTGGACATGGAGTTATTATCCTTGCATTATAATAAATTTTTTATAATTCCCCTTTCAAGTTAGAAACTGGTGAATCTACACTAGCACATGATAAATGGAAATGGGAGGATAGAAATGTTGAAGGATTGTCAAGTTCCCACAAGAAATGATCATGAATAGACACAAATCCCACAAATTTGACAAAATCTAAGTTGGGACGAGGCGAGAAACTTGTCAATGATAACTTGAAGGAGAAAAGGGAGCAATTAATTAACCCAAGACAAACAACCTCACTTAAGGAGACATTTCTTCAAACACCTAGGCCTTCTAAATGAAATTTCTCTTGTGGAACATAAGGGGCAATAATGCACCTAAGAAACAAATCATTTTGAAAAACAAAATAAGAGTAGAAAAACTAGTCTTAGTGTTTATTCAATAAACAAAATGCAAAATGTATAACATGTATAAATTCACCAAAATGATATGGGGAGGATGCGATTGCTCGACTAGAGGATTGAGAGGATTTTCAAGAGTTATGGCAATGATGTAGGATCCCATAAACATGGATCTAGAAAACCAACTTACCACCTATTGATAGATGACTAGCGATTTATACTTTAGACTCAAGGGTAAAGGGCAATATAACTAATGTATATGGGTTCATTGATCCCTGACAAATTCTAGATTAATGTTTGGAAATCTTAAGTATGATTAAGGTCCTCTCC
Organism: Larix kaempferi; assembly: GCA_027924585.1. Lineage (NCBI taxonomy): Eukaryota > Viridiplantae > Streptophyta > Pinopsida > Pinales > Pinaceae > Larix > Larix kaempferi. The sequence continues at coordinate 2,693,683 of BSBM01000522.1, forward strand.
AATTAGGAACATTGAATCATTAGAGAATACGGCCTAGCCACAACAAAGTCCCTCTTTGAAAAGAAAGGATGAGTGTAAAGGTTGGATGTGGCAAGCCAGATTCTCTGGGACCTTTTAGAGCATTGATAATTTGTGGATGTATTTCCAAAGAATGCCATCTTCACTTGGAACAATTGGTGTGGAGGGTTGATTATAATATGCTCATAACGTGTCTTATAGAATGTCTCAATGAGACACCATTTTGTGGACTATAATGCTTATGAAATATGCCCATAATGGTAGGATGGACAAATCTCAACAATGTTTAATAACATGCTTGAGAATAATGTTGTCTCGTGGAATGTTGTGATTTGGGATTGCATATAAAATGGGAAAATCAAGGAGGCTCGGAAATTGTTTAAAAGAATGCTACACTGAAGATATGCATTGTTTCAAGCATGGAGAGATGTTCTTACATTGGTCTTGTTGTTTCTTTATGTGGACCTAATAGATACTTGGAGTGGATTTGACATACCAGTTACAATTACCAACAAAAATTGTCAAACGGTGAGGGCATTCCATCATGGTACCTTTTAAGATTATCATCATAGTTTGGACATTGACCTTCATTTGTTGAAGACATGACTAGTGAGGAATTTGAGGGAGTAAAAGAATGTAATATGTGATTAATGTGTCAAGGAAAAGGGACAAATACAAGGCAAAAGCTGGCCATTTACAAGGTGGGAGGACACATTAATTAAACTCAAAGCCTCACACATCCAAATATGCCATGTAAGTAAGGATAATTCTTCTGCATCAACCTTACCAGCTTAGGCCATTTTGTCTCTAGGGACCATGTGACATTAATAGGCCTATGTCCACCATACAAGCCTTATAAAGAGAATCTTTATCATGCAAGTGGAATATAGTGTTCATTTCAAGTTTGGCACACTAAGGATGGCTCTCATGGCCTAGTCCATGTTCTAGGGTAAACATATAAAGTCCTAGGCCATAACATTTTCCTCAAGGGATCAGAGCCCACAAATGGGGCCCTAGTCCATAACGTCATCTCTATGTGGGAAATATTTGGCTTCCAAGCTAGAAATAGCCATTTCAAGCTCCATGCGACAAGAATGGTTATCATTGATTGGGCCATATTATCAAGTCAAAACATAACGTCTAAGGGTAAGGGGCTCAATTCTCATGACTTTTGGGGGGGGGCTCCAACACACCGCCTCCAAAAGCTCAATTCTCATGAATTTTAAGGGGGGTGCCAAAAAACTGCCTCCAAAAGTTCAATTCTCATGAGTTTTAAGGGGGTTCCAAAAAAAAACGCCTCCAAAAGTTAAATTCTCATGACTTTTAATGGGGGTTTTGACAAACCGCCCCCAAACGTTATGAGAATTGGGCTTTTAGGGGGGATTTTCAAACAACTGCCTCCAAAAGTTCAATTCTCATGAATTTTAAAGGGGGTTCCAAACAAACCACCTCCCAAAGTTCAATTCTCATGACTTTTAGGGGGGGTTTTGACAAACCGCCCCGAAAAGTTATGATAATTGGGCTTTTAGGGGGGGTTTTCAAACAATTGCCTCCAAAAGTTCAATTCTCATGACTTTTAAGGGGGGTTCCCAAAAAACCGCCTCCAAAAGTTCAATTCTAGTTACTTTTAGGGGGAGTTTTGACAAATCGCCCCCAAAAGTTATGAGAATTGGGCTTTTAGGGGGGGTTTTCACAAAACCGCCTCCAAAAGTCAAATTTCAGCACTTTTGGGGGCGGTTTTAAACCCCCCCCCCCTAAAAGTCCAATTTCCATGACTTTTAGGGGCAGTTTTAAAACATCGCCTCCAAAGGTCTGAAATTTTTTTTTAGGGGAGGTTTTACCAAGACCCCCGCAAGCCAAAACTGCCCCTAAAGGGCTATTTTGTTGTAGTGGTTGGACAATTACAAAGTTGATTTTAAGGAGATTGGATTTCACTTAGGGATTGTAAGAGAGGTATTTCACAATTCCTACCTGTTAACACCCATATATTTTTCTACAATATGCAATTGAATGGAAGGAATGGAGGGTCAAAATGTACCTGGTAATGAAACCGAGATATCCTCCATGCTCCAGTGCTAGATGCTAATGGGAAATACTAAGGGGTCTAAGGAGGAACAAATGTGAAAAGGATTGTTGAAGTATGGGTATAAATAAACGAGAAACACACTTTATAACCTATAGTCTGCCGGTCAAGCAATGGGAAGCCAAGCACACACCAATCTACGCTGTAAATTTGGTGTGGGGATCAGATCCATGGTCCTAGGTGAAATACCGCATAGCCAAGTTGCGAGGAAGATAAGAAAAAGGTGGATGCGATGGGCCTTCTCCGCCAACCAGGTGTCAGCAGTAGCCGTTTTCGCAATAAGTAAGATCAAAGGGCGATATATGAGAATGGGTGCATGCGATGGCAGGAGCTGGTGAAAAGATCCATGGTTCGGAATGCGAAAGAGATATACATCAACAACTCTTGCAGTGGATTGTACGAAGAAGTAGCGCACCGAATAGGAAAGGGGTGGATGTGATGACATTTTCCCGCCTGCTAGATGTCAGCTCCAGAGCCCGTTGCACAAAGAGGAGGAATCATAGTAGGGACCACCGGGGTACATGCGAGGCCGTCTTATGGGAAAATGTGGAGAAGAAGGGACGACATAGATGGAAAGATTAAAACAGATCCGACGGTAAAGAAGAATCGAAGGTCAAATCAAGAGATAAGGAGGCGACAGATCCGACGAAGGGAAACTAGCACGTGGGAGATCAACGGTTGGAATTAACGGACAACCTACCAAGAGAGCCAGCGTTACGGAGACGTGGTTATATATGTGAAAACGCCTTCCAAAGTTTGCATTTTTACCCTTTTCAAAGCCTGTCTGAGCGAAAGGGGTTTTTTCCAGAGAATGGTGTTCCAACCCAGGTACAAGAGTTTGATGGATGGTCACTAGGCAGTTGGGTTGAAGCACGAAATTCGTGCGGTCGCGCCCTAACAGGGAGGTCCCCAGAGACCCTGTATCAATTTCGACCCGAGCTATAATGGCCTGTGAAGAAGCTATCTTTCACGACCTCAGCATTGTTGGCCTGGAGGTCACCTCAGGAATAACAGTGGTTGCCTTGTTTCGTCAAAGTCTTCCCAAAGGGTGTTGGACCTTTGTAATTCCCCGCCACGGGCCTGACCTGGGAATTAGGGATAATTCCCATGACTTCTCGAACATCCAAAGTAACGGTTGGTCTGTTCGAAAGCATAGGTGGGTCAAGATTAACCCCGATATGGGAGAATTTCTTACCAAAGGTATCCTTCCACAGGTAACATTTTCCCCTGGTATTAATAGCTTTTGGCCCAGTTTCCAGATAAAGGGGAAGGGTTGGAACAAGCAGGTGAAGAAGACATGTCACCCGACCTTACTAAGATGAAGATGGAAGTTTTCAAAGGGTTATAAGCATCCTAAAGGTGCTGGATGCTTATGACTGAGAAGTTGGCAAACTGATGGGGGCCAGAAAAAGTCTGTAAAGGAGGTGTGAAAAGGGAAAAGTCCTTTGCGTGGATTAGAGGTTGGCTCGAAAGGTGATAGAGGTAATGTGACCCACGTCTTTCGGAGCATGCGGGAAACCGTGAGATTAAGTATTGTCACACGAGAGATGTCAGAAGGATGGGCCTGCAAAGGGGATCTTTGAATGTTATCCCAGAGGATTACCGGTATGATGGAAGGCACTTTTTGCATCATCATTGGCTATGCCATCTATTTGGGACGACGCCACTGAGCATGCCGAAGGTCACCTCCAACCTTGGGCATCATGGTTACCTGATTGAAGAGTCTGATAGAGCTATCATGGAAATTATGACCACTTGTAGCTGTTGTCATCATCGCAACAGTTATGGATAAGGTTCTCACGTCTTTTATCTGAAGTCGGTATAAGGGAAAGATTGGTCACCTGGCGGTTCAACCATTCTCTCTATTACGATTGGATCATGGAGAAAGGACGGAAGTGCGAAGTGGTGTTCATTCCAGAATAGGTATGGGTTGATATGGATGAAAATCCTATTGCTCCCTCTTTTATGGTATTCGACCTCATGGAATCCGACTCTGCCAGTGAAGACGAGAAACCTGATGGACGACAAGTGTCGTAACCCCATTTCGTGTTATTTCTTTCATGCTTGGATCAGGGTAATGATTAAGTGGAATTCATAGAGATTATGCTCTGCTTAGTTTTTTCCAAGTATTTCACCAACATATTCTACTAAAGTTGATTTAGGATTCATCTTGGTATGCCTTACATTGATGGACTGTTTCTTTTCTCTTCTATTCCACAAAATTAAAATCTCTTTGACTACTAGCTGCTTGCTACCTTGTCCTTGTGAATGCGTTTGCAGAATCTTTGTGAATGATGTTTCATGGTTTGTTGAAGGTGGCTCCATTGTCCAAACTAAATCCCATACGTTTTCAACCAAACAATGCGTGAATCTTTTTTAGTTCCAAACAGAAAACTGATCTTTTGTATAATTGTTGTAATTGAATATCTTGGCCGTGCATGCTAGTATTTATTTTTCATTATTGAAAATCTTGATTATTCCAGTATTTTCATGAGATTTTAGAGAGAGCCCTCTCTTTCTGTGTTGGGTCAATAGCACAGGCCAAAGATTGGTTAGTGGTTACCCAGAATTACCCTCTCCACAACCTACGGGGTCAATTTTGGTGTTAGCAAATTGGCACCGTTTCCAGGGACCGAAACTGTTTCCTGATCCTTGCGAGAACGACAAAGTTCATATCTGAGTGCTGATGGTGAAAAACGGTCAGACATCAAGAAGGTTGTATCATTCACCTAAAAAATCCACTCAAGAAGAATTTCAGTATGCAGGTGACCCCACTGGGGATGATCTGTGATCTTGTAGCAGAATTGAGATATTGAAAAATTCCCATGACGACTCCACTGGAGAACGAACATTTTCCTTAAACATGGAAGAATCAAGATTCAGGTATCAGAAAACTAATCTCTTCAAAGAAATCTCGTTCTTCTGTATCAATCTCCTTTTACCTTTATGTATATATATCAAGAAAATTTTGTCCCACCGAAGAGCTCTGGGTCATGATATACCTTCCTTTGTATATCCCTATCTGTACCTTACAAATGCATATCCTCCTTTAACCCCTAGAGAGGATCCCATCCCTTCTTCTGAATCTCATAGGATTCATGCTAAGCTTTGCGAATCCCATGAGAATGAAGCTGAAGATGCTCCCCCTACACATATCCCTTTGCCCCGCAGATCTCAACTGAGATATAGTCCTTTAAAATTGCCACCTATTCTACATGACTACCCTCCCAAATACCATAAATACCTTCCTAGATTTGATGGAGAATCCAAAAGCCTCACTGCTGAGAAGCATCTCCACGACTTTGAACACTTTTTGGATCTTTTTGAGGTAGAGCATGATGACATTTGTATGAGGGCTTTCGCCCAGTCTTTCCAAGGAGATGTGAAGAAATGGTTCAGCCATTTGTAGCTGGGATCTATAGAAAATTGGCAAAGGTTTTCTGATGTCTTCCTAGAATTTTGGGGAAAAAGACAGTCATGGGACCTGATTCTTTCAGAATTTTACTCCATGGGAAGGCTAGAGGGGGAGGCCATATCTGGCTTTAATAGAAGGTTTTCGAAGTTCTATTATGATATTCCAAGGGAAATTCAGCCCCTAGAGAATGCTGCTAAGTTGCAATATGCATCTACTTTCCCCCCCGAGCTATCCTTACTCCTGTTGGAAAGAAGGTCTCCGAATTTGCAGTGTATGCTCATTGATGCTTTGGAGGTCGAAGACAATATTAGGATGGTTGGGAAATTATCAAACAAAGGTAGGGTTGCAAGGATTGAAGAAGAAACCAGATTTGAAGGAGGGCATGAACAAGGGGAAGTTGCACTGTGTCCCTGTTTTTCCTTGGATGCACAGGAAGACGATCAGGCCAGGGAAATACTAGAAGAAGATAATCATGATAGGTTTCATGTAAATTGCGATACACTTGCTCAAATTCCTATCGATAATGTTTTTGAAAAGGAATTCGGTCCACCTAAATATGACAAATATGAAGGGGATTGCTCGGATAACTTCATAAGTTTTTTCAAGATTGATGATAAAGAGAAAGAACAAGCGTGTAATCCACCCCAAGAGGCAGAAGCTCATCAAAGAGATTCCGTTTCACTTGAGTTTGAAGAAAGGATTGAAGCTGTTTCTGTAGCCTCCGACGGTGAAAATCAAACCCTAAGTGCTGAGGTTTCAGATGAAATTGGCGACGAATTTCGTATCCCTCCTCTGAAGTGGGATGATATTTTTTTTCAACAGTACCAGTTGTCATATGATTCAGAAGAACAGGAGAAAGGTCGAGAAGAACCTATCCCAGGAGCCCTCACGGATGGTCCTAGAGAAATAAGAGTTCTTCATGTTCTGATAGACCCTTTTGCTAATTTCTTGGAAAGGTTGGAAACAGTAGGGTTTATATTGTTCTGGGAGACCAAGATTAAAGGATATATGCAGATGGGGCTGTCATTTAGTGGGTTTCTCCCCACGACAGGAGGACTAGAATGGAGAATTCATTCAACAAGTCATTTGCTTGATTGGCTTCATTAGAGGTGTGAAATTAATTGAGTTACCCTTAGTTCCAAACAAGTAGGGTAGGAACACTTGTATATAAATAAGCTTGCAGGTCAAGCAGTTGCATTTGTTTCAGTTAAGTATTTTTTAAGCGTTCGGCTTTGGCTGTTCAGTTGCGGCGTCGGGATAAAAAGGCCGGTTGCAGGATGCTGTTTATAATAGTCAGGGTTTGGAAAGCCACCCAATGGATCAAGCACTTAATCTACGGAGTTCTATGCTACCTCGCAAGGAGGATAGCATCCCATCTGGAGCCAGTTGTTAACACCCATATATTTTTCTACAATGTGCAGTTGAATGGAAGGAATGGAGGGTCAAAATGTACCTGGTAATGAAACCGAGATATCCTCCATGCTCCAGTGCTAGATTCTAATGGGAAAGACTAAGGGGTCTAAGGAGGAACAAATGTGAAAAGGATTGTTGAAGTATGGGTATAAATAAATGAGAAACACACTTTATAACCTATAGTCCGCCGATCAAGCAATGTGAAGCCAGGCACACACCAATATACGCCGTAAATTTGGCGTGGGGATCAGATCCATGGTCCTAGGTGAAATACCACACAGCCAAGTTGCGAGGAAGATAAGAAAAAGGTGGATGCGATGGGCCTTCTCCGCCAGCCAGGTGTCAGCAGCAAACGTTGTCGCAAGAAGTAAGATCAAAGGGTGATATATGAGAATGGGCGCATGCGATGGCAGGAACTGGTGAAAAGATCCACAGTTCGGAATGCGAAAGAGATATACATCAATGGCTCTCGCAGTGGATCGCACGAAGAAGTAGCGCACCGGATAGGAAAGGGGTGGATGCGATGACATTTTCCCGCCTGCCAGATGTCAGCTCCAGAGCCCATCGCAAAAAGAGGAGGAATCAGAGTAGGGACCACCGGGGTACATGAGAGGCCGTCTTATGGGAAAATGTGGAGAAGAAGGGACGACATAGATGGAAAGATTAAAACAGATCCGACGGTAAAGAAGAATTGAAGGTCAAATCAAGAGATAGGGAGGCGACAGATCCGACGAAGGGAAACTAGCACATGGGAGATCAACGGTTGGAATTAATGGACAACGTACCAAGAGAGCCGGCGTTACAGAGACGTGGTTATATATGTGAAAACGCCTTCCAAAGTTTGCATTTTTACCCTTTCCGAAGCCTGTCTGAGCGAAAGGGGTTTTTTCTAGAGAATGGTGTTCCATCCCAGGTACAGGAGTTTGATGGCTGGTCACCAGGTAGTTGGGTTGAAGCAGGAAAGTCGTGCGGTCGCGCCCTAACAGGGAGGTCCCCAGAGACCCTATATCAGTTTCAGTCCGAGCTATAATGGCCTGCGAAGAAGCTATCTTTCATGACCTCGGCATTGTGGGCCTGGAGGTCACCTCAGGAATAACAGTGGTTGCCTTGTTTTGTCAAAGTCTGTCCAAAGGGCGTTGGACCTTTGTAATTCCCCGCCACAGGCCCGACTTGGGCATTAGGGATAATTCCCATGACTTCTCGAATGTCCAAAGTAACGGTTGGTCTATCCGAAAGCATAAGTGGGTCAAGATTAAACCCCGATATGGGAGAATTTTTGACCAATGTTGTCCTTCCACAGGTAACATTTTCCCTTGTTATTAATAGCTTCTGGCCCAGTTTCTGAATAAAGGGGGAGGGTTGGAACAAGCAGGCGAAGAAAACATGTCACCCGGCCTTACTAAGATGAAGACGAAAGTTTTCAAAGGGTTATAAGCATCCTAAAGGTGCTGGATGCTTATGACTGAGAAGTTGGAAAACGGATGGAGGGCAGAAAAGGTCAGTAAAGGAGGTGTGAAAAGGGAAAAGTCCTTTGCGTGGATTAGAGGTTGGCTCGAAAGGTGATAGAGGTAATGTGACCCACGTCTTTCGAAGCATGCGGGAAAGCGTGAGATTAAGTATTGTTACATGAGAGATGTCAGAAGGACGGGCCTGCAAAGGGGATCTCTGAATGTTATCCTAGAGGATTATCGGTATGATGGAAGGCACTTTTGCATCATCATTGGCTATGCCGTCTATTTGGGACGACGTTGCTAAGCATGCCGAAGGTCACCTCCAACCTTGGGCATCATGGTTACCTGATTGAAGAGTCCGATAGAGCTATCATGGCAATTATGACCACTTGTAGCTGCTATCATCATCACAACAATTATGGATAAGGTTCTCATGTCTTTTACTTGAAGTCAGTATAAGGGAAAGATTGTGCACCTGGCGGTTCAACCATTCTCTCTGTTACGATTGGCTCATGGAGAAAGGACGGAAGTGCGAAGTGGTGTTCATTCCAGAACAGGTATGGGTTGATATGGATGAAAATCCTACTGCTCCCTCTTTTATGGTATTCGACCTCATGGAATCCGACTCTGCCAGTGAAGATGAGAAACCTGATGGATGACATGTGTCCAAAGGAAATAGACAAAGAAAGAAGAAGGAGACCTTCGGAATCAAGCAAAGCAGCCAACCGGGTGCAGAAATAGTTCACGATTTTGTAATCCCCATTGAAGAAGCAACACATATCCTGCCAGATGACTCATCACAGGCTGACAAATCATTGAAAATGGAGGATTTCTTTGACTCGCAAGGTCACTTGTGAACCCAGGGTTAAGACAGTCCTCTGTCCATAATATTCTGTTCCTCGTCTTAATCAGTCTGTTTGAGACGTGACACATATGTAATATTTCTGAATTTTTGGGTGTAATGAGGTGTCCTAATATTTCCATTAGGGTGAGAAGTGAGTCATGCGGGAAGGCTCTGGGCATATATATATGCGATGTAATAGAATGAATAAGGGTTGAAAATCTTATGTTGAGAGCTTTTGGTAATTTGAGGATTAGTCTGTAAGACATTTTTTGAGATGTTTTAATAAAGTTTGCAGAGCTGAAGCCTGCGTTTTGATAGGGATTCCTGTGTAATTGGTCTGGTAGTCTGTATTTTCTCTCTTCCCATGTGAAATTGTATTTTCTCTCTTCGTAACCCCATTTCGTGTTATTTCTTTCATGCTTGGATCAGGGTAATGATTAAGTGGAATTCATAGAGATTATGCTCTGCTTATTTTTTTCCAAGTATTTCACCAACATATTCTACTAAAGTTGATTTAGGATTCATCTTGGTATGCCTTACATTGATGGACTGTTTCTTTTCTCTTCTGTTCCACAAAATTAAAATCTCTTTGACTACTAGTTGCTTGCTACCTTGCCCTTATGAATGCATTTGCAGAATCTTTGTGAATGATGTTTCATGGTTTGTTGAAGGTGACTCCATTTCCCAAACTAAATCCCATACGTTTTCAACCAAACAATGCGTGAATCGTTTTTATTTCCAAACAGAAAACTGATCTTCTGTATAATTGTTGTAATTGAATATCTTGGCCATGAATGCTGGTATTTCTTTTTCGTTATTGACAATCTTGATTATTCCAGTCTTTTCATGAGATTTTAGAGAGAGCCCTCTCTTTCTGTGTTGGGTCAGTAGCACAGGCCAAAGATTGGTTAGTGGTTACCCAGAATTACCCTCTCCACAACCTAGGGGGTCAATTTTGGTGTTAACACTACCTTTCTGATTCACCAAGCTCACAACAAGTGCTAAGTGAAGAGCATACTAGGATCGAAAGAGTCTTTAGGTCCCTTAGTGTGTTCTAGTGGTGCAAACACATGTGATGAAAGCAAATAGATTGTTAGCAAATTAACTAGAAGAGTATATAAGGCAAATGCAAAAGTAGATGTACTTTTAACTCTAAAAGATGCTCAAGGTGCTTTGCAAATCAAAGTGCTATCAATTTGAAAAAGTGTGTAATGGAGGTAGTTCACACTTCTCACCCTTTTTTGATTCACCAAGATGACAAGAAGTGCGAGGTGAAGATCATACTTCGGGAGAAATGAGTCTTTAAGTCCTTGCTTGTGTCCAAAAATTGGATTCTACAGTAGCATTGATACTAAAAACATGTCAATTGTGCATAAACAAGAATGGTCTCGAATTCTAGTGACAACAATGAGGCCTGTTGAAAGCCTCAAGGTTGTTTACCTAAGTAATTTTTGAGAGAGATGAACTCTTTACTTCCTAATCTTGGTCTATGTGAACTAATTACTAAAAAACTAAGTAATTATTGCAAATGTCGCGTGGGTTGTGAACTAATTACCTGTGCTGGTAGCACATTTGTCAAAGGAATTTCCACACTGGTAGCGTGGCCGAGAGGCCGAGATCCATGCTACTGTGTAAAAATTAATTGAGGCCGACAGAGGGCCAAATTCTGGAGCAAGAGGTGGAAGACCCGATCTCCTGCAAATGAAAAACATCCAGAACTAATTACTTCGCATAAACCAACCTAGTTAAATAAGAAATGAACAAAAATAAGTGGAGTTTCCATTAGAACTATTGTGGAAAAAATTGCACAAGTGTGCACTCTTCCACTTGGTAAGGGGATAGGACTTATAGGCTACAACAAGGCCTCAATCCTTGGAGCCCTTGTTTGTGGTGGTTGGTTGTCCTCCAAGTGATATTGCAATAGATTGTTAGTGGAATTCACATAAAGCAAAGAAATATGGATAAAATGCAAAATAAAAAGAGTTGGGGGGAGAATGAAAACTCCAACAACAATCCAAGGTATGACAAAACACTTTGTATTACCCAATGATCAAGCTGTATAACACCTAGGAGGTGTCGGATTCAAGGGAATCCAACGATATCCCTTAGGGATTCCTTTTTTGTCCAAACTATATGCTAAGTAAATGATAGAACAATGGAGAGGAACTCTTTCCCATTGAAGAAAGGTGGCAAGGGATCTTGGAAATGCTTACAATGATAAGAATAGGTGGGATATGAGGAAGCTCCAACACAAATAAAACACCATAACCTTGCTATTGATTTCTATCTACAAAATGCATGCCAATGGATTCTTTTTATAGGCCAAGAGGTGGCCAACAAACAACTAGATCCAAATGTGAACTCATCTACTCCATGAACCATTTCCAAGGTACACTAAGGGGGCGAGTTAATGCCACCAAGTGTGTGAGGATCCGAATTCGAATCCTTGGAGATGATGGACCTTCAATGCACTATTGGAAGTAGGTGGTCTCATAATTTTTATAGTAGTGAAACTATCGAAGGAATAATCGAGTAGGTATCGCGTGGGAGTTGTACTAATAACATGTGCTACAATGCGGGTCAGTAGTGGTTTAGCTGCGTGACCCTTTCTTTTGACTGGTTTTTGCCACTTTTGGAATCATGTTGTCTTTTGGATTTTTGAGGATGAATGTGGTGAGATTCATTTTTTTATGTTGATAATTCCTTACTGGAAGAATCGATTAAATGCTGCATGTGTGTGAAATTTAGCCATTAAAAGGGTCTAGTAATCGAGCACAGTGACAAATTTCAAAAGTTGAGTCTTAGAGTGGAGGGCATATTGGATGATAAATTGTTGGATGTCTGTATCAAACCTTGAAGGATAAAATCCAACATGAGGTATGCCTCCTTGAATCAACATCTTCAGAGAAGGATTTCATGGTGGCGAGAAAGGTTGAATGTAAAAATATGGCGATGGATACTAGAAGAACCACCTCCAACACATATAGAGAGAACATTATTCCTTTTTTTAACCAACCTCAAATGCCGACACTCAAAAACTGGATGAAATAAGAGAAAAGGGTCTATGCTTTAATTGTGATAGCAAGTATAGTAAAGGACATAAGAGTGGTGAGAAGAAATTATTCAACATAGACTATGAAGAGGAAGAAGCAAAAGAACAAGAACCATCTCTAGCTGAAGAAATAGAAGAGATTACACCCACCATATCTTGTCATGCATTGGCGGGAATTAAAATTCCTCAAACTCTCAAGATTGAAGGATATCTAAAAAAAAAAAGGTAATAGTGTTGATTGATTCTGGTAGTACTCATAATTTCATTCATTGTAAATTAGCCAAAGGTCTCAATTGCTTTGTATATCCAACACCAAAATTTCAAGTAATGATTATAGATGGAGGGACTATCAATTGCTCATGGAAATTCCATAATATCAATCTTAATATGAGGGAATATGTATTGAATAGTCCTATGATTTCTATCTCAATGGGTGGTGTTGATGTTGTCTTAGGGGTTCAATGGTTACAATCATTGGGAATAGTGGCTTTTAATTTTCAAGAACGTTTCATGAAATTTTATTGCGAAGGAAAAGAATTTGAATTAAGGGGTATCACAGGGAAGCCAATCAAGGTGATAAGCTCTATTGGTATGACAAAATTGTTTAAAAATGGACATCAAGGTGTAATTGCACAATTATGCTAACTAGATGTTCAAACATCCAAGCCTCCTATTCCCTTGGATCTCCGAAGGGTCATTGATAAGCACTCCAAAGTATCTGAAGATATTCCAAAATGTATTCCACCTACTCGATATTTTGATCATGTTATTCACTTAGTTATAGGAACTGTTCCTCCTCACATCAGACCTTACAGATACCCCTATGTCCAGAAGAGTGACTTTGAGGGTATGGTTGACGAAATATTAGAAGTTGGAATAATTAATCCTAGCCAAATTTCTTACTCTTCACCAGTGGTAATGGTACACAAGAAGGAGGGATCATGGCGCATGTGCCCACATTATAGAGATCTCAACAAGATCACCATTAAAGATAATTTTCCCATTCCTGGCATTGATGAATTATTAGATGAACTACATGGATCAATTTACTTCACAAAGTTGGATCTCTGTTCAGGGTATCATTGGATTAGAATGAAGGAAGAAGGAATCCCAAAAACAACATTCAGAACTCATGAAGTTCATTATGAATTTTTTTTCATGCCTTTTGGCCTTACGAATGCACCTTCCGCATTTCAAGGTTCGATGAATTTCATTTTCAAGCCCTTCCTTAGAAAATTTGTGTTGGAATTTTTTGATGATATACTAATCTATATCATGTATTGGGAAGAACATGTTCAACATGTTGACAGGGTGCTACAACTACTAAAGGAGCAACAACTATATGCAAAAACTTCCAAATGTTTCTCCGGGGTAAATGTGGTAGAGTATTTAGGTCATCTCGTATCTCATGAAGGTGTCAAGGTAGACCCTAACACAATTAAATCCATGATGGACTGGCCAAGTCCCAAAACCTTGAATAATCTTAGAGGATTCTTAGGCTTGACAGGGTACTACCGCAAGTTTGTTTGGAACTATAGAAAAATAGCAGCACCTCTAATAGCATTATTGAAGAAGGAAGCATTTCCATGGACTCCAGAGGCAACTCAAGCATTTTAACAACTTAAAGAGGAAATGTGCAAAGATCCTATTTTGACCACATCAGACTTCACAAAAACCTTCATTATGGAATGTGATGCCTCAGGAATTGGAATCGGTGTTGTTCTAATGTAGGAAGGATGACCCCTTGCTTTGAAAAGTTGACCAATCAAGGGAAAGAACTTACTGAAACCCATTTATGAGAAGGAAATGATGACAAATCTACATACCCTTAAGAAATGGCATCCTTACCTAATAGGTAGTCACTTTAAGGTCAAAACAAATCAGGATAGTCTTCAATACTTCTTGGAACATATATTATCTTCAGAAGAACAACAAAAATGGGTAACCAAGATGTTGGGATATGAATTTGAAATCATCTATAAAAAATGGAACTAGAATGTGGTGGCAGATGCACTCTCCATAAAATATGAGGATGTTGATGCATTACTTTGTGCGATTTCAATTATACAACCTGATTGGGTAATAATAGCAAGGTAAGAATGGAAGAATGAGCTATATGTGTGGACACTCATTCAAAATATACAAAAGGATACCAGTGTATCAGATAATTTTGCGTGTAAAATTGAATCATTTATGTATAAGGATCACTTATATATATGTAAGAATTCCCAACTCAAACAAAAGATCCTTTTGGAATTACACACATCTCCTAAAGGTGGGCACTCAAGATTCCTAAAAACATGCCACATGGTCAACAAGGAATTCTTTTGGGAAGGTTTACCCAAGTTAGAAGAAAAGTATGTTATTATGGTGGTTGTTGATAGACTCACAAAGTATGCACACTTTTGTGCACTCTCTCACCCTTGTAATGCAAGTGCAATTTATGCAACCTTCATGGAAATAGTTCAGAAGTTTCATGGAAACCCAAAGATTATTGTAAGTGATAGATATCCAACTTTAATTGGAAAATTTTGGACTGAATTATTTTCTTGTTTAGGTACCGAGTTGGCTCATAGTTCTTCTTAATTTCCTCAATCCAATGGGAAAACTGAGATAGTGAACAAATGTTATATCTCCGCTGCTTTGCATCTAATAAAGAAACATAGTGGGTGAAATGGTTATCTTTGGAAAAATAGTGGTACACAGCTTCCTTCTATACCTCATAAAAAATGTCTCCATTTATGGCACTTTATGGGTACCATCCTCCATCTATCACATCTCCCTTAAAAGGAAAATCTAAAGTTCAAGTTATGGAATATCACCTAGAGAACTAGCAAGAATTTTTCTAGTTACTAAAGGACAACCTAGCTATGTAAAAAAACATGATGAAACAACAAACAACTCAACATCGTAGTGGAAGGAGTTTTGAAGAAGGGGATAGGGTATTTATGAGGCTGCAACCTTACAAACAAATGTCTCTCAAGAAACTAAATAAAGACAATAAATTAGCACCCAAGTACTATGGTTCTTATAAAGTGTTGCAAAATATTGGTAGTGTGGATTACAAATTGGAGCTCCCTTCATCTTCAAGGGTACACCCAGTTTTCCATGTTTCTTGCTTAAATAAGGTAATAGGGGACAATATCCCAATTCAAACTATCTTTTCAGTGCTTGATGAAGGAAAATTCATATTGGAACATGAACAAATCACTAAAACAAGGACCAAACAACTATGCAATTAGGATATTACGGAGTACCTCATCAAGTGGAATAACTTACCAGTTGAAGTTTCGACATGGGAATATGAGTCCTTCATACAAAAGCATCCACAACTAATCAAGCATTGCAGGAAACACTTGTATGAAGGGGAGGGGCATGTTAAGCCCGAAATGTTGGCACGTTACCCCCTAAATTGTGGCTCATTACATATTATTGATGTTGGCTTGGGTCTAAGTGGTAATTGTCATTAGTATTAATATATTAGTTATATTGGGTTTGGTTCACTAATTGTAAGTGTGCCTCTTTGTATCCTATATATAGGAAGGATACCTTTTCATTTGAATCATCTCATCTTGTCTTGTCTTGTGTACTTAGTACATTGTGTAAGGAGGTTTCCCTCGAAGAGGATTTCTATTCATCTCTTTTATTCATTATTAAGGCATGGGTTACTCTTTTTGATCTATTTATGCTCTTTTCATGCTCTTTATGGGACTTGCATAACATATTGACTACCCCCAACCCACCCACACTTCCTTATAAATCTCAACCTAGGTTCCTCCAACAATTTCCATGACTTCCTTGTTACCCCTCTTTAAGACCCATCCACCCCACTTTCTCCATATGAAAGGTATGTCCCTCATGCAAACCCTCCTCTTAACGTCATATTACCCATCATCCTTAAAAAATGGACACCCTTGAAAGAAGTGAAACCCTAAAAATACCTAATTCCTCAATGCTTTAATCCATTGGTGTGTTGATCACAAAACATAAAACCTAACTTCTTCAGGATCAATATTACAAGGAGGAGAGAATATAAAAGGAATTAAGGAATAAATCCTACAAAAGGGAAGAAGAAGTCATTCGAGACAAGGAATTGAGAGCCTATACCACCCTCCCATCAGTGATCGGTACTAGTACCCAAACCCACTTCCAAGTAATGAATTATATTTCTCTTGGAATCTCTAAGGGATTGGGAGGTAAACTGAAGTAAGATAGTATGAGATACTTGAAACACATTAAAATACACATAGTTTTTTACCTCAAGAATCAAAGTGAAAATAAACCACCCTCCTCCAACTATGGCCAATATTTGGAGGCATAGCTGGGTAATAATAATAAGTTCCTAGGGACCTTTGATCCATCAAATTTCTCCAATCATAAAGGACCCAACATTGGATATATACCCCATGCAAGAAAAATCCTCAAGTAAAATGATAAAGTTGTTCAATATCTATGTCCCCATGAATTACCTGGAGAAAATAATTTTTTTGGATTCTCTTCATGCATTCAGGGATTCATTTGCTTTAGATCATAGGAATGTAGCAAGGTACTTGAACAATGAACCCATAAAAGTATTTATCCAGGAAATTGTTGGTTGTGGAGCCTGATCTTCCAGTATCATAGATGATGATTCAACCGTGTTTGAACCCCAGGTTTGGTTATGATCCTGGCACGATCCCCAGGGGGTCCGAGGGGCATGGGGGCCAGTGGGCCCCTGTGAAATTTTTTTGGGGCTGTTTTCGCCAACAGTTTTCAGGCCCATGGTTTTGGGTATCCCGTGGTATTTTCCCATTGTATTTCCCTTATAAAAGAAAGACATTGTAACACAGATAGGGTTAATGTATTAGGTATTATGCATTGTAAATATATCTGAGATCATGAAGAGAGACAGCAAGAGAGTGTGAAGAGGAAGTGCAACGACCGTGCTGCAGGTTGTATCCCTTCTCTTTGTTGGACGGTATAATAATAAGGACTGGAAATTTCAGTGTGGACGTAGCCCATCTTGGGTGAACCACGATATATTGGTGTCTCTCTTGTAATGTGTTTGTGTGATTTTATTTTCATTTCTGTTTATTGTTATTGCTCTGCAATTCTGTTTTCTAACAATTGGTATCAGAGCCAAAGGTGTGTTTGGCAGATAAACCCGCAGGAAGCTAGGGTTTTTGGTTCGAGTGGGAGCAATGACGGAAGAAGGAAAGTTTAAGGTCGAGAAGTTCAATGGCCAAAACTTCTAGTTATGGAAGATGCAAATGGAGGACTATATGTACCAGAAGGATCTATTCCTACCATTGGGGAGGAAGAGAAAAACAACCGACGACTATAGGGACGAAGAATGGGAGGTTCTTGACAGAAAGGCACTGGGAACAATATGACTATCCCTGGCTTCGTCGGTGGATTTCAATATCTCAAAAGAAATGACAACGAAGGGTTTGATGAGCGCACTGGGTAAGCTGTATGAAAAACCCTCGGCCTCCAACAAGGTATTTCTAATGAAGTGTTTATTTAATATGAAGATGTCTGAAGGTGGATCTGTTACTGATCATTTAAATGAATTTAATATGGTTACAAATCAACTAAGTTCTGTAAGTGTGAACTTTGATGATGAGGTTAGGGATCTTCTAATCTTGTGTTCATTGCCAGAAAGATGGAATAGCTTGGTCATGGCTGTAAGTAAACCTGTCTCTTGTTCAAACACCTTGAAATTTGATGATGTTATTGGTGTTATTCTTAGCGAGGAAATGCGAAGAAAAAGCACAGGTGAGACTTCAGGTAATGCATTGACCATGGAGAGCAGAGGAAGACAAAGGGAGAAAGGAAAGAGCCAAGGTAATCGTGACAAGTCTAAAATGGGCAGATCCAAGTCCAGACTGGAAAAAATAGAGTGCTAGAACTGTGGAAAGAAAGGACATCTGAAGAATGACTGCAGATCTCTAAAGAAGAAAGGAGATGGACATTAGGAGACTACCCAGGAAGCAAATGTAGTAGGTGATGTGTTACAAGATGCTTTGATTCTTGCATTAGATAATACTAGTGATTATTGGGTAGTAGATTCAGGGGCTTCATGTCATGCTACACCCCATAGGAAATATTTTCATGATTATGTTCCAAGCAATTTTGGACATGTTTTATTGGGTGATGATGAGCCATGTAAAATTGTTGGAATGGGTAAGGTATGGATAAAATTTAAGAATAGAACTGAATGGCTGCTGAAAGATGTTAGGCATATTCCTGCTATGAACAGAAATCTAATCTCAACAGGGCAGTTGGGAGATGGAGGCTATCTATCTACGTTTGGAGAAACGTGGTGGAAGATCACTAAAGGATCAATGGTGATAGCAAAAGGAGACAGGGTAGGTATGTTGTATTTATGTCCTCATAATACTGACCATTATATCTCTTTAGCTTCCACAGGAACATATACAACATTGTGGCATCATAGGCTTGGCCACATGAGTGAGAAGGGGATGCAGATTCTCCACTCAAGGAAGTTGCTGCCAGATTTGAAGCATGTAAGTTTGGAATTCTGTGAGAACTGTGTTTATGGAAAACATAAGAGAGTTAGATTTCTTAGGGTTGGGAAACAGAAGAAGAATGGAAAGTTAGAGCCTATGCATACAGATGTATGGGGACCGGCTCAGGTACAATCTCTTGGTGGCTCTCATTATTATGTTACATTTATTGATGATGCAATTAGAAAAAATTGGGTTTATTGCACTAGACATAAATCTAATGTTTTTGCTACTTTTAAGAAGTGGAAAGCTTTGGTTGAGAATGAGACGGGAAAAAGGCTTAAGTGTCTCATATCTGATAATGGAGGTGAGTACTGCAGCAAGGAGTTTGATAGTTACTGTTCATACCATGGTATTCGTAGAGAGAAGACAATCCCATGAACACCACAAGAAAATGGTGTGTCAGAAAGGATGAATAGAACGATCATGGAGCGTGCAAGGTGTATGAGATTGCATGCAGGGTTTCCCTTACAGTTTTGGGCAGATGCTGTAAATACCGTTGTTTATTTAATAAACAGAGGGCCTTTAATTGCTTTGGATGGTGGTATTCTAGAGGTGGCATGGATAGGTAAAAAGGTAAACTACTCATTTCTGAGAACATTTGGTTATGAATCATTTGTCCATATTGATAAAGAAAATAGAACAAAGTTTGAAGCTAAATCCAAGAAATGTACCTTTATTGGATATGGGGTTGATGAATTTGGTTATCGCTTATGGGATTATGAAAATAACAAAATCATCAGGAGTAGAGATGTGATATTCAATGAAAAGCTCATGTATAAAGATCAGTTGCAGGGAAAGAAACAGGAAAAGGAAAACACAGAGTACACAGTACTTGACGAAATTGAAGAAAATGAAGTTCCAAAGGTGCTAGAAAATCAAGAACAATAGCAAGTACCTGAAACTCCTACAACTGCAAGAAGATCTACCAGGTTAAGTAGACTCCCTGAACGATACTCTCCTTCAATGTATTATTTATTGATGACTGATGCTGGTGAATCAAAATGTTATGAAGAAGCGATGAAGGTGGAAACTAGAAAGAAGTGGGAGCAAGGCATGAATGAGGAGATGGACTCATTGGTAGGAAACCAGACTTGGGATTTGGTTTAGTTGCCTGTTGGTAAAAGATGATTGCAGAACAAATGGATCTATAGGTTGAAGTAAGAAGAAGGAGGTAAGAAGTGGTAGAAGGCCAGACTTGTTGTAAAGGGGTTTGCATAGAAGAAAGGTATAGATTTTGATGAAATATTTTCTCCTATTGTTAAGATGACTTCAATTAGGACTATTTTAAGTCTAGTGGCGGTAGAAGATTTGCATATTGAACAATTAGATGTAAAAACAACATTTCTCCATGGGGATTTGGAGGAAGAGATATATATGCAACAGCCATAAGGGTATGAGGTCAAAGGGAAGGAGAATTTGGTGTGCAGGTTGAAAAAGAGTTTGTATGGCTTAAAGCAAGCTCCAAGGCAGTGGTATTTAAATTTGATAGGTTTATGGCAAAACATGGTTATAGTAGATGTCATTCTGACCACTGTGCTTATTTCAAGAATCTAGACAATGAAAGATATATTATCTTGTTATTGTAAGTGGATGACATGCTTGTTGCAGGGTCTAACATGCATGATATAAATGTGCTCAAAAGGAAGCTAGCTAATTCATTTGCGATGAAGGATTTGGGTGCTTCAAAGCAAATCCTTGGTATGAGAATAAGGAGAGACAGGAAAAATCGCAAATTGACATTATCTCAGAATGAGTACATACAAAAGGTGTTGGAGATGTTCAGAATGCAAAATGCAAAAACAGTTAGTACACCTTTGGCAAACCATTTCAAACTAAGTAAGGAAATGTGTCCCAAGACATAGGAAGAGATAGATTAGATGTCCAAGATTCCCTATCAATCAACAGTTGCCAGCTTGATGTATGCCATGGTGTGCACAAGACCAGATATTGCACATGCAGTGAGAGTTGTGAGCAGATTTATGAACAATCCAGGTAAAGAACATTGGAAAGCATTATAATGGATTCTCAGGTATTTGAGAGGTACTACCAATCAGGCATTATGTTTTGGAGGTTCAAACACTGTTCTATAGGGATATGTTGATGCAGATATGGCAGGTGAAAAGGATAGCAGGAGGAGCACCATAGGGTATGTGTTTAATGTAGGTGGAACAACAGTAAATTGGATTTCGAAACTACAAAAGGTTGTTGCACTTTCAACAACGGAAGCAGAGTATGTGTTGTTACAAAGGCTAGTAAAGATGTGATTT
Organism: Larix kaempferi; assembly: GCA_027924585.1. Lineage (NCBI taxonomy): Eukaryota > Viridiplantae > Streptophyta > Pinopsida > Pinales > Pinaceae > Larix > Larix kaempferi. The sequence continues at coordinate 2,714,738 of BSBM01000522.1, forward strand.
GGTTGCAGAGGTTTATGGAGGAATTGGGTAAGAAGTAGAAGGATAGCAGGTTGTATAGTGACAGCCAGAGTGCCATTCATCTTGCAAAGAACTCAGCATTCCATTCCAGGACTAAACATATATAGCTCAAGTACCATTTCATTCGCTCAGTTCTGGAAGATGAACTGTTGAAGATGGAAAAGATACACACTAGCCAGAATCCTGCAAACATGTTCACAAAGGTAGTGACCAGAGATAAACTGAGTTCCTGCTTGGTTTCAGTTGGCCTTCTAGCGTGAAGGTGAATATGAGAAATTTTCCAAGTCTTAGGTCCAACAAGTACAACAGCGATGGAGTTGTTGTGATCAGTCTCCAAGTGGGAGATTGTTGGTTGTGCAGCCTGTATTCCAGTCTCATAGATGATGATTCAGCCATGTTTTAACCCTAGGTTTGGTTATGATATTAGCACGATCCCTAGGGGGTTTGGGGGCAACGCCCCCAAGAAAATTTTTTGGGGCTGTTTTCGCCAACAGTTTTCGGGCCCATGGTTTTGGGTATCCCGTGATATTTTCCCATTGTATTACCCTTATAAAAGAAAGATATTGTAACATAGATAGGGTTAATGTATTAGGTATTATGCATTGTAAAGAACTCTAAGATCATGAAGAGAGACTGTGAGAGAGTGTGAAGAGGAAGTGCAGCGGCTGTGCTGTAGGTTGTATCCCTTCACTTTGATGGACAGTATAATAATAAGGACTAGAAATTTCAATGTGGACGTAGCCCATCTTGGGTGAACCATGATATATTGGTGTCTCTCTTGTAATGTGTTTGTGTGATTGTATTTTCATTTCTATTTATTGTTATTGCTCTGCGATCCTGTTTTTCTAATATAACCCATTAAAGAACTAGTGGATGATCTATTTTTTGTTGAGACTTCTTTGATCCATGTCAAAAAATGAGTAAGTAAAGATGGACAAACTGCAAGTTGGGTTCGGGTCATATTACATAAAATTTGGATTTGCTTATACTTCCAAGCTCTCTCCTTATAGAAAATTTAAAAATTTAGTCCCAAGCCACCCCTTGCACTACCTAAAACCACACTTGATCTTTCTCAAATTGGAGAAATATGATGATTATGATCAAGCCATCCCATGATTTCAATCTTGTATGGCTCTAACACGATCAAGCTTGGGACATCATCCATAGAGCATTGATCAACTTTATATCTAGTTGTATCTCTTACATTTGGTAGAGAGATAAATGATAAACAACATAGCATCTCAAAGAGTTGGATAAATTATACAATTCCTCACAAATGATTGAGAGGGGTGACAAACCCTCTTGGAAATTCTATATCTTGACATGGAAGACAAGACTACTACAAAGGAACTCCTCCACTAGTCATGGTTTCCCAAGTGCCAAGATATCAATGAAATGGAGGGGGTCCAATGGACGTTTAAATCACGTCCATTCAAACAATAATAATGAAAAAAAGTATTTATACAAGTAGATATGAGCTCACATAAATTGGAATCATGTCTCTTAAGCCACTCTCCAAGATGGCAATAAGGTGTTTTAGTTTGAGAAATTCCTCTAGGTGACCCATGACCATTTCAAGGATTTATATTCATAAGGCCATTTCACCTAAGATGAATAGAATAACGTTCTAGAGGATATCCCCCAATTTTTATAACCACAAAAAAAGAAGTTATTATACACAATCACATAATCAAAAGTTGAAGAAGTATTGCGGGGAATGAAACTGGATAAAAGTATGGGTCCAAATAGTTCAATTATACATTTATATTGATCCTATTGACCAATCATCAAGGGGGGAAATGAATTTGGTGCTATAAGGCACAAGAATAAATACAAGGCTAGGAGGAGGCATCAAGTTCTCCTTTTTGGTCCTTATTCCCAACGAGAATAACCACTAGAACTTAAATCACTTTCATTAGATCTCCCTCTTCATTGTCTTTTTTATAATTATAAATAAGATCCTCTCCAAATTCCTTTACATACTACTCCCTACTCTCATATGTGAAGAACAAATAGGTGTTTTAATCTTAGACAATACCATCATGGTAACAAAAGTTTTCCACTCAACTTCTCAAATTGGGAAAAAATTATGATCATCAAACTAGATACGGAAAATTCTTTCAACCTTGTAAGACAATCCTTTCTATTTAATGTCTTGAGAATATTTGATTTTGAAAATAACTTTGTGGTTGTATTATAGCCTACATAAGTAGGCCTTATATCACCCCTCCTGTTAATAAGAGATCATCTCTAGTATTCCAAGGAACAATAGGTTTGTGCCAAGCATGTCCAGTATTTCCCCTCATTGAAAACCTTGGTAGAAAATTGAAAAGGAAAAACTCCGGGGAACACTCTCCATCATTAAAATTATTAAACTTTTCAAATTTGTCATGCCCAATTCATTAATGATACCCTCCACATTACAGGAGTATTGACCACCATTTCTCTCAGATTTAAAAAAAACCTTGAGTTCTTCCTTCAATCCTCTGAACTCCTTGACGAGTTTTTCTATCACCCTCTAATTAACTTGGAAAGCAATTAAAAAATGATCATTAATTATCAACCCAAGGTTTATAAGAACTTATGAGCCAAATGAAAAATTCTATGCTAGACACTATGTTTTTGTTGATCTTTAAAATACATAGGAATGTTGTTAACACCTAAAAAGTGCTCACTAGCTCATTCCCTTACTCACATGACCCATTTGTCCACTTTTCCACCATCTGAGCCTCTGAAACCAACAAAAGGTCACCAAAAGACCTTAGTACACCCCTTTTTCCATTAAAAAAGATTATTTTTCCAAGAAAATCATAAAAAACCCTCAAAAAGGGTCCAAATTCCCAAAAATATTAAAAAGGGAATTAAAATATTATTTTTATTCAAAAAAGGAAAAAGGAGGGAAAAGTACCTAAACCATGTTGGTCAATACCATTTGGTTTCCACAAAACCACAAATGGTATTTCCCACCACCAAAACCTATAAAAAGGTGGTAGGGGCTCCTCATTTCAGATCCATCCATTATCTCATCCTTATGCTGCTGAAATCTCCCCTGAGCATTTTAGCCATTGCAAACCACATTGGAGAAGAGACCATTGGAGATTGGAGTTGCTCATCCTTGGAGCCATTCAACCTCACCATTAGAGGTATTGATTCCGCAAGCACTTGCTTGCCCCATTCTTTCAATACAAATTTATTATTCTTATATGTTCTTGTTCTTGATTTTAAATTATCTTTGTTATTTGCTTAATATCTTTGCTTAGATCCATGAATAGTCTTGTTTAATTAGTTTATTGTTATTTATTTTCATTGAAACTGCTGCTACTAGTTAGCAGGTGCCCATAGCACTAAGCCTGGTTGCAAAACCGGGCCAACAGTTTTTGGCGACTCCGCTTTGGTTTGAACTATAGATCTCTAGTTTTGCCTTTAATCTTAGTTTTTTATGAGTTTTTAACCTTTAGATCCATAGATCTGCCATCTTAGACAGCAGATCCATTGCTGCTCTGAGTTTTGGCCCCATAAACAGCCCGAAATTTTCAATTTTCGGGTTCGTTTCTCGATTTCCATGCACGGCTTCCGCATCGCGGCTTTTTGCCAGACAGTCGCGCGGTCCATCGCGACTTTTCTGCGTTTTTCCGCGCGGTCCATCGCGGCTTTTTGCCAGAAAGTCGTGCGGTCCATCGCGACCTTTCTGCGTTTTTCCGCGCTGCACACCGCGGCTTCGCGGCCAATTTCCGCGCTGCCCATCGCGACTGTGCGGCTAAAACCCGCGCGGTCCATCGCGACTGTGCGGCCAAAACCCGCGCGGTCCATCGCGACTGTGCGACAGAAACCCGCGCGGTCCATAGCGGTTTTTCTGTCAAAACCCGCGCGGCTGAATTTTTCATTCGGCCATCCCGATTTTGAAATTTTTTTTTTTTACTGTACTTTCTGCCCATAGCACATTTTTTACAGTATTAAATTCTGCATATTTGACAGCTTTGAAATTTTTTTTACTATTTAAAGTGCATATCTAGAAATCTTTTTAAAAATTTTCAAGAAAGTGAAAGAAAGACTCATTTTTCATTTTCATCTAGATTCAAATTTTTTCCTATTTACTTCTTTAAAAATCTTGCCCTTAGCAATTTTTTCTTGAAACGAAGAAATCCATTTATTTCTTTTAAAAATAAATCTATTATTTGCTTTCATAAATCCAAGAAATCCTTTGTTTTTTGAGCTATTTTTTGAAAGGCATTTAAATTCCTTTTAGTGAAAAAAGTCATAAATATTTGCTTTTTATTTTCGAAAAATCCTTTATTTTTTGAAAATTTCCTGTAAAGCATTTAATTTTTTCAAGTTCAGTTTACAACACCTCACGTGCACTCACACGATCACTTAATTGAACTAAGCCTTAAAACGTACCCTAATTTGAACACACTTTTAACCCCACTTGGGGAACACTAAAAGAATTCTTGTAGCTAGGTAGTATTGGGGGGATAGGTGTTCCAATAACACCCCTCAGTTCTTACATCTGAGACATAGAAGTTGTCCAATTAGGGAGCTAAAATCTCTTAGTACTTTTTGGCGCGGTCACAACCGGTTTGTGGGAAGGCCTCTCCCTTAGGAGGGTTGAAGTCGCGAGGATGGTTCCGGAAGCCTGAGTGGAATACCGAAATCCATTCAGTAACCGAAGGGCTACCATTCGCAGTTCTCGGGATATCCCTGTATTGGGATATTGCGATCAAAGGACCAAACGGCAGATTTACCTTTTCTCGACGCGTCATGAACGGAGTATCCTAGTAGCCTGTCTTTAGGATTGATTACCCGGTGTCCCTCCCGGTAGGGGGATATCTAGCCGTTGTCTCAACATTCATATTGTCTGACTTGGATTTCATCACCTTGCAGAGGATATCGTCTGTTTGAGTCACAATACTTTTAGATTAGGTGTTTGCATGATTTCAACCTACCTGTGGTCTAGTTACACCTATTTTTTCTAGGAGCCGTTTGCATGTTGGTATTCTGACCAGTTGTTGCATTCCTCCACTTATTGTAGCACAGCTGCTAGAATAAGTGCCCTTTTTGAGGATTGATTTTTTGGCCTGAGAGCCTTCTTTTTTCACTCCCCTTCTTGCACCCTTGGTTGCATTAGGGTTTTGAGTCTTTTATATATATATATCACCACCTGATACTTAAACAAATTTTTTACCTAAACACATATTCTCACCATTGAGAATTTTAGACGCTCTCGTCATCTACAGGGCGAACTCCCAGAGTTTAGTCCACTTAGCTCTCCACGTCACGGACGCAGAGCCTTATCCCTTGATTCGACACATTGTCAATCAATTAGGCAGTCATCCGATTCTGACACACCTCACTTCACCTTTGATTTAGAGGTAGAATCCGAAAACCCCAGAGAGTTACCACCAACCACCATTATGTCTGGAACACCATTTGATCCACTATTTACAACTACCATAGGTCAGACATCCGCAGACCCTTCTGCTGTAGTACCATCCACGGCAACAACCACCCCTCTGGGTATGCCCAATACGGGTAACACTCCACATTTAGGAATGCCTAACACAGGGCCACCACCTGTCATGGGTATACCCAACATGGGGGTCATACCCCCTTTGGTTTCCACAAACCCCATCCCAGGAATCCCTAGTACGATTCCCAACCCAAGTGCAACCCATGTTGCACTTGGAAGTGCTATCCCAGGAATCCCTAGTGCGATTCCTAACCCAAGTGTAACCCAAGTTGCACTTGGAGGCGCTGGCCCATACCAGACTACACCTATTGGAGGGAATATACCCTCCATACCTAGCATACCTTTAGGCGCTACTGGACCCCTACACCATACCACTATGGCCAGGCATGTCCCAGTTCCAGTCACCACATCTGCTAGTCTACCATACATGGCAAGTCTGAACCTGCCAGATTTAGCTAGGCTCACAAATGACCCCATCAGACATGATCCGGCGTGGCCTCAAATTCCCACCAAACTCCCCTCTGACATCCCTAAGTTTGAGGGTAAGGTAGGAGAGGACCCCCAGAACCACATCATGTCCTTCCATTTATGGTGTTCCTCCAACTCCATAGTGGACGACTCAATCCGCCTCCGGCTTTTACAACGCACCTTCACTGGCTCTGCAGCCAAATGGTATATCGAGCAACCCCATGGGACGCATTCCACATTTACCTCCCTTGCCTCGACCTTCCTACAGTTCTTTCAGTTACCTGTCCGCTATGATGCGAGCGTCGAGATCCTACTGTCTTGCAGACAAAACACGGCCACGCATATCACTGACCATATTCATGATTGGCGTCGACGCCGAAGCCTATGCAAAATCAAATTAGACGACCGAATCTTCCTAGATTGGTTTCTAAAATCCCTCCTTCCTCTCATTGCGAAGGATGTAGCATCTGAAAGACCCCAGTCTGAAGAAGAGGCCATCCTCAAATCCCAACAGTTTGATCTCATCTACGCCCAGTCGGGTTACCTATACACGATCATACCGGACGCCCCACGAGGCGACTCTGCACGCGGTGACACACCGGGGGCATCACATGCCGCTGATGGCATTATTGGCCAAATTACACCGCAAGAAAAACCTTTCAGTATGGTGAGCACCATGCCTGCCCCAGACCTTTCTAGGGCTACATCTAGTTCTGGAGCGACAACTTCTTATGCTCCAACAAACCAGACCCATCACGTTCATGGACCCTCTTGTCCACAACATTGTTATGGCCAAGCGCCATCAGCATATGTACCTCCTACATACTATGCTCAACCTACGGTACAGAACCCCATGCAGTTCCCACAACATCCCATGCATTACCCACAACCGGTTGCACCAGCTAACCTCACACCTCCACCATCTCAGGGGTACCAACAACCCCAACAGGCAACTGGACCACCTCCAGCTCCACCTGCATACTATCCACTGCAAACTGCTCCCGCACCTGCGACTCCTCAGAATCCCCCCAATGCTCCAGGGCATGTGTATGCACAACAACATCAGCCCCAATACCAAAATAACCAACGCAACCAGGGTGGGAAACCAAACCGCGGAAGAGGACGCAACCGTGGAAACAATCAAAACCGTAACCAAGCTCCACAACCTACCCATCCTCTGCAAAATAATAACGCGGCGCCTGCTCATCAGAATCCTGATCGACCACCTAAGCAAGCCAAAAATGCTAATTTATGAACAAACCATCCTTGTTCCATTTGCGGTGTCTATGGTCACTATACCCACGCTTGCCCACATTTGGAGCGAGCTCGACAACTATGGACAAATGACGCCCATCGTCAAGGGCAGGCAGCTCCTCAGCCGCCACCCAACCCCCCACCACCTCCACAACAACCTTTGGTACTACAAAACCCTTTTCCAACACAAGGAGTGGTGAACACTCAGCCTTTAGCCCCCCCACAGGGCAACGTGCAACCACAAAAAATTACTTACGCAGCTCCGGACCAACCCATGTTTGATTCAGGCACCCACCATTTATTGATGATGTCCACTGCCGACGTCAACATCCAAACCCGTCGGAATCAATATGGACCGAATTCTGAAGCCCCCCCCGCCGAAAAGGATACTAATGCTCATCCCACTGATCAGACATTGCGTATACCTCAGGTTCCACTCGATGGCGCTTCTAAAGCACCTCGCTTCCCCCTTCGCCGAATCAACAACAACCCCAATGCACGGGCTGCGTCCAATTACAACATCGTAGATGACTTAGCTCAATCTCCCGCAGCCATGTCTGCGTTAGAAGTCTTAAAAAACTGTCCTACTCAGCGCAAGACTTTACTTTCCGCCATTGGGGCGATTGACCCAAATGATTCAAAATTGATGACCTTTGATTTAGACCAGTCTGAACCACGGCTGCCTTCCACCATAGCAGTCCAAGTTTCCGTTTCTATTCGGAATCTTGTCATCCATCGATGTATCATCGACGAGGGTGCCTCCACATGCGTCATGTCCACATTTGTTTGGCAGAAGTTGGGATCCCCTACTCTCCAGAAATCCACCACTGCATTGCAGGCCTACGACGGCCGGTTAGCTCAACCTCAAGGTTTACTACCCAAAGTGCCCGTCCAATTAGGTGGGAAAACTGTGCTCATCGACATAGAGGTCATTAACTCCCAGCTCGATTATAACCTTTTACTTGGCCGCAGTTACATGTACGCCATGAAAGAAGTTGCCTCATCCGTTTTTCGTACCATGATGTTCCCCCATGAGGGACGCGTGGTCAAAATCGACCAACTCACCTACTATGATCCCAACGCCCCTGCAGCACCCGAGAATGTTCTTCCCATGATTGAACAACCCACTTCTAGTGCAACTACCTCCTTTGTGTCTTCCATGGGACCCGGACTTTATTCGGATACACCAATGACCTCTACATTCCAGGCCATTCCACCACCGTCACCGGAGACCCATGTCGCAAACCTCTGTACTCTTTCACAGAATACACAAACATCCGGTAGTCAACCACCATTGATCCCCAGTCACATTGGTGTTACACCCATCCACACCATCCCTTTCCTATTTCCTCCTTCGGGTGTAGTAAGCGCCCCGGTTATGGCTACCCTTAGTCTACCCGGGTTAACATTGGGATTACCCGTGTGGTATATTCCGCCTCTTGTTCGACCGCCGACACCAAACGTCATCCTCCAACCGGTACAACCTATTGTTACCACAAATCAACCTCCTCCTGGTGTCGCAATCCCTTCGTCGTCAACGAAACCTCCTCCTAACCTCAATATCCCTTCGTCGTCAACAAATCCTCCCCCTCCTATCAAGCCCACTGGGGGCAGAGGTCCACAACCATACACTGCTATACCACCTCCTAAGGCAGTTAAACCCCCACCGGTGTTTCGAGCCCCCCCTAAATGCTTGTTGTGCGATGAGATAGGCCATCCAACTCATCAATGCCCACACTTACCGGCACTCCAAGAGCATATGAATATGTTGGACGATGACATCAGCATCCCAGTAGTTACACTAGAGCCACCTCTACAGCCTCGCGACAAATCACTGCGCACCAACCATCCTTGTGCTATATGCAGTGTTTACGGCCACTACTCTCACCATTGTCCTGATCTACCCGATTATAGAGCAGCATTGTACGAATTAAACAATGTCGACTTAGAAATATCTCCTCCCCTCATCGAGGAGATCCACCCCCCGCCATCATCCTCGTCGGAAGAAGTCAATACAATATATATGATTTCAACAACCTTCAAACCAGAACCCCTTAATTTATGGTCTGACTACTTCAATACTGATGAGCAAATTTTGGAGACACTAACTGCACCCGACTACCCTTGGGATGATATGCATCATCGCTCGTACTTCCTCCCGGAAGCATCTACATCCAAGGCATCCAACCAGCTATCGGTCGAATCGAAATATTTCATACCCACTAAGGTCGATTGGTTAAGGGACCCCATCCCAGCACCGGATGCCTTTGAAGAAGGGAACATGTCAAACATTTTCCCCACTATATAGATAGACATTTCCACAACACCAGGGAAACCTGAGCTCATCTCACTGGGCGCATCTTGCACTCAAGCAGAAACTCAGGCATACAAAAAGCTCTTTCAAGAGTTCCGTGATGTCTTTGCCTGGTCCTATACCGAGATGCCTGGTCTCGACCCCGCCATCATTGAACACCACATTGATACATGGCCTGAGGTACCCCCTGTTCGTCAGAAACAGCGACCCATTCACCCTTCCAAGCTACCTGCCGTTAAAGCTGAGGTCGAGAAACTCCGCAAAGCAGGATTCATTTATCCCATTCCGTACACCAACTGGGTGTCGAACCCCGTTCCGGTCAACAAAAAGCAAGGCACCCTTAGAGTATGCACTGACTTCCGTGATTTAAACCACGCTTGTCCAAAAGACAATTTCCCCACGCCATTCATTGACCAACTCATTGATGAGTGTGCGGGCCATGAAGTCCTATCCTTCATGGACGGGTTTTCCGGATATAACCAGATTCACATCCGCAAGGAGGATCAGTACAAGACTGCCTTTACCACCCCATGGGGCACCTTTGCCTATGGCGTCATGCCATTTGGCCTTAAAAATGCTGGTGCCACCTTCCAGCGAGCCATGACCTACTGTTTTCACGACTTGGTCCATATCCTGCGAGTCTACCTTGACGACCTCACAGCTCGTTCCCGAAAACGATCAGACCACCTTAACGACCTCCGGCAAGTTTTCCTGCGTTGTCGCAAATATAAAATCCGCTTGAACCCACACAACTGTGTCTTTTGCGTCCCGGCGGGCCGGTTGTTGGGTTTCATTGTTTCCCAAGACGGAATCAATGTCGATCCCCCGAAAGTCAAAACCATCTTAGAACTTCCCCCTCCTCGCACGCTTCGGCAGCTTCAGAGCTTGCAAGGGCGGTCCAATTTCCTTAGGCGCTTCGTTCCTGACTATGCAACCAAAGTTCACGATTTCTTACGCTTACTCCGTACCCACATACCCTTTGTTTGGGATGAGCAAGCAGACACGGCATTCGAAGACCTCAAGAAAGCTCTCACACAAGCCCCCTTGATATCCCCACCGAATTTCTCTCAAGACTTCACCCTTTATGTCTCGGCATCCGAACATGCTGTGTCTGGAGTTTTGGTCCAAGAAGATGCCTCACACCGAGAGCATGTGATTTATTACGTCAGCCAGACCTTGTCTGGCCCACCTCTGCATTACCCATACGAGGAAAGATTAGCCCTAGTTGTAGTCTTTTCCGTACAAAAATTGCGACACTACATCCTACTCAGTCATACCACAGTCGTGGCCGACTCCAACCCCATGGTCTATCTCCTCAGCCGACGGCTCTTTCAGGGTCGTGTCGCTAAATGGGTCATTATCCTCCAAGAATATGACCTTACTTTCAAGACTCCTAAGAGCACCAAAGCCCTCGCGCTGGCTCACCTCATCACCGACCTCCCGTCCTCTTCATCATCACCCGTTATCCAAACGGATCTGATCAACGATCAAATCTTCATCATTTCGTCTGACGACCCATGGTACGGAGACATTTTGATTTACCTTCGCACGCAAAAGTTTCGACCACAGATCGACTGTGACGAACGCCGTCACATACGACACCATGCCCACCGATACCTCTTATTAGGGGATGTGCTTTACCGATGCGGCATTGATACCATCCTACGCCGCTGCCTATCCCACAGTGAGGCAGAACAAGTCCTCAATGATTGTCATAGCGGTGCCTGCGGAGGCCATTTCTCCGGCCAGGCCACCGCCCAGAAGATCATTCGGGCAGGTTATTTTTGGCCATCACTGTTTACTGATTGCATAACCGCAGTCAAGCATTGCCAGAACTGCCAACTCTTTGCCCCCAAAGCAAGAACCCCCCCGCCCCCCTTCATCCAGTTATCACCGTCGGACCATTCTGCAAATGGGCCATCGACTTCCTCGACTGCAACCCCCCGTCAGGCGGCGGTCACAAACACATCATTGAAGCCGTAGATTACTTTACCAAGAGGGCGGAAGCAATGCCAACTTATAATTGCAAAGCCGACACTGCAGCACGGTTTTTCTTCAACCATGTTATCACACGATTCGGAGTGCCGAAACAACTAGTCTCTGACCACGGCTCTCACTTCGAAGACGCCGTATGGAAAGAATTATCGACCATGTTTAAATTTGAACACCATTTTTCGTCAGCCTACTATCCCCAAGGAAACGGCCAGGTCGAAGCGATCAATAAAATTTTGAAGACCATCCTGCAGCGCACTGTAGACAAACACAAATCCAATTGGCACCACATGCTCTTCCCGGCACTATGGGCCTACCGCACCTCGACCAAAACCGCCACCGGTTTTACCCCTTTCCATTTAGTTCACGGTGTCGAATCCGTCCTCCCTATTGAGTGCCAGATCCCAGCCTTACATATCGCAGTCGAACTCCTACCAGATACTTCCCCGATCGAGCAACGTTTACTACTCCTAGAGCAGGCCGATGAAGATTGGCGCACTGCCATTAAAAACATGGAAGCAGCTAAACAACGATCGAAACTAAGTTACGACAAACACGTCCACCCGAGAACCTTTTCGGAGGGAGACCTGGTCCTCGCTTACGATCAAGCTCATGATAAAACCGGAAAGGGAAAGTTCGTGTCTATGTGGCAAGGTCCCTACATCATACACACCTGCCTTGGGCAGGGGGCATACATTCTGACCGATTCAGAAGGCAACACCCTACGCAACCCACGCAACGGGTTGTACCTTAAACGATTTTACCCATAGAAAATCTGATGGACACCATCGTCCATGTTAGTATAGGCATACATTTTTTGTTCACAAAAAATTTCAAAAAAAAACCTAAATATTTTTTTTCCTCTGCATGACCATAGATGGAGCCTCTTCCACTCTGCCATGTCGGTTTCACTGATGGTGCAAGCCGTTGGTCTCCCAATCTCGCCTCCGCAGCTTGGGTAATATATTCCCCTTCACATGAGTTAATTCACATTGATGGAGTATGTTTAGGTGCCGCTACCAATAATCAAGCTGAATACGATGCCGTGACCGGTCTCCTGGCCGCTGCTCTCCAGATGAGCATACGTCACCTCAACGTTTTCTTGGACTCACAGCTCCTAGTTTCCCAGCTCAACAATGATTACTAGGTACGCGATCCCTGTCTTTTCAGAAAATTCCTGTGCACTAAACAAATGGTTAGACAGTTTGAATCCATTACATTCACACATGTCCCAAGACACCTCAATAGTGTAGCAGATAATATGGCCAACAGTGTCCTCGACTGGCACACCAATCACATCACGTCATATCCATAAACAAAAAATGCATCCATATGCATAACATGTGCCTCCACGGGCATAAAACAAACAAACCAAATAATGCATCCATGTGCATAACATGTGCCTCCACGGGCATACATAAATCAACAAACATACTGCATCCACGTGCATAACATGTGCCTCCACGGGCATATACAAAAGACAAATGTGCATCCACGTGCATACACGACAATATATCTAAAATATATATCCACATATATATATAAATCAAATAGTCAACATGTCATAAGTGCCCTCAGCACCCGATATACAAAAAATACATCTATCATACAAAAATGCTTCCCCATATGCTCATCAGCATTTGGGGGCAGATACAATATATCTACTCATCTGGATCCCTAGGATCCTCCGGCTCCTCCTCCGGCTCCTCCTACGGCTCCTCCTCCGACTCCTCCTCCGCCGGCCCCGCTGGGTCATGACGACCCCGAACTCGCCGCTCTGCTGGCCCCGCTGGATCGTCCCTCAGACGTATCCTCCCCTGAGCCAGCCCTGCCGGAGCATCTCGTCTACCATCCCCGTGCCTCGCCACGAACACCGCTGCCCTCAACAGGAGCGACTGCCACTCAGGTGGCGCACCGAGACATCCCTGCAAAATATCCCGATCCAGGTCTCTCCAACCATCCTCGGGGAGCCCAGCTACGATCCGGGCAAAGGTCCGTCGGACACCATCTATGTCGTCATCATGAGGGCCAACCCCTCGCCCACGAGCTGCATATCCTCCACCACGCGGAGGAGGTACAGGTACAGGTGGATGGGCGACCACCATCGCCCGCCCCTGCCGAGCCACATAGTCAGGTGGTGGCACTGGACCCACATCTGCACAAAGCAAGTAAGCCATCAGATACTATACAAAAAATCATCAATGATAAATCAAACAACACATGATATAATATCAAATAAAACACAAACATACCGTCTAAACTCTAGGCCTGTCCTGGGGCACGAGGCATCTCTGGGTCACCTCGGTAGTCCATGCCGGCGTAGGGATAGTCCTCAATCACAAGAGGCATCTGCTTCCACTGCTGATAGAAATCCTCCGTGAAGTAGCCGCGGACACCACCGCCGGCACGGGGCATCATCTGCCCCCACCTCATCATACGAGGCTCACTCGGAAGACCAGCACGAACGGGTACCCGTGGCCGCAAGGTCGGCACCCGCTCGAAGAAAAAACAGCATAAAAACGAGGCATAACAAAACTCGCCTCCCTCTCTAATGGCCTTGTCCAGATCTCTCCGGACACCAGCCAGGAACATCTGCGCCCAGGCATAATAAGTACCCTGTAGAACGGAATCCACCATCATCGTCTGCCCCCCAGACATACGATGTGGTGCAGCAACACCCAATATCCTCAGAACGCAGGCACCAACAGCTCGCATATCCCACTCACGTAGGAATTTCAGACTAATAGAGCTGTTTACCAAAACAGCATCATCCACACAGAAAGTCTGTAAGAGGTCCTCCATATCTACACCCGAAGGCAACCTCGGCAAAATATCACCCACCTCACCCAAGCGAGGCAACCCAGTCAAAAAATATACATCCGTGAGAGTGATCTCTAACCTCTCACCACCAATAATGAAGGCACCCTCTGCCGGCACCCACCACTGCACAAGCTTGTTCAGGAGCCGTCTCACTGAACGTATAGGCGGGATCTGAGCGAACTTCAAGAGTCCGCTCATAGCCAGGGTCTGTCTCACCCCTGCATCAGTCTCAATCCTCAACATGAGATCACCATCGATCTCCCTCTCCCGCCACATGGACTGAGGTCCCTGCAACATCCTGCCAGGAAAACAGAAGAAATTTTTAGCCCCAGCATAAAAATTTTAGAAAAATCCCATCGCGGCTTTTACACAAAAAGTCGCGATGCCCATCGCGGCTTTTCCACAAAAACCCGCGATGACCATCGCGGGATCCATGCAAAAACCCGCGATGAACATCGCGGGTTTTGGCCGGACAGTCGCGATGAACATCGCGACTATCCCCCATGAACTCGCGATGAACATCGCGGGTTCCGACCTCACAGTCGCGATGAACATCGCGACTGTGAGCCTAAAACCCGCGCGGTTCATCGCGGGTTCAGCCCCGAAACCCGCGCGGTTCCACGTTGAAGAGTCAACGTGGAGTTTCGCGGCCTTCGGGGGCTCGCCGCCAGACAAAAAAGACATAATTGACAAGGTTAAGGCGAATAGAGTTACCTGCAACTCGCTAAATCGAAAACCAACGGTGAAATCTCCCGGAAATCAAGAAATAGCTCTGACAGCTCTATCAAACTCGCACGTAACAATGACAAGTCATTTGGGCCCCACGTCCTATTTATAGAAAATCTACCAATTTTTCAACAACCATTGCGGTATCATACGAAGTCCATTTCTCAAACCGTTGGTACCGTTGGGATCAGCACAGCGAGAACTTCATAGAGGTTCCTTCAGTTTCCCGGTTTCACGGGGTCCATTTTTTGACCATTTTTTAGCCTCTCTCGTGGCCTCGGTTTGCGTGCCACATCGGCCGTTCTCCGTTTTAGACGTGCCTTATATAGCCGGATTCAGTTTTTCGCGCTTGTGATGATGCTTGAGATAATTTCTCGCTCTCACCTTTAGATTTTTCGGGCATTTTTTCCACGCCCCCTCATCACCTCGGTGTGTGTGCCACATCGGCCGTTCTCCGTTTTCGACATGCCTTATATCGCCGGATTCAGATTTCCACGCTCGTGATGATGCTCGAGATCATTTCTCGCTCTCACCTTTAGATTTTTCGGGCATTTTTTCCCATGCCCCCTTCCTCGCCTCGGTTTGCGTGCCACATCGGCCATTCTCCATTTTTCGACGTGCCTTATATAGCCGGATTCAGTTTTCCCGCGCTCGTGATGATGCTTGAGATCATTTCTCGCTCTCAACTTTAGATTTTTCGGGCATTTTTTCCCATGCCCCCTTCGTCGCCTCGGTTTGCGTGCCACATCGGCCGTTCTCCGTTTTCGACGTGCCTTATATAGCCGGATTCAGTTTTCCGCGCTCGTGATGATGTTTGAGATCATTTCTCGCTCTCACCTTTAGATTTTTCGGGCATTTTTTCCCATGCCCCCTTCGTCGCCTCGGTTTGCGTGCCACATCGGTCGTTCTCCGTTTTCGACGTGCCTTATATAGCCAGATTCAGTTTTCCGCGCTTGTGATGATGCTTGAGATCATTTCTCGCTCTCACCTTTAGATTTTTCGGGCATTTTTTCCCATGTCCCCTTCGTCGCCTCGGTTTGCGTGTCACATCGACCGTTCTCCGTTTTCGACGTGCCTTATATAGCCGGATTCAGTTTTTCGCGCTCGTGATGATGCTTGAGATCATTTCTCGCTCTCACCTTTAGATTTTTCGGGCATTTTTTCCCATGCCCCCTTCGTCGCCTCGGTTTGCGTGCCACATCGGCCTTTCTCCGTTTTCGACGTGCCTTATATAGCCGGATTCAGTTTTCCGCGCTCATGATGATGCTTGAGATCATTTCTCGCTCTCACCTTTAGATTTTTCAGGCATTTTTTCCATGCCCCCTCGTCACCTCGGTTTGCGTGCCACATCGGCCGTTCTCCGTTTCCAACAATCCTTATGTCACCGGATCCAGTTTTCCGCAAGGATGACGATGCTTGAGACCTTTCCTCGCCCTCATCAATCCATTTTTTTTTGGGTATAATTTTACCCCTTTTTCGGGCCGAGCAACCCCTTTTTACGAAAAAGGCACTTAGGGAGTTTCTGTTAAGCTCTTTTCTGACTCCTAAAACAATGAAAAGATCACCGAGTAATCTTGCTTCCTTTCATGCTCGATAAATGTATCTGAAAGGGCGTCTACCTGGTATAAGTTTACCCCTTTTACGGACCTCGTAGACTAATTACGAAAAAGGTATACTCTAGTCACATCGGCTAGAAGAGTTCTCCATCCGCATCATTTTATGCTTTTTCGAGCCTTGGAGACTAAACTATGAAAAAGAACACCAATAGAGTCCACTTACCGCTTTCAGACTCTCTAAACATGAAAGCAACCATGAGCACGAGCCGTCCTGGGCTCACAAAATCCACAGGACTGTACCATTTCAGAGCACACTTTTTATCCCTTCTTGGAGCTCATTAAAACTACGAAGAAGGAATCAATGGTGCTTCTTGGCGCCATGACAGATCACATCTACTCATTAGTCAGCTTCCCCATTTTGGTCACCTTTGTTCAGAGTATTCTGCAGTATGTCACCTTCATAATCCCTCGACGGCACCTATCAGCTCGTCCTCCCCCCCCCAAGAGTTAATATATACCATTCAGTCAAAGCAGTGATCCCCACACCTACAAGTCAGTTCCCTACGCTGCCAGGTCTACCATGTCATCATGCTCTGAACAAAGGAAGTTTGAGTCTACCCATTTTTGACCCATTTATTTCTCGTTCCCACAAGTATGTCAGTCCTACCATCAGTACTACAACACTTCAGTTTTACACCTCGTGCTCCTATCAAGGAAACATCATTGCCTTGTTAGTTGTTGGTCTCCCTCTGTCGATGACAACCACATTTATTCCAGAGGATAGACCTAGAGGTCCCTGTGTCTTGGACTCGTCCCCATTTTTATGATGAGTACCTACGAATCATTTCGAGAAGAGTCCTCAGTGCCTCTCCAAATGGTTGTTTCTCACATGCTCGACTTCAACACCTTGATCGCATCGTTGAGACTCGCACAGGGCATTTGTCCGCTCAGTTATTAGTCGAAGACCCCGGATACCACCTGACTCCTCCACATTTGAGAGTCTACCTATGGATACAACCAGTTACATTTTTTCTATAGATATCCGGGTTGCGTATGGCGACAGTATTCAGATGTACCCCAGTTTTATACTCCCTCGAGTATACAGATACAAATACTTCCCAGAGATGGCTCACAGTCATTAAGTTCATACAGATATTGAACACCTTCAGTTTCTTCAACAGTTCAACAATTATTCCAGTGTATCAGTTATTGAGATCAGCCATGATCATGAGTATATCCCAAAATAATGTTCCCCCTGGACCGTTATGATGTACCAGTAGATTCTTTACGTATTAGATCCCCCTTCTTGGGACTAATTGTTTTGTATATGTCTTGATACGAGCATGGGAATGCCCGCCTCGTCCTTTATCAGATATTATACCTCATTCATATTGAGGCCATGTAATATTTTTTGTTTTTTGCAGCTTCCAAGGATCGTGGCTCCAGTCTCCAACCGGTCTCTTCTCTCCCCTAAACCCCAGAAAAAAGGACAAAAGAACTATGATGTCTATCGGCCATACGATGAGCTCCTGCCCTCACACATCAGGGGGCAATCTGTTAACACCTAAAAAGTGCTCACTAGCTCATTCCCTTACTCACATGACCCATTTGTCCACTTTTCCACCATCTGATCCTCTGAAACCAACAAAAGGTCACCAAAAGACCTTAGTACACCCCTTTTTCCATTAAAAAAGATTATTTTTCCAAGAAAATCATAAAAAACCCTAAAAAAGGGTCCAAATTCCCAAAAATATTAAAAAGGGAATTAAAATATTATTTTTATTCAAAAAAGGAAAAAGGAGGGAAAAGTACCTAAACCATGTTGGTCAATACCATTTGGTTTCCACAAAACCACAAATGGTATTTCCCACCACCAAAACCTATAAAAAGGTGGTAGGGGCTCCTCATTTCAAATCCATCCATTATCTCATCCTTATGCTGCTGAAATCTCCCCTGAGCATTTTAGCCATTGCAAACCACATTGGAGAAGAGACCATTGGAGATTGGAGTTGCTCATCCTTGGAGCCATTCAACCTCACCATTAGAGGTATTGATTCCGCAAGCACTTGCTTGCCCCATTCTTTCAATACAAATTTATTATTCTTATATGTTCTTGTTCTTGATTTTAAATTATCTTTGTTATTTGCTTAATATCTTTGCTTAGCTCCATGAATAGTCTTGTTTAATTAGTTTATTGTTATTTATTTTCATTGAAACTGCTGCTACTAGTTAGCAGGTGCCCATAGCACTAAGCCTGGTTGCAAAACCAGGCCAACAGTTTTTGGCGACTCCGCTTTGGTTTGAACTACAGATCTCTAGTTTTGCCTTTAATCTTAGTTTTTTATGAGTTTTTAACCTTTAGATCCATAGATCTGCCATCTTAGACAGCAGATCCATTGCTGCTCTAAGTTTTGGCCCCATAAACAGCCCGAAA
Organism: Larix kaempferi; assembly: GCA_027924585.1. Classification (NCBI taxonomy): domain Eukaryota; kingdom Viridiplantae; phylum Streptophyta; class Pinopsida; order Pinales; family Pinaceae; genus Larix; species Larix kaempferi. The sequence goes on from BSBM01000522.1 coordinate 2,733,787, forward strand.
TTTTCAATTTTCGAGTTCATTTCTCGGTTTCCGTGCACGGCTTCCGCATCGCGGCTTTTTGCCAAACAGTCGCGCGGTCCATCGCGACTTTTCTGCGTTTTTCCGCGCGGTCCATCGCGGCTTTTTGCCAGAAAGTCGCGCGGTCCATCGCGACCTTTCTACGTTTTTCCGCGCTGCACACCGCGGCTTCGCGGCCAATTTCCGCGCTGCCCATCGCGACTGTGCGGCTAAAACCCGCGCGGTCCATCGCGACTGTGCGGCCAAAACCCGCGCGGTCCATCGCGACTGTGCGACAGAAACCCGCGCGGTCCATCGTGGTTTTTCTGTCAAAACCCGCGCGGAATACCCTCCTTCTGCTACTGTATAAAATCCCCTTCATTCCGTGACAATTTTCAAAATTTCACTATCTTCTTGATCAACCATAGGGCACCAGAGTATAGGGAAATGGAATCGGATCCCAATCCATTTGGTTTTATGCAAATCCAGACAATTGAAATAAACTTGTACTCTTTTTAGGGACTTTTCAAACATTCTAACAGTGAAGGGATCCTTCCTCCTAAGCTCAGGACCCAATGCATTGGCCCTTATTTGCAAACATAGTATGGCTTCTAACACGTGAAAATGTATCCAATTCTTACACTCATTAAAAATTTTAGTTTGTGCCACTTCCAGAAGTGTAACAAACACCTGATCTTGCATAAACTTGTTTCTAGATGTGAACAACTTTTTACGTGAAGGATAACCCCTCACCCAAAGAGTGTCTTCCCACTCCATAGTATCTACAAAAGTTGCAACATTATTCCATCTAAGTTGACTTCTCATAAATGACATGAAGGCCCTCAACTGTACCTCTCCTACATCATCAAGATTTGGGTCCCAATCATCATAATCCACCATGATTAAATTTTGCAAGTAGAATTCACATAAATTTCTTGTTCCTCGTCATTACTTCTAGAAAAAGAAGCAATAAAATGATCCTCTGTTTCAATTTGGTCATTGTATCCCATTTCCACTGTTGACAACCTGAGAGATATAAGTTGTTCCTTCGAAAACATAGAGTATAGGCTCGAGGGAGGTCTTAAGTTCCTCATAGAATGGGCTAAGTAATTCATATACTCCTTCTCAAATTTCAAATTTTCAACCTCCTGACTAAGTCTCCTTGTGGCCATGGCATAGTCATGTCTTATGAGATGGTATGTTACTGTACCCTGCACATTCCCCTCCTTTTGTTCCATGGCATGTTTAAGTTTCTCTTCTAGCTCCCATGTTGTCACTTGTAACTAGGCCACCATACTTTCTAATTTTTGCATCTTGGAAAGATCAGATGGCCTATATTCATAAATTTCTAGGCCCCTTTCTTCTTCTTCTACAAGCCGCTCATCTTGTTCCATAATTTTCTCCCATCCACTAGTTTTGGCCCCTTCTTTGATGAATGTTTCGACTGCTTCTTCGTTCTGTTCTACTGCCAACTCTGCAACTTCCAAGCGAGTATCTGAGTCTTATGATCTTTGAATTTTCGCAATTCCCTCCTTAGTCCCGTTACTCCTTTGTTTTGTTTCCGATATGCCAACTTCAATTGTTTGTAAGCCCTTTTTCATTCACTATATGCCCTCCTATATTTATTCAACAAGAAGCGTTGAAATATTATAAGAGTCGAGCCTTGTTTTCTTTTTAGTGGGGTTGTTTGTATCAAATCTTGGTTTTTAATTTCCAACTCTGGTAATTAGAAAACCTCCTACTATTCCACCAATGATGGATTTTTCCCTTGGTCTAGCGACTCCACTTCATCTCCCTTCCTTATCCCGACACCCACCAGTCCAACCGAGTCCTCGGGCCACTTATCAGACTCATTATTTTGACTGGTGTTAACACCCAAAAAGTGCTCACTAACTCATTTCCCTATTCACATGACCCATTTGTCCACTTTTTCACCATCTGAGCCTCTGCAACCAACAAAAGGTCACCAAAAGACCTAAGTACACCCCTTTTTTCCATTAAAAAAGATTATTTTTCCTAAAAAAGCATAAAAAACCCTCAAAAAGGGTCCAAATTCCCAAAAATATTAAAAAGGGAATAAAAATATTAATTTTATTCAAAAAAGGAAAAAGGAGGGAAAAGTACCTAAACCATGTTGGTCAATACCATTTGGTTTCCACAAAACCACAAATGGTATTCCCCACCACCAAAACCTATAAAAAGGTGGTAGGGGCTCCTCATTTCACATCCATCCATTATCTCATCCTCATGCTGCCGAAATCTTCCTTGAGCATTTTGGCCATTGTAAGCAACCTTGGAGAAGGAGACCTCTTGGAGTTTGGAGCTACTCATCTTGGGAGTTGCTCAACATCAACCTTCACCATTGAAGGTATTATCGCAAGCACTTGCTTGCCCCCCCCCCCCATTTTTTAATACAAATTCATTCTTGAATATTTTCTTGTTCTTGTTTTTTAAATGTTTACACTATTTGCTTATATTCTTGCATAGATCCATGATTAGTTTAGTTTAGATTAGTTTCTTGTTTAATTCTATTGAAACTGCTGCTACTAGTTAGCAGGTGCCCATAGCACTAAGCCTGGTTGCAAAACCGGGCCAACAGTTTTTGGCGACTCCGCTCGGGACTTATTATGCCTGGGGGCAGATGTTTCTGGCTGGTGTCCGGAGAGATATGGACAAGGCCATTCGAGAGGGAGGTGAGTTCTGTTATGCCTCCTTCCTATGCTGTTTTTTCTTTGAGCGCTTACCGAACTTGTGGCCACGGGTACCCATTCGTGCTGGTCTGGTGAGTGAGCCTCGTATGATGCGGTGGGCGCAGATGATGCCTTGTGGCGGCGGTGGTGTCCGTGGTTTCTTCACAGAGGATTTTTATGAGCAGTGGGAGCAAATGCCCCTGGTGATTGAGGACTACCCCTACGCCGGTATGGACTATCGAGGTGACCCAGAGATGCCTCGTGCCCCAGGACAGGCCTGGAGTTTAGAGGGTATGTTTTGTGTTTTACTTTATACTATATCATGTGTTGTTGGATTGACCAGTCTTATGATTATAGTTGCATATGATGGTTGATTTTGCATTGTGTAGATGTTGGGCCTGTACCACCGGCCGACTACGTGGCTCGTCAGGGGTGGGCAATGGTGGTCGCTCATCCACCTGCAGCGGTACCACCTCCATGTGGTGGAGGTTTTGCGGCTCGTGGGAGAGGGGTTGGCCCTCGCGATGACGCCATAGAGGGTGTCAGACAGACCTTTGACCGGATCCTAGCTGGACTCCCCGAGGATGGTTGGAGAGACCTGGATCGAGATATTTTGGAGGGTTGCTTCGGTGCGCCGCCTGAGTGGCGGTCGCTCTTGTTGAGGACAGCGGTGTTTGTGGCAGGGCACAGGGGTTGTGCTCGGGATGTCCCGGCAGAGCCGGCTCAGATGAGGATCCGTCTACAGGATGACCCAGCGGGGCCAGCGGAGGAGGGGCCGGAGGAGCCTAGGGATCCTGATGAGTAGATGATATTGTATCTGCCCCCAAATGATGATGAGCATATGGGGAAGCATTTTTGTACGATTGATGTATTTTTTGTATATCGGGTGCTGAGGGAACCTATGACATGTTGACTATCATGGTTTATATATATGTGTATATATATTTGGATATATGGTCGTGTATGCACGTGGATGCACATTTGTTTTTTGTATATGCCCGTGGAGGCACATGTTATGCACGTGGATGCAGTATTTTGTTATTTGTGTATGCCCGTGGAGGAACATGTTATGCACGTGGATGCATTATTTTGTTTTGTTATATGCCCGTGGAGGCACATGTTATGCACGTAGATGCAGATTTTGGTTATGACATGATGTGATTGGTGTGCCAGTCGAGGACATTGTTTGCCATATGGTCTGCTACACTGTTGAGGTGTCTTGGGACATGTGTGAATGAAATGGATTCAAACTGTCTAACCATTTGCTTAGTGCGCAGGAATTTTCTGAAAAGACAGGGATCGCATACCTGGTAATCATTGTTGAGCTGGGAAACCAGGAACTGTGAGTCCAAGAAAACGTTGAGGTGACGGATACTCATTTGGAGAGCTGCGGCCAGGAGACCGGTCACGGCATCGTATTCAGCTTGGTTATTGGTGGCGGAACCTAAACATACTCTGTCAATGTGAATTAACTCATGTGAAGGGGAGTATATTACCCAGGCTGCGGAGGCGAGATTTGGAGACCAACGGCTTGCACCATCAGCGAAACCGGCATGGCAGAATGGAAGAGGATCCATCTGTGGTCATGCAGAGAAAAACAAATATTTAGGTTTTTTGAATTTTTTGTGAACAAAGAAAGTATGCCTATACTAAAATGGACGGTGGTGTCCATCATAGTTTCTATGGGTAAAATTGTTTAAGGTACAACCCGTTGCGTGGGTTGCGTAGGGGATTGCCTTCTGAATCGGTCAGAATGTATGCCCACTGCCCGAGGCAGGTGTGTATGATGTAGGGGCCTTGCCACATGGACACGAACTTTCCCTTTCCGGTTTTATCATGAGCTTGATCGTAAGCGAGGACAAGGTCTCCCTCAGAAAAGGTTCTCGGGTGGACGTGTTTGTCGTAACTTAGTTTTGATTGTTGTTTGGCTGCTTCCATGTTTTGAATGGATGTGCGCCGATTTTCATCGGCCTGCTCTAGGAGTAGTAATTGTTGTTCAATCGGGGAAGTGTCCGGTAGGAGTTCAACGGCGATATGCAAGGCTGGAATCTGGCACTCAATAGGGAGGATGGATTCGACACCGTGAACTAAATGGAAAGGGGTAAAACCGGTGGCGGTTTTGGTTGAGGTGCGGTAAGCCCATAGTGCCGGGAAACGCATGTGGTGCCAATTGGATTTGTGTTTGTCTACCGTTCGTTGGAGGATCGTCTTCAAAATTTTATTGATCGCTTCGACTTGGCCGTTTCCTTGGGGATAGTAGGCGGACGAGAAATGGTGTTCAAATTTCAACATGGTTGATAATTCTTTCCAAACGGCATCTTCGAAGTGAGAGCCGTGGTCAGAGACTAGTTGCTTCGGCACTCCGAAACGAGTGATAACATGGTTGAAGAAAAACCGTGCGGCAGTGTCGGCCTTGCAATTGTAAGTCGGCATGGCTTCTGCCCACTTGGTGAAATAATCTACGGCCACAACGATGTGTTTGTGACCGCCGGCTGACGTGGGGTTGCAATCGAGGAAGTCGATGGCCCATTTGCAGAATGGTCCAACAGTAATAACTGGATGAAGGGGGGCGGGGGGGGGTTCTTTCTTTGGGGGCAAAAAGTTGGCAGTTCTGGCAATGTTTGACTGCGGTGATGCAATTAGTAAATAATGATGGCCAAAAATAACCTGCCCGAATGATCTTCTGGGCGGTGGCCATGTCGGAGAAATGGCCTCCGCAGGAGCTACTATGACAATCATTGAGGACTTGTTCTGCCTCACTATGGGATAGGCAGCGGCGTAGGATGGTATCAACGCCGCGTTGGTAAAGTACATCCCCTAACAAGAGGTATCTGGGGGCATGGTGTCGTATCCGACGGCGTCCGTCACGATCGATGTGTGGTCGAAATTTTTGCGTGGAGAGGTAAGTCAAAATGTCTCCGTACCAAGGGTCGTCAAATGAAATGATGAAGATTTGTTCGTCAATCAGATCCGTTTGGATAGAGGGTGATGACGAAGAGGATGGGAGGTCAGTGATGAGATGACCAAGCACGAGGGCTTTAGTGCTTTTGGGAGTTTTGAAAGTGAGGTCATATTCCTGGAGGATAATGACCCATTTAGCAACACGACCTTGTAAGAGCCGCCGGGTTAGGAGATAGACCATAGGGTTGGAGTCGGCCACGACCGTGGTATGACTAAGTAGAATGTAGTGTCGCAATTTTTGTACGGAAAAGACTACAGCTAGGGCTAATCTTTCCTCGTATGGATAACGCAAAGGTGGGCCAGACAAGGTCTGGCTGACATAATAAATCACATGCTCTTGGTGAGAGGCATCTTCTTGGACCAAGACTCCGGACACGGCATGTTCAGATGCCAAGACATAAAGGGTGAAGTCTTGAGAGAAATTCGGTGGGGATATCAAGGGGGTTTGTGTGAGAGATTTCTTGAGGGCTTCGAATGCCGTGTCTGCTTGCTCATCCCAAACAAAGGGTATGTGGGTATGAAGTAAGCGTAAGAACCCGTGGACTTTGGTTGCGTAATCATGAACGAAGCGCCTAAGGAAATTGGATCGCCCTTTGTAGAATCTGGAGCTGCCGAAGCGTGCGAGGAGGAGGAAGTTCTAAGATGGCTTTGACTTTCAAGGGATCGAAAGTGATTCCATCTTGGGAAACAATGAAACCCAACAACCGGCCTGCCGGGACGCAAAAGACACACTTGTGTGGGTTCAAGCAGATTTTATATTTGCGACAACACAGGAAAACTTGCCGGAGGTCGTTAAGGTGGTCTGATCGTTTTCGGGAATGAGCTATGAGGTCATCAAGGTAGACTCGCAGGATATGAACCAAGTCGTGAAAGCAATAGGTCATGGCTCGCTGGAAAGTGGCACCAACATTTTTAAGGCCGCATGGCATGACGCGATAGGAAAAGGTGCCCCATGGGGTGGTGAAGGCAGTCTTGTACTGATCCTCTTTACGGATGTGAATCTGGTTGTATCCGGAAAACCCGTCCATGAAAGATAGGACCTCATGGCCCGCACACTCATCAATGAGTTGGTCAATGAATGGTGTGGGGAAATTGTCTTTTGGACAAGCGTGGTTTAAGTCACGAAAATCAGTGCATACTCTAAGGGTGCCTTGCTTTTTGTTGACGGGAATGGGGTTCGACACCCAGGTGGTGTACGGAATAGGATAAATGAATCCTGCTTTGCGAAGTTTCTCGACCTCAGCTTTAACAACAGGGAGCTTGGAAGGATGAATGGGTCGCTGTTTCTGACGAAAAGGGGGTACCTCCGGCCATGTATCAATGTGGTGTTCAATGATGGCGGGGTCGAGACCAGGCATCTCAGTATAGGACCAGGAAAAGACATCACGGAACTCTTGAAAGAGCTTTTTGTACGCCTGAGTTTCTGCTTGAGTGCAAGATGTGCCCAGCGAGATGAGCTCAGGTTTCCCAGGTGTTGTGGAAATATCTATCTGTATAGTGGGGGAAATGTTGGACATGTTCCCTTCTTCAAAGGCATCCGGTGCTGGGATGGGGTCCTTTAACCAATCGACCTTGGTGGGTATGAAATATTTCGATTCAACTGATAGCTGGTTGGATGAGGTGGATGTAGATGTTTCCGGGAGGAAATACAAGCGATGATGCATATCATCCCAAGGGTAGTCGGGTGCAGTGAGTGTCTCCAAAATTTTCTCATCAGTATTGAAGTAGTCAGACCATAAATCAAGGGGTTCTGGTTTGAAAGTTATTGAAATCATATATATTGTATTGACTTCTTCCGACGAGGATGATGGCGGGGGGTAGATCTCCTCGATGAGGGGAGGAGATATCTCCAAATCAACGTTGTTTAACTCATACAATGCTGCTCTATAGTCAGGGAGATCAGGACAATAGTGAGAGTAGTGGCCGTAAACACTGCATATGGTACAAGGATGGTTGGTGCGCAGTGATCTATCGCGAGGCTGAGGAGGGGGCTCAAGTCTAACGACTGGGATGCCGGTGTCATCGTCCAACATATTCATATGCTCTTGGAGTGCTGGTAACTGTGGGCATTGATGAGTCGGATGGCCTATCTCATCGCACAAAGAGCATTTAGGAGGAGCTCGAAATACTGGTGGGGGTTTGACTGCCTTAGGGGGTGGTATAGCAGTGTATGGTTGTGGACCTCTGCCCCCAGTGGGCTTGAAAAGAGGAGGAGGATTGGTTGACGATGAAGGGATCATGAGACCAGGAGATGGTTTCGTCGACGATGAAGGGATTGTGACACCAGGAGGAGGTTGAGTAGTGGTAACAATATGTTGTACCGGTTGGAGGATGACATTTGGTGTCGGCGGTGGAATGGGAGGCGAAATGTACCACATGGGTAATCCCAATGTTAACCTGGGTAGACTAAGGGTAGCCATAACCGGGGCGCTTACTACACCCGAAGGAGGAAATAGAAAAGGGATGGTGTGGATGGGTGTAACACCGATGTGACTAGGGACCAATGGTGGTTGACTACCGGGTGCTTGTGTATTTCGTGAAAGAGTACAGAGGTTTGCGACGTGGGTCTCCGGTGACGGTGGTGGAATGGCCTGGAATGTAGAGGTCATAGGTGTATCTGAGTAAAGTCCGGGCCCCACAGAAGAAACAAAGGAGGTAGTTGCACTAGAAGTGGGTTGTTCAACCATGGGGAGAACATTTTCGGGTGCTGCAGGGGCATTGGGATCATAGTAGGTGAGTTGGTCAATTTTGACCACGCGTCCCTCGTGGGGAAACATCATGGTGCGAAAAACGGATGAGGCGACCGCTTTCATGGCGTACATATAACTGCGACCAAGTAAAAGGTTATAATCGATCTAGGCATTAATGACCTCTATGTCGATGAGCACAGTTTTCCCACCTAATTGGACAGGGACCTTGGGTAGTAAACCTTGAGGTTGAGCTGACCGGCCGTCGTAGGCCCGGAATGCAGTGGTGGATTGTTGGAGAGTAGGGGATCCCAACTTCTGCCAAACGAATGTGGACATGACACATGTAGAGGCACCCTCGTCGATGATACACCGATGGATGACAAGATTCCGAATAGAAACAGAAACTTGGACTGCTATGGTGGAAGGCAGACGTGGTTCGGACTGGTCCAAATCAAAGGTCATCAATTTTGAAGCATTTGGGTCAATCGCCCCAATAGCGGAAAGTAAAGTCTTGCGCTGCGTAGGACAATTTTTCAAGACTTCTAACGCAGACATTGCTGCGGGATATTGAGCTAAGTCATCTACGATGTTGTAATTTGACGCAGCTCGTGCATTGGGGTTGTTGTTGATACGTCAGAGTGGGAAATGAGGTGCTTTAGAGGCGCCATCGAGTGGAAGCGGTGGTATACGTAACGTCTGATCAGTGGGATGAGCGTTAGTATCCTTATTGGCGGGGGGGGCTTCGGAGGTAGGGCCATACTGGTTCCGACGTGTCTGAATGTTGACATCGGCAGTGGACATCATCAATAAGTGGTGAGTGCCTGAATCAAACATGGGTTGATCAGGAGCGGCGTAAGTGATTTGTTGTGGTGGCACGTTGCCCTATGGGGGAGATAACGGCTGAGTGTTCACCACTCCTTGTGTTGGAAAAGGGTTTTGTAGCACCAAAGGTTGTTGTTGAGGTGGTGGGGGGTTGGGTGGCGGCTGAGGAGCCGCCTGCCCTTGACGATGGGCGTCATCTGTCCATAGCTGCTGAGCTCGCTCTATATGTAGGCAAGTGTGGGTATAGTGGCCATAGACCCCGCAAATAGAACAAGGATGGTTTGTTCGTAAATTAGCGTTTTTGGCTTGCTTAGGTGGCCGATCAGGATTCTGATGAGCAGGCGCCGCGTTATTATTTTGCGGAGGATGGGGAGGGTGTGGAGCTTGGTTATGGTTTTGGTTGTTTCCACGATTACATCCTCTTCCATGGTTTGGTTTCCCACCCTGGTTGCGTTGGTTATTTTGGTATTGGGGCTGATGTTGTTGTGCGTACACATGCCCTTGAGCATTGGGGGGATTGTGGGGAGCCGCAGGTACAGGAGCAGGTTGCGGTGGGTAATATGCAGGTGGAGATGGTGGTGGTCCAGTTTCCTGTTGGGGTTGTTGGTACCCCTGAGCTATTGGATGTGTTGGATTAGCTGGTGCAGCTTGCTGTGGGTACTGCATTTGTTGTGGCGATAACTGAATGGGGTTCTGTGTAGTAGGTTGGTTATAATATGTAGGAGGTACATATGATGATGACGCTTGTCCATAGCAATGTTGTGAACAAGAAGGTCCATGAATATGATGTGTCTGGTTTGTTGGAGCGTAAGAAGTTGTCGCTCCGGAACTGGATGTAGCCCTAGAGAGGTCTGGGGCAGGCATGGTACTCACCATGCTGAAAGGTTTAGCTTGGGGTGTGATTTGACCAATAATGCCATTGGCGCCATGAGATGCCCCCGACGCGTCATTGCATGAAGAGTCACATCGTGGGGCGTCTGGTATGATTGTGTATAGATAACCCGACTGGGCGTAAATGAGATCAAACTGTTGGGCTTTGAGGATGGCCTCTTCTTCGGACTGGGGTCTTTCAGATGCCACATCCTTCGCAATGAGAGGGAGGAGGGATTTTAGAAACCAATCTAAGAAGATACGATCGTCTAATTTGATTTTACAGAGGCTTCGACGTCGACGCCACTCATGAATGTTGTCAGTGATGTGGGTGGCCGTGTTCTGTCTGCAAGACAGTACGATCTCGACGCCCGCATCATAGCGGATAGGTAACTGAAAGAACTGCAGGAAGGTGGAGGCAAGGGAGGTAAAGGTGGCATGCATCCCATGGGGCTGCTCGATATACCACTTGGCTGTAGAGCCAGTGAAAGTGTGTTGTAACAGACGGAGGCGGACAGAGTCGTCCACTATGGAGTTGGAGGAACACCATAGATGGAAGGACATGATATGGTTCTGGGGGTCCTCATTTGCCTTACCCTCAAACTTAGGGATGTCGGAGGGGAGTTTGGTGGGCATGTGAGGCCACGCGGGATCATGTCTGATAGGGTCATTGGTGAGCCTGGCTAAATCTGGCAAGTTCAGACTTGCCATATATGGTAAGCTAGCAGATGTAGGGACTGGGACATGTCTAGTCATGGTGGTATGGGGTCCAGCAGCACCTAAAGGTATGCTAGGTATTGAAGGTATATGTCCTCCAATAGGTGTGGTCTGGTAAGGGCCAGCGCTTCCTAGTGCAACATGGGTTACACTAGGGTTCGGAATAGTAGTGGTGATTCCTGGGATAGGGTTTGTGGAAACTAGATGGGGTGTGACCCCTATGTTGGGCATACCCATAACAGGTGGTGGCCCTGTGCTGGGAATTCCTAAAACAGGAGGTGGCCCTGTGTTGGGCATTCCTAAATGTGGAGTGTTTCCCATATTGGGCATTCCCAGGGGGGTGGTTGTTGCCATGGACGACACTGAAGTAGAAGGGTCTGTAGACGTCTCTCCTATGGTGCTGGTAAATAGTGGATCAAATGGTGTTCCAGACATAATGTTGGTTGGGAATAACGCGGTGGGATTTTCGGATTTTGCCTCAGAATCAGAAGTGAAGTGAGGCGTGTCAGAATCGGATGACTGTCTAGTTGACCGACGATGTGTCGAGTCAAGGGATAAGGCTCTGCGTCGGTGACGTGGAGAGCCAAGTGGACTAAAATCTGGGAGTTCACCCTGGAGACGACGAGAGCGTCTAAAATTCTCAATGGTGAGAATTAAGTTTTTGTGTAAAAAATCTGTTTAAGTATCAGGTGGTGATATATATAAAAAAGCTCAAAACCCTAATGCAACCAAGGGTGCAAGAAGGGGAGTGAAAAAGAAGGCTCTCAGGCCAAAAAATAAACCTCAAAAAAGGCACTTATTCTAGCAGTTGTGCTACAATAAGCGGAGGAATGCAACAAATGGTCAGAGTACCAACATGCAAACGGCTTCTAGAAAAAATAGGTGTAACTAGACCAAGGGTGGGTTGAATCATGCAAACACCTAACTAAAAGTATTGTGACTCAAACAAACGATATCCTCTGCAAGGTGATGAAATCCAAGTCAGACAATATGAGTGTTGAGACAACAGCTAGATATCCCCCTACCGGGAGGGACACCGGGTAATCAATCCTAAAGAAAGGCTACTAGGATACTCCGTTCATGACGCGTCGAGAAAAGGTAAATCTACCGTTTGGTCCTTTTATCGCAATATTCCAATACAGGGATATCTCGAGAACTGCGAATGGTAGCCCTTCGGCTACTGAATGGATTTCGGTATTCCACTCAGGCTTTCGGAACCATCCTCGCGACTTCAACCCTCCTAGGGGAGAGGCCTTCCCACAAACCGGTTGTGACCGCGCCAATAAATACTAAGAGGTTTTAGCTCCCTAAAGGACAACAACTATGTCTCATATGTAATAACTGAGGGGCGTTATTGGAACACCTATCCCCCCAATACTACCTAGCTACAAAGTTCTTTTAGTGTTCCCCAAGTGGGGTTAAAAGTGTGTTGAAATTAGGGTAAGTTTTAAGGCTCAGTTCAATTAAGTGATTGAGTGGATGCACATGTGGTATTGTAAACTGAACTTGAAAGACGTAAATGCTTTACTGAAAATTTCAAAAAATAAAGGATCTTTCGAAAATAAAAAAGCAAATTTATGAATTTTTTCAATAAATGGAAATTAAATGCTTTTCAATGACTTATTCAAAAAACAAAGGATTTCTTGAAATATAAAAGCAAATAATATTACTTCTAAAGGAAATAAATGGATTTCTTTTCAAGGAAATTGCTAAGGGAAAGATATTTAAAGAAGTAAACAGGAAATTTTTTTAACCTAGATAAACTGCAAAATAAGTCTTTCTTTCACTTTCTTGAAAATTTTAAAAAAGACTTCTAGATGTGCATTTAAATAGTAAAAAAATTTTCTATGGCTGTAAATTATGCAGAATTTAATACTGTAAAAATGTGCTATGTGGGCAGAAAATACAGTAAAAAATAATTTTTTGAATCGGAATGGCCGAATGAAAAAATAAGTAGCGCGGCTTTTGACAAAAAATCCGTGATGGACCGCATGGGTTTCTGTCGCACAGTCGCGATGGACCGCGCCGGATTTAGGTGCACTGTCGTGATGAACCGCGCAGAAAATGTCCGCAAAGCCGCGATGTGTAGTGCGCAAATAGGCCACGAGGCCGCGGGGATCCGCGCGGAAAATGGTCGCGCAGCCGCGATGTGCAGCGCGGAAACAGGCCGCGATGCTGCGGTGAACCGTGCGGAAAAAGTCCGAAAAGTCGCGGTGAACCGCGCGGAAAAAAGTCGAAAAGTCGCGATGGACCGCGCGACTGTCAGGCTAAAAACCGCGAGGCGAAAGTCGTGCATGGAAGCCGAAAAATGAACCCGAAAATTGAGAATTCCGGGTTTTTAATGGCAATAGATGGGGCCAAAAACTAGAACAGCAATGGATCTGCTGTCTAGAATGGCAGATCTATGGATCTAAAGGCTAAAAACTAATAAAAAACTAAAATTAAAAGCAAAATTTGAGATCTATTGTTCAAAGCCAGCGGAGTCGCCAAAAAATATTGTTCAGTATCTTTTCTTGATTCTCATTATGTATTTGATTGGTATATCTCAACCTTGTTCTAGGTCACTCAGGTGAGTTGTTTGGGGTTTCATTCTGTGAGCTCCTCTTCCTCGGCTTATGATCTACTGGCATTTTTACTGATATGTTCTTCTTGTTTTTATGTGTCTCCTCCAATGTTGGAGATATTACAATGAATAGCTCCCAAGTTTGATTTTTATTTTGTAGGGCATCTTCTACCAACAACTTGATCAGCCCGTGGTGTGCTAGGATGGTGTCGGTATTAAAAATAATCTTAACCATTCTACCCATCAAATCTAAAGACTTCCACAAGAAGTATGGCATGTTGATATGCTTTTTAAGTCTCAAATGACTTAGAATTTTAAAATGATAAGCAAACAATACGTTGAACCGAACTTCATAAGTGATGAATTTGAGAACGCAGAGATCTACTGCATCCATGGTGTTAGTAGAAATTTCCTTCATGTCCCCTTCTCCATCCCTTACACTTTCTCTCCAGGTTCCAGGAATTCCTCTCTAAGCAGATTCATCGGTATTCGTTGTTTGAACCATTTATCACTCTCCTGATATAGTCCTGTAATCCTTGCAATTGTAACCTCGTCAACCTGAACCTTCAATCCCCTTACTTCTGCAACTAAGTATTCATGTGTTCGAGCAAACTCCATTGCAATCTCGGCATCACCTCCCTTCATTTTATCAAAGTAATTCAACCATCCTACTTGCTGAAAGATAGTTTTCACTTCTCTGTTTCTATAGACCATATCTGCATTGTTAGGTTCACTTCGAATCATATTGGCCATTTTATTCAACTTGATGTTTCTCCATTGGTATCATTTAACTGTCTTGTTTAGCAGTTGGGTGTTCAAATGATTTAATACAGAAGGGAAAGTGGAACTAGGCCACATGAAGATACGTTATAATGACTTAGAAGGGTTGCTGAAGGGCATTTTCTGTAATAATTTATCCAGTAAGATCGTGGATGGCAAAATCTCTTGTGATATGAATTTGGTAAGTTTCCACTACCAATTCGGTTTTTTTGTCTATATTTAGAAATGTTTTTAAACTCCCCCCCAACCAAGATAAATACGACCCCGTGTTTGACAAATGACATGGTAAGTCATGATTAGTCCTATCGTACCTATCAAGTACCAATGAGGGGTGGTTACCTACTTGTATTACTTGAAAATATATTCGTGGAATTCTGTGGTCGTATTTCCCTTAGTTGTAAGTATTATGCTTGCGAGCGGTCATTTACCTTGATGATGATAGTTGTACCTTGATGACATAGATGACGTTTACCGGTACGGTGGAATGTATACATACATGTTGGCGGCCTTGAAATCATTTATCGAGCTGAAATAAGATTTGGTGCAGATTTGATATGACCTTGGGTAGCCTATTGAAACCAAATCCATAATGGAGTGGATATGTGCTACGTGCTATGGGAATCTGTGACGCTGTTGATCCATGTTCTTGCGAGGGTATGATGCAGGGGCCATACATGACTGATGAAGGTTCCGCTGCACAATGGATGGAGGTTCCGCAACATGACAGAAGGAGGTCCCATCATTCAAAATACCAACTAATGGAAATCAAGCCTATATTTAGGAGGAAAAAAACAAGAGAAAATCCTCCTCCTCCCAAATTTAGGAATTTAGTGCACTATTATACTAGCTTATCAAACAAGGAATTGACACTCTTTATGTATTATCACATCGGGACACAAATTCAGATGGAATATGGAAGGGATGTATCCATATTTAGGTCCCACTGAACCTCCAAGGGTATTAGTATTCCTCATCAAATTCCTTAGAGGAGCAACCCCAATGGAACTATCAAAATAAGATTCAAAGGTTGGGGACCAAATTTCGATTACTATATGGTCAATAAAGGATATGAGATCATACTATAGCAATAGGACTAGATCAATTTTCACAACTTTGGGGTTTGGGGGTAGATGTTGTACCTGAAATTAAATTCTCTTATTGGTTCCTAACACATAATAAAACCTTGAGAACACAAAATCTTCATTTATGTGGTATATAAGGAATCTCCATTTGTGTCTTATGCCAAGAAGAAAAAGAATAATCTAAGCATCTATTTATAGGATTGAAGCAGTTCCCACAATCTTTCCAATAGAAATATCCAATCATATTAGATCAAAACATTTATTGTCTAGAGACTAGTAAATGTTAATTTTTGAGAAAATATGATGAGATTTGAACTTTAAAACTTTAATTATGGAAGTACTGAATACTTGAATCAAAGAACCATTCAATCACATGAAACATTCAACCATAATGCAATATGTACCCTAGGGAAAACCCTAAAAAAAATGAGGATGAAAAACCCTAGCAAATATTCATAGTATAATTATGATAGATAGCAGAGAATGTCTTTTACAAAGTAACATATTGCTTTTGGCACCCCAGGTGCTAGATAAGAGAGAATACTGAGCAATAGAGAATATAGATCAATTGTATCAACTTTCCATGTGCCTAGCACATTAATAACAAGCAAGACTAATATCCTCCACAAAGAGAAGCACATTTCCTTCAATGGAGAAGAGAATTTGTTTCACATTGAATTCAACAATCTTGTATAACATATTTATATATTCTTCACATGCATCATCATCTATTTTTATATTTTGACATCATGATGAACTCACCCTCTATCTGAATGTATCAATATTACATGAAGAAGAGAACCCCACTTCTCATGTAGTGCATTAACTCACTGAAATGAATCTTATGATGAACTCACCCCTTAACTGAAAGCTTCCCCACTTAGTTAGGTGGCTAACTTAAGTGTCATCATACACGTGTCACAACTCAAGTGTAGTCTTTTAGTTTAACATATGTGCCATATTTTAGTTTAACATAAGTGTCATCATGCAATAACACTTAGTTAATTAGATCTTCTTTGTTATCACTTAGTTAACTCTCTTTAACATAATTGCCGTATTTTAGTTTAACATAAGTGTTGTCATGCAATAGCACTTAGTTAACTAGATCTTCTTTGTTATCACTTAGTTAACTCTCTTTAACTAAAATCATGCATATTGATTTACTTGTAGTGACCACTGTGAGTTCTTTGATTAACTGAGGCATACATTGTGGCTTTAACTGAAGCTTAACAATTCGAGTTCACTTAGTCATCTCTTGAGCAATTCGAATCTTATTTTTCTCTATGCATTTATCTTTATCTCTTATCTTTACTGCATGGTCAATATGTGTCAACTTTAATTATCTATCATATCAGATTATACTCAGAATATTTGTGAGATGCTATGATTGTATTATATTACTCTCAGACCAAATGATCATATGCTAAATTAATTCACTCTAGAGGTGGCCAGTATCTAAAGGAGACTTAATAGAAATCAGTGACCATGGTTAGTAATACATCACACAACATTAATGCTTCAACATGCAAAGCATCTACCTCTATAACTGGAGGTCCACCTCATGGGTACCTACTATAACTAGAGGTCCACGTGAGAATATGACATGACACACAAGTCCTGAGCCTTTTCCAACAATACTTTAAAACATCATGACTTTGATACATCAAATCATTCACCTCAACACATGAGGAATAACCTTTTAAACTGAAGGCTTAGTCATTATTGAGTCCAAATCAAGAATATACTCCAAGTTCCAGATTCCAACTCAGGCTCCCTACCTCAACACATGAGGCCCAATCCTGGATGCAAAAGATTGGCTTGGAGAATGACTCATGATCGTGTAAATTTAACACTCCCTCTTAGCGAGGGAGGAATTATCTACCATAGAAATCTTGTCTCGGAAGTACCTGAACTTAGTCACTGACAGAGGATTTCTTAACACATCTGCAATCTGCTCATTAGTAGAAATGTATTGAAGTTTAACTGTACCTTTATGGACCATGTCTCCGATGAAGTGATACTTCAATTCAATGTGCTTTGACTTATCATGGAACAAATGGTTTTCAGAAATCTTGATGCCGCTTCGATTGTCACACCAAATGACTATAGACTCAAGCTTCTCACCGAGTAACCTAGCAAGTATCTTCCTAATCCAAACTGCTTCTCAATTGGAAGTACTAGCATCAATATACTTTGCTTCTGTAGTACTCTAGCTACAGAACCTTGCTTCCTACTAGACCAAGAGATCATAGTAGAACGAAAGGTAAAACAATAGATGGATTTACTCTTTCAGTCCACAATGCTACCACTCTAATCAGAGTCAGTCTAACCAAGTAACAACACCCCTCCACTACAGCCATATTTGATTCCATAATCAATCATACCTCGAAGATAACTAAGCACATGTTTAGCAACAACCAATGTCTGTGTCTCGGATCAGACATAAACTAACTCAGAATACTTACAACATAACATATATATGGTCTCGAGTGTATCAAGTACATCAACGAACCAATAAGTTGTATATACAAAGTGGGGTCCACTGGATCCGATCTAGAATATGACTCATTAGTTTCCTCAAATTGGAAACCATTGAAGTACTCATGGATTTGTAATCCATCGTGCCAAACCTGTGCAATATATCAACATTGTACTTCCCTTGAGAAAGAAATATCTCATATTTTCTTTTCCAAATATCAAGGCCAAGAAAGTAGTGCATAAGATATAGGTATTTCATCTCGAACTCAGAAGTGAGTTCCCTCTTGCACCAAGCAATCAATTGTTTCTCTCCAGTAAGGAACAAATCATCAACATATAGAACCAATATCAACGGTTGTTTCTTCACTACTTTGAAGTACAAATTTGGATCAACTTCTCTCTTAGAGAATCCCAGTCTCTAAAGATATATGTCAATTCTCGAATACCAATCTCTGGGATCTTGCTTAATCCTATACAAGGATTTCTTCAATTTACACACATGGGACTCATTCCCATGAACCAAAAACCCCTCAGGTTGTTGAATATAAACCTATTCCTCAACCTCACCATTGAGGAAGGCTATCTTCACATCCATCTGGTGAAGCTTCCATCCTCGAAAAGATGCAAGTGAGATCACAACTTGAATAGTGGTGTACGAGGCCACAAGAGCAAATGGATCCTCATAGTCTATGCCTTCTTTCTAAGTGAAACCTCGGGCAACAAATTTGTCTTTATACTTTTCAATACTGCCATCAATAACATGCTTGATCTTGTAAATTCATATGGAAGTAATTATGGACTTCCCTTCAGGTTTAGGAACAAATTCCCAAATATCATTCTTCAGAATATACTTATATTCCTCTACCATTGCATATTTCCATACTTGTTTCTTTGCAACTTTTCATAGGTGGAAGGATCTGAATCACTGATGTGACTCATTTGTGCAACACACCCTGAATATCTTTCAGGTTTCTTTTTCTCTCTTGAAGAGCCTAATAGTGATCCATGACTCTCTACATCTTGTAGTATATCTCATTATCATGCAGACCTCCTCTTGGCAGAAGGTTCATCAACCAATTCTATTGGTTCATCAGGATCTAGTTAATTTGAGAACTTTGTTGGATTCTCCCTTTGAACATCTGAATGGGGAGAATCAATATCTAGGTCCTCCATCATAGTTGTCTCATGCTCCCTTGTGCCTGTATCATACTAAATCTCTTTCGATCACTTGAATGCTACCTCTTCATGGAAGGTCACATCTCGGTTGACCTGAATGTGTCTTTCACCTGACACATATATTATGTAGGCTTTGGATGATTTTATATAACCAACAAAGTTTCTCTTCTTTTCTAATGGATCCATCTTTTTCCTCTTTTCTTTCGACACATAAATCTATACAGGACTCCCAAATATCCCCAGGTGTGAAATATCTGTTTTTTCACCAGTGAACACTTCTTCAGGCGTCTTCTCATCCATAATGGCACAAGTACTTCTATTGTTGATGTATATTGTTGTATTGGTGGCCTCTACCCATAATGAGTTAGAAATGTCTTGATCATGCATCATGGCTTTTGTAGGCTCACATATGGTTATATTATTCCTTTTGGAAAGCCCATTTTGCTGAGGGTTGTAGGGTATAGATAAATTTCTACAAATTCCTGCATCACTACATAACTCATTAAATGCATGTGAATCAAATTCACCTCCATTGTCATATATCAAAGCATGGATGTGCTTTCCTATCTGATTCTCAACTAGGTGTTTGAATTCCTAAAACTTGCTAAAGGTTTCACTCTTAGCCTTTAGGAAATAAATCCGTGACTTTCTAGAGAAGTCATCTATAAACCATACATAATATAAATAGCCACTCATGGAAGGGGATGACAGGGGACCACATACATCAGAATGTATTAAATATAAAATCCCTTTAGATCTAGTAATATTTCTAGAGAAACTCTTTTAACATTCTTCCCAAGTGCACAACCCCCACATAGACTATCATGCTCAAAATCAAATATGGGCATACCTTTGACCATTTGATGTATCTTGGTAGCACTTTGTAGTGGAGGTGACCAAGCATCCTATGCCATAGATCACATGGAGTGATAGTGTTGTGAACCATAGCTTGAATGTACTTCTCGGGTACCTTATAGAGACCTCCCTCTCTAACTCCAATCATTGCTGCATATTTCAATTATTTGTTCTTCAGCCATAATAGTGCTTGATTATCCATGAAGATAACTTGGAAGCCCTTATCTTCAAGAACCAAAACTGATAGGAGGTTCTTCTTCAATCCTGGAACATAAATAATTTCCTCCACATGTAAAATATCTCCTGAACTATGCTAGAAGGAGGTGGATCCAACTCCTTGGATCGAATAGGTTGTGTTGTCTCCCAACTCTACCTTGTATTCAAAAATTTTCTCCTTGAGATTGGTGATGGCACTCTTATAACTAG
This sequence comes from Larix kaempferi, assembly GCA_027924585.1. Lineage (NCBI taxonomy): Eukaryota > Viridiplantae > Streptophyta > Pinopsida > Pinales > Pinaceae > Larix > Larix kaempferi. The sequence goes on from BSBM01000522.1 coordinate 2,753,894, forward strand.
TCATATGTTTGGATGTGCCACTATCAACCAACCATGTGTCCTCACTTGTGATGACGGATCCGTAAAGTGTTGAGACTAGGTAATACTCCCTCCTTGTCTCCTTTTATTTGGGTGCATTCTTCTGAGTAGTTTCATCTTCTATACCGGTAGAATAATGAAACTTTGCTTTTCCATTTTTATTTTCTTTGCACTCCCTTGCATAATGGCCCATCTTTTCATAGTTGTAGCATCTAAACTTTGAATGGTCAAAGTCCTTGTTGTATAGCTTCTTCTTCGAATGGGAAAACTTCCTTTGAGAGAAGTTCTTCTTTCCTTTCTTCATCCTTGCCATGAGGGAAAGGATTTCTTCTTTGATGCACACTGAATTACTCTAGATTCGCCCCTCCTCTTGGAGGCAGTCATGCCATAACCTTTCTAAGTTGTGTTGTACTTCTTAGCCATTTACCACAACCAATAATGTCTCCCATGAGAATGGGAGACCATTAATAATAGTTTGGAGAATATCATCTCCATCCACCACTACTCCAATACTAGCAAGATGATCTCTTACCTGAGATATCTTGGTGAAGAAGGATTCCATCCTCACATCGTTGTCCATATTTAGGTTTCTAAGCTTATTCTTCAATGCCCTCTTTTGTCCCAGGGAATTCTTCTCATATAGGTTTTTCAATGTATCAAAACACTCCTTTGCGGTCTTCAATAGAGTGATGACCGACATCAAATTGTCCTTTACTGAATCATAAATGATTTGTTTTTCTTTAGTTTGGTTCTTATTGAAGTTGATGCGTCCCGCATTAGATGGAGGCTCCTTTGCCACAATGGATAGTAGCCATCCAAGTCATGTTCCTCCAATATTTTCAACACCCTTTCCTTCCAAGTGTTGAAATTTGAAGTGCCCTCAAGACAATCTTTTGGTTGAACAGAGATCGATGCCATGGCTCTCAAGTATTGTGCTCAACTCCCCAGTATCTACGTAGACTCAAGTTTGCTTGAAAAATCATAGCTCCTTCACACCCTAAGCTCTCATACCATGTTAATGCTTGAGAAAATATGATGAGATTTGAAATCTAAAACTTTAAGTGCGGAAATACTAAATACTTGAATTAATGAACCATTCAATCACATGAAACATTCAACCATAACACAAGATGTACTTTGGGGAAAACCCTCAAAAAAATGAGGATGAAAAATCCCAACAAATCTTTAGAGTATAATTATGATAGATAATAGAGAATGTCTTTTACAAAATAGCATATTGCTTTTGGCACCCCAGGTGCTATATAAGAGAGAATACTGAGAAATAGAGAATATAGATCAACTGTATCAACTTGCCATGTGCCCAACACAGTAATAACAAGCAATAATAATATCCTGCACAAAGATAAGTGACTTTCCTTCAAGGGAGAAGATAATTCACTTCACATTGAATTCAAAAATCTTGTATAACATATTTATATATTCTTCACATGCATCATCTTCTATTTTTATATTCTGACTTCATTATGAACTCACCCTCTATCTGAATGTATCAATATTACATGAAGAAGAGAGCCCCACTTCTCATGCAGTGCATTAACTCACTGAAATGAGTCTTAGGATGAACTCACCCCTTAATTGAAATCTTTCCCACTTAGTTAGGTGGCTAACTTAAGTGTCGTCATGCAAGTGTCACAACTCAAGCGTCGTCTTTTAGTTTAACATAAGTATCATCATGCAATAACACTTAGTTAACTAGATCTTCTTCATTATCACTTAGTTAACTCTCTTTAACATAAGTGTTGTATTTTATTTCAACATAAGTTTCATCATGCAATAACACTTAGTTAACTAAGTGATAAAGAATAAAATAGAGCTATCTTTTGGACTTTGAATTGTTATAAACAATAAAGAAGAATCTTTTTTATCTATAAACAATGAAACTCTTGTTATGTAGTCTTTTATTTAAGATTAAGATTTAATATCACTAGCTTAGTGCATGAAATACTAAAATAAGGGGAAACTGAAATAAAAGAGTCTAAATAGATACCGCATCATCCACACAATAAAAACACAATGTACCTAGGTATAGTCCAATACTAGAAAGACCTAGCTAGAAGGTGAGGATTATGCCTTTCTTTTTTCTTGTCGTTTATGAACTAAAAATACAAAAAAGTGAAATTTCTATGGAGTTACCAGGACACTATGGTATGTAAGGATTCTATAAGGTATTCTACTTGCTTTAATCTTCTCTAGTGTCTTACTTTCTTGGTTTGCAAATTATGGAACAATAATCATTACAATAAGAATGGAACCGCTTCTTTTCTTAGCGGCTCAATAAATAACATGTCTTGGTATAATTCTAGGGTTGGGGTTGAATAATATTGATAAATATGTGTAAAGAAAAACAATATTACACTGAATCTAAAACACAACGATTAACAATATCTCACAAACACACTGCATAGATATTTACCCCCCCGCACACCACTATCCAAGGGGGATGATCATCCCCCCGAATTCCCTTGCTCTAGGAACCTACAAATACTATAACATATTTTCAACATTCTCCCACTTGTTGTATTCTTTGAAACAAGGGATTACAAAAGGAAGCATCCATGAAATCAACTACAAATGGAAACGATGCCCATTGATTCTCTACACCAAGAGAAATTTTCAGTACTAACAGAATTTGACAATTAATATGCAACATTATTCACGGTATCAACCTTCTCCAACATTACTTTGTCCTTCTAAACCATGCCTCTAACAAAATGGTATTGAACATCGATAGGCGTTTCCTTGGAATGATAAGTGTAGTTTTTTTTCCATAAAAAATGCACTTTAGCCATCACAACATATTCTCACTACTTTCTAAACAAAATCAATAATTGAACACAATCTTCACAACCATATGGATTACCTAATTCCACGAGTGGTTTCCATGCATTATACTTCTGTAATTGGCAATGCAAGTACACCTTGCCTCTTACTCATCCAATTGATTGTTCCACCAATAAGTTAAAAACATAACCACTTGTAGATATTGTGTGATTAAAATCTCCAACCTAGTCTGCATCACCAAAACTTGTATATCTAATTTTCTATGAGGTCCAAGACTTCCTTGGTAGAATATTACATAATCTAAAGTGCCAAGCAAATATCTGAAGACCCTTTTTACTATTGCCCAATGTTCCTTCCTTGGCTTTGACATATATATGCTCAAAACTCCCACTACATAGTCAATGCCTAGTCTAGTATAGACCATAACATACATCAAACTTACAACAACACTAGCATGGGGAACACATGACATGTTTTATACCCTTTTTCGATTCTTGTAAAACTGATATGCAAATAACTTTGCACAGGGACCTTTACCGGTTCACATTCTTGCATATTAAACCTCCACAATACTGTCTCAACATATTTCCTTTGATCATAATCAATAATAGATAAAACAAAATTAGAGCAAATCAGGTGGTTTATACCTATCTAGTTTCCTTAATTCACAAAAAAATCTCCCCAACAATAAAAATTGAGGTTCTTCCTATTTTGGTTCATCTTCTTCTATTGAGTCAAATTCTTCACCCTCCAACTCAAACCTTATTGTCTTTAGTTCTTATTACTTGGGTTAGATTTCTTTTTTTGGAGGAACTCTAACCTCTCTAAATACAACATCTTAACTATAAATAGTCTTCTTAGTTATTGGGTTCCAATTTTTATAACCTTTTATACAATATTTATAACCAATAAATATACCTTTTTCATCTTTATTATCCAACTTACTTTGGTTTTCCTTTGGAAAATGCACATTAGCATCACAACCAAAAACCCTAAGATGTTTAAGAGAGGTATTTTTACCAGTCCATGTCTCATTGAAGTTTTTCCAATTAGTGCTAATGTAGGTGATCGATTTATTGAGTAACATGTGTCCATTGCCTCTCCTGGAATTCTTGTGATAACCTTGTTCCACTATGGATACTCCCTTTCTTCTCCATTAATGTCATGTTCACCCTTTATGCAACTCCATTTTGTTGAGGTGTGTATGGAGTAGTCTTTTTCTTTACTATTCCACACTTCTTACATAATTCTTTGAACTCATTTGTGCAGAACTCTCCACCATTATCTACCCTCAACACCTTTATTTTGATTTTTTCTTGGTTTTATACAAGATATTTAAACTCTTTAAATTTATCGAAATTGTTCCTTGAGAAATCATCAATGAATGAAACATAATACATAGATTATCTAGTGATGGAATATGAATAGGTCCAACACATCACTATACTAACTCCAATGTTCCTTTTTCTCTTGTAGGGATGGATGCAAATCTCACTTGATTTTTTTTACCATATATGTAATGCTCACAGAAATAAAAATCTAATGAGAAATCAGACATACCTTCAACCATACCTTTACCTCGCAATTATCAAAGGCCCTTTCTCTCCAATATATCATAATATTTGATGCCATAGCATTGTCTTGTCTATAGGGACAATATGGGTCCTATCTTCTACATTTCTATCCTCAAGAACAATATAACTAATTACACCCATTAGAAGTGTTTACCCAACAATTTGTATATAGTTCCAATATGAACTCCTTGCATTAACACCATTGCTCCTCCAACCATCTTACATGTGTCCTTTCAAATACAATATGCACCCATGTAATTCTTGAAGGCCCTTCTCTCCAACATGTCAATATTTGATTCCATAGCATTGTATTGTATAAAGGAACAATAGGGGTCCTATATTCTACATTTATATCCTAAAAAATAATAGAACTCGTACACCCATCAATAAAAGTGCTTCCCCAACAACTTGTATAGAGTTCCAATCCAAACTCCCCACATCAATACAATTTCTCCTTGAACCATATTACATGTGTCCGTTTCTAATACAATATGAACACTTGCATCACCCATCTTACCTGCAAATATTATATTTTTGACCAAATATAGAATGTGAAGAACCCTAGGAAGAGTTATAATCCTTACATGGTTGAGAAATAACCTGACCCTTACATGTCCTAATATTTTGTCTATCAAGTCATATTCTAGGAAAACATCACCTCCATTGTACTTTTCATATTCACAAAACCACTCCATGTGAGGAGTCATATGAAATAAAGCATCTGAGTCGACCAAATATACATCATGACCTGCATGTGTACCTGTAGATGCCAAGTAAACATCACCTCCTTTGTCTGCAAAGGTTTTCATTCCTATGGAAGGAGAAACATCAGACCCCTTCCCTTTATCACAATATTAGATTTGCATTTTTTCTTATAATTCCCATCTTTACTACATTTCCAACATTTATTTTCAATTTGTTATGGATATTTATATCTACCTCTAGACTTATATCTTCCCCCAAATAACCTATTTTCTATCTCTTGGGAACATCCTCTTGGGATTGATTGTTAAAATGGAAAGGAGCCAAGGTAATTCTCTATCACCTTCATTCAAATCCTTGCTCCTCAATTGTGCTGCAAGCTCCATGCTTTGCTCTCCCACTATTTTCCTACTATCCTGTCCCTAAGCCGAGTGCTCCGCCTCACTGATATAATGATTCCAGGTAATGTTTCCTTTGGGGAGAATTCCATTCCTTTATTCCATATCAGCTAGTTCTAAATTTAATTTATGAGTGCAACGTTTGTTAGAGTCAGACTGTTCGCATGCAGGGGTAGTTAAGACCGTAGGGGATGTGGTACTTCCACCATCCACTCATCTTGTTCAACCCTCGTCACTTCCATATTCATTCCCTGTGTATCATAGACCCTTGGGGATTATGCTATTGCCTAGGTCCCCCAAAATTTTTGCACTTTGAATCATATCCCTTGGCCTAAGGTAACCACTTCCTACAAGGAGTTCCTTCTTTAAAACCTATTATGCCTTGGCCAACCATAGCTCCATCTTTAGCTAACTTTCCCACTTCTTCGTTATTATTCCTTCTTATGTGGAAGAGAGATATTTTGCATGGTTTTTAATAGATCCATGATTCTATTTTGCACACGCCTTGATTTTCTATCTGGGGTTTTAAGGATTTTGTGGATCTTACTGATCACGATATTGGAATCTCCAAATATGGTTACATTAAAGAGATTTAGATATTTAATTATCTCAGGGACCTTGCATAAGAGTTATCCATTCTTCCTGATTTTTTGTCTTGCATCCTATATCCCAAGCATAGGTTTCTATAATTTTTCCTCCAAGGTTTAAGAAGACCCCCTCCCCCCCACACATACCTCACCATGGATATAATATTTTTTGTGTACTAGGGGAATCGATAACTGGATTTGGGTTGCTACTCGTGTAACATGGGGATCTAGGGATTCAAAATTGCTACCACTATACACCTAGGTGCATCCACGGGGCTTGAACCATGGCACACGAGTAATATTGGGGGGATTCAAACACCTGACCTTCCATTTACAACTGCTTACAACTTCTCATCTTAACAACTTGAGCTTCCCCAACATGTCACCACATATATAACATTACTTCTTAACCTCCAAAATTATTTCAACCAATTGATGATTTAATATCATGACCTTAGGATGGATACATACCTAAATATCCTAAGGCCACCTGGGCATTCTCCCATTTTTTATTACACTTGGTATTTTTTTTTTTGGAAATTGTTAATATGGATTTGTTTTTCCATTAATGGAAATATTTTTTTTTTAATATAAAATTTGAAAGTATTAAGATTAATTATTTTTCCATTGTTATTGTTTATGCATCTTTTTTGACATGATGTTTGGAAATTGAAAAATAAAATGTTAACATATCAATGTAAACATTGGAAATTGTGTCAAAGTCTGATCTTACATTAGTAGAGGGAGAATGGGAGAAGAAGAGAAAAATAAGAGGAGGTGGGGAATAAGAGAGAGTAAAAGGAAAAGTCGGATAGGGAGAAAGAAAGAGAAGGGGTGAATAAAAAGAGGAAGGAGATGGAGAGGGTAGTGAGCAATTTAGGACAAGAGGAGGACAAGGGAGAAGGAGGAGGACAAGGGAGAAGGATAGGAAGAGAGATGAGAGGAGGGAGGGAAGAAAGAGAGAGAGAGGGGAGGAGGAGAGGAAGAGTGGAAGAGGAAGGAGAAGAGAAGGGATAAAAGGGAAGAGGAAAAGAAGGAGAAGACAAGGGAGGAGGAATAATTAATTATTAATCTTTTTTTGTTTTTTTTGTAATTATTATCTACAAAACTTCATCTCCCATATCCAAAACCCATTATCCATATTGGATTAAATCCCATATTCAAAAACTCGAACCTCAATTTGGCCCAAACCCGGTCTCAAAACTTAAATCCCATATTAATTTTAAAATACAAATTTGGAAAAATGGTGTAAATGATAAAAACATACTTACAAGACAATCAAGTCGATGATTCCCCACACGTATCCCTTCTCTACCTCTATTGTATAGCCTCGAAAAACCCTTCTCACCTCCAAGAATATCTCCCCAGTAGCTTGAAGTGGAAATGAAACGATGCATCCCTCTTTTTAATTTCTACTATTAGAAATACATAGAGAGTTTGATGCAAAGTCGCATTTAGCATCATCTATTTTTTTGTAGCATCTTAATTGCATCACTTGTACGAGTACACAAAAACAAAACCCTCATCACCATGCATCATTTGATATTGTATAATATGACAATCATGTAATTAAGTGTCGCATTAACATTGCATATTTAGATGATAAAATATCCACACCATCTCATTAATGCCTTATAGTGTCATAATTTCCATTAATTATTATTATTATTATAAAAGTTTAATAATTACAATTATTTATGCCTAATAACTAGGCATAACTATTATTATTGTTAGTATTATAATTATAGATAATTTTAATTATTATGACTATTAATTACTAGAATTATTATAATTATTATAATTGTTGTTACAATAATTATTAATAATTTTTATTATTAGAATGATTTATTATCACTTAAACGTTTAGAATTACTATTATAATAATAACAATTACAATTATTATTGTTGTTGTTATAAAAAATGAATTAATATTTCTCAATTTAATTTATTTTCATTCTTTGAAATTTCATTTAGCATTTTTTTTTCAACAAGTTTTATTTCATTTCAAATTGTTTACGTAATTTGTGGGCACACATCACACTTTAATCATATATACTTGTTTTATGACCACATGATCATCTTTCTAAAACCAACAACTTAAATCAAAACCAACTAAATTCCTCACTTGAGGATGAAAATCATCGTGTAGTTAGGCTAGGAATGTGGGAATAGGCATCTAAATAATTTGTTACAATAATTTACATTGAGACATATTTGTTGTCTTTTAGGGGGCTTTAAAATCATTTCTATTATATGTGGTAAAGACTAGTTTAATAATTGGATGTGTTCATGGGTGTCCATGTTGAGGTTAGGGATGGTAGTTTAACAAATCCAACTCTTCTATTTTAACCTATGGTTCAAACCCTTAACTGTTGGAGGCCTAACCCATTTCACACATAGGTGTATCTTAGTGGCTAGTCATACGTTCCTACTAGGTATATTTTGTGGGATTGAGGAGATGCTTAAGACAAATAGTTGTTGGTAGTTGATGTTATACCATTATTTGACACCCTATATTCATCTAATGAAAATATGGAATTGATATCAATTATTTGAAATCATTTACCTTTACAAATATCTTAAAATTCAATATTTTTCTACCCATATACTGTATCCCTTAAGGAAAGGTGCATATTTACCCTCTTTATATTAAGGAAAGACATGTAAGCCTTAGAAAATGGGCAAAAAATTATTAATTATTCATTTATTGCATGCTTCTTCTTGGGAAATATGTGTCCTACATAGTAATTGAACAAACTCTCATGGCCAACTCCATAAACTAATTCTCACAAATATAAATTGGGCTCATTTGTTGGAAAAAAGGGGCTAACTTACCTTGAGAGAACCCTTATGCTACAATAGTGGTTTGTGGAATAAGCCTTGAGTTTTTATGATAGTCTCTTCCATCATAAACCCTTTTCTTTTAACTGTAACTATAGTGAGGTTTTTCTATGGAAGAGAATAGCATAAAAACTTAGGTCTTATTGCGCAAACTACTGCTCCAACATAAGAGTAATCTCTAGGTTAGTCCCTTTTTCCAATAAATGATCCCAATTTATATTTTTGAGAGTTAGTTTAGGGTGTTGTCCACAAGAATTTGTTCAATAACTGTGTAGGACATGTAATTTCCGACAAGGAGCATGTAATTTCCATGAGGGAAAGAGCCTATGGGTAGCAAATATTCAATTTTAAGAGTTTGGTGAAGGGAAATGGTTGCAAATGATTGATATTAAGCCCATATGTGAATTAAATGGATAAAGGGTGTCAAATAATTTTATAACACTTGTGGGTTGTTGCTAGTTCCCCTCACTATAACTAAATCTAACATACCTTCACTTGCTCCTTCAAGGGAATTCATCCCCATTATTTGAAGTGTTTGGAAGGATTAGTTACTATACATGATTCAAGAGGAAGGTCATTAATTAGAATCTTAGGATGGTGTCTTTATTTTTGCAAAAACACAAGATGAAAATTTTTACATCAAATACTTATATTATTGTGCATTATTCAAACACATGGAAAAGAGCACATATTTTCAATTTGTGTGCATTTTACTTTGGAATATTTTGTTTTTTCACAACACAAGTCCTTTGACATACTTCTTCACCATTATATGAAACCCCTAAATCTCAACAATTATAACCCTTAATATATATGATCTTAAACCCCTATCTCACTTAATCCCTAACCCTTATCACCCCCAACCCATAAACCCTATAAACCTTAACCCATAATACCCTTAACCAATATAAACCATAAACCAATATACAACTCATAATTCCTTGCCCCCAACTATTATAAACACTAAAAAGTCACTTTTATAAGTTCAATCTTATAATAACGAACCCCAATAACTATTATATCCCCTAAGAATTAAATTACTTAAATATTTAACCCCTATAACCCTTAACAACAACTCACTCCATAAACCTAACTCATAACCCCTTAAACCCTTATAACCTTTAATATTCATTACCCTAAAACCCTACTTCATAACCCCCAACCTTGACCCTTATAAATGTTAACCTTTATATCCCTTAACTACTAATAACCCATATCATTCCTAATGATGCAAGGCGCCTTTTCGCAACAAGGTTCTTGCTTAACATTACACACGACACGACCACAATGTTCACACAAACAAGGTGTAAAGCAGGATGCCAGAAGTGGCTTATATTACTTCTACCAATCGGTTACAATGCGGAACAACCATGAATACAAATAACTAATTATCTGTCGACCTCAGCCGTTACAATACATAAGTAATTGTGGTGTGCTCTCTCAGTCTGTCGACCTCACCTCTCCTGGTTAGCTGTAGAACTTTGAGCTGTGGCTCGATCTTCTCCAATCTACAGAACTTCTCCCCGAACTCTACTATGCAACTCCAATGCAATGCAACTCTCCTCCCAAAATTCCAAGTCGTCCTCATCTGATCCAAACTCCCTAGTCTTCTACTATGCTGCTGTTGTTCCTGAGACCACTACGATCCCCGAGACACACATTCTCTGTCAGCCAATCCATGATACTGCAGACCTACAACTGTCAGCACCTCTGCTGTGTTACACAGCCTCTGCCTATGACAACATCTATCATGTCTTCACCCACCTGCAATAACTGCCATTAACTTCCTTAGCAACCCAGAATTGTTGCCAAGTACTCTCCTTGACTTCCACACTTCCCTCTGACTAGCTACAGTAATCCATCAGGTTGGCCATACTGTCCTCTGTCAACTTCGACTCGCCTGTCGGCTCCAATTTGTGCTTAGGATTTGTCATTCCGCCCCGTCCTCCTCGCTTGGTTCATGCCCAAAATGTCGATGTCGCAGTTCGACAATCTGTCGACCATCCCATGACCCCGCGACAACTTATCGCCTATAGACGTTCGCATGTCAACTATCGACTGTCGTCTGTCGACCATTGACATGTCGACTATCGACCTATTCCCTCTTGTCGACTACTTCGACAACTTCTGCTCGACTTGTTGACTTCGAGTGTTAACCTGCTTATCCGCACCAGTGGTCGTCAGCACTCCCTGTGGTTGGATCCCTTTTGTCGACTAACTTTGACAACTCTGCCTAGGCCCTGATGCTCCTACATCAGACTCCCCAGGTGAAAAAGAACTAGACTGCTCCGTTAGTTTCCTGAACTCTTCTTCGAAAATCCATGTTTCCTCCTGCAACTCATCATCCTTCCATCGCACCAAGTATTCCTTCCTTCGCGAACTGCACGTACGCCCAACTTTGCGTTCCTATATTAATTCTGCTATCTCCTCCTTGTGTCGATTTGGAATCTGCATTGTCCAGTCGATGTTCGACACTTCTGCACTTCTGCTACTTGAACTCCTCCTTCTTCAAACTTGTACAGATCTGAGACATTAAACGTTGGTCAAATGCTCAAGTCATTCGACAGCTCCAACACATAAGCATTGTCTGAAATATTCCTCAAGATCTTACATGGTCCAATCTTCCTCAGCTTCAGCTTGTTATAGGTTCCTGTCATAAATATCTCCTTCCGAAAATGAGCATAGACCAAGTCTCCTTCGCTGAATGACTGTAGTCTCTTCTTCCTGTCGGCTCTCAACTTGTATGCCTCGTTGCTCTTTTCTAGGCACTTTCACACATCTTCATGAACTTCTTTCATGTGCTCTGCGAATGATTCTGCATCCGCGCTTTTCCTGGTTTTTGTTGGAAACTCAACCAAATCCACCACTCCATGTGGGCTTCTTCCTTGAACAATCTAGAATGGGCTCAAACCTATCAACTGATTCACAGAATTGTTGTATGCAAACTCCGCTTGCGCCAACACGTTCTCCCACTACTTGGGTCTGTTGGCCGTTAAACATCTCAAAAGGTTTCCCAAGCTTTTGTTCACCACCTTGGTCTGTCTGTTTGTTTGTGGATGATATGCCAAGCTAAACTGCAAATTCATGTCCAGTTTCCTCCATAGGGTTCTCCATAAATTCCCCATAAACTTGGTATCTCTGTCCGATGTGATACTCTTCGATATCCCATGCAATCTGACTACTTCTTTGAAGAATAGTACAGCAATGCCTATGGCGTCACTTGTCTTCCGACATGGAATAAAGTGTGCCATTCTTGAAAATCTGTCGACTACAACAAAAATTGAGTCGCTCCCCTGCTGTGTCTTCGGCAATCCTAGGACAAAATCCATGCTCAGGTGCTCCCATGGGGTGTTCAGCACCGGCAACGGTGTATACAACCCCGTGTTCTAACTTCTTCCTTTTTCCAACTGGAAAACTCTACAATGTCGAGCCCACTTTTCGACATCTATTGCCATTCCTGGCCAATAATACTTTTCTTCGACTAATGCCTTAGTCTTGTCGATGCCAAAATGACCCGCTAATCCATCGCTATGAAACTCTCGGATTAGATTCTCTCTAAATGATCCTCTGGGAATACACAACTATCATCCCTTAAATAGGTATCCCTCTTGGATGAAATAATGAAAGTATGGAGTTTTGTCGACACTCCATGGTTCGCGACAAGCTTCCCATGCTTTCGCAAAATCCTCATCGGTATCGTACTCTGTCTTCACCGACTCTATTCCTGTTTCTTGAACTATCGTCGTGTTTAGAAATGCAACTCTTCTACTCAGCGCATCAACAACCTTATTTGACTTGCTTGACCTATGTCGCAACATGAACGTATATCCTTGTAGGAATTCAACCCATTTCATGTGCTGCTGATTTAACTTCGACTGAGTAATCAGATACCTCAGCGCTTGGTGATCTGTGTGCAACATGAATTCCTTAGGAAACAAATAATGCCTCCACTTCTTCAATGCTTGGACAATAGCATAGAATTCCTGGTCATAGACCGAATATTTCCGCTTCACATCATCCAGTTTCTCACTGAAGAATGCAACTGGTCGGCCCTCCTGGCTCAACACTGCTCCAATTGTGATTCCACTTGTGTCGTAATCGACCTTGAAAACTTTGTCGAAACGTGGGAGCGCCAACACTGGGCTCTCAGTGACCTTTTCCTTCAACTTATCAAAATCTTGTTGGGCTGCTTCTGTCCAATTTAACTCCCCTTTGCGTATGCACTCTGTCAATGGTGCGCAAATCCAACTGAATCCCCTGATGAACTTCCTGTAGAAAGTGGCAAGTCCATGGAAACTCCTCACTCTCGTCGCGCTTATCGGTTTAGGCCAATCCAATATCGCCTTCACCTTTTCTGGGTCCATCACTAACCCTTTACCCGAGATTACGAATCCCAAGTACACCAGTTCTTCCTTCATGAAGAAACACTTTTGTAGGTTCACCATCAGCTTCTCTTCCTGCAACTTCCGCAATACTTGTCGAATGTGCCCCAAGTGTTCTGTCTTGGTTCAACTGAAAATCAGAATGTCGTCTAGATAGACTACAACAAACTTTCCCAAGAATGGTTTCAGTACTTCATTCATCAATCACATGAATGTATTGGGTGCAATAGTCAATCCAAATGGCTTGACTAACCACTCATTAAGCCCTTCTTTCGTCTTGAATGTTGTCTTCCATTCGTCTCCTTCTCTAACCAGAATCTGGTGATAACCGTTCTTCAGGTATATCTTCATGAAGTACTTCGCTCCACTCAAAAAATCCATCAAGTCGTCCATTCTCGGCAATGGAAACCGATACTTGATCGTGATCTTGTTGATAGCTCTGGAGTCTGTACACATCCTCCATTCTCCACCTTTCTTTGGCGCTAATAGTGCTAGTACCATGCACATACTCAAATTCTCTCTTATCAAACCTCTATCCAACAGCTCCTGAACCTATCAATTGAGTTTCTGACCTTCTGTCAGACTCATCCTATGTGGTGCTTTGTTTGGAAAAATCGACCCTGGAATCAAGTCGATTTGATGGGATATACTCCTTATCGGCAGCAATCCCGTCGGTGTCTCATCGACTATTATGCTTTGAAACTCCTCAAGCATCTCTCAGACCTCGACCAGAATATTCTCCATTGTCGCACTCTCGACACATGGTCCCTTTGGAATGATCGCAAAACATCCCAATTGCTTTTCCTCCTCCGCAAGGAATTCTTTCGCTAAACACATCAGTACGCGTTTCTCCCAAAATTTCCTCTCGCCTTGCTTACTGTCGGCTTGCTCCTCCAGTTTCGGCTTTAGAGTCCTCTTCACGCCATTTTTCCACACAGTGACTATGTTGGCTCGACCATCATAGATCATTTTTTGATCATATTTCCATGGTCTTCCTAACAACAGATGGCACACGTCCATTGGGATTACGTCACATAGTATGTTATCCTCTAACTTCCCAACCTTGAAGTTAATTAGGCACTGACTGGTCACCTTCACATGGTGTCCTTTCTGCAACCATGAGACCTTGTAAGGGTGTGTATTTTCTCGACATTTCAAGCCGATCTTGTTGATGACCTCTGTCGACACAAGATTCTGAGTGCTTCCACCATCAACTATGGTCTTGCAACGCCATTCACCGATTAGCACCTTCATTCGAAAGATCGCCTTTCGTTGTCCTGGCTCTTGCTCATCGCGTTTGTCTTCTTGAACCAATGTTTTGCTGACTGTCAGTCTTCGGTTCCCTCTTTTCTCCTCTCTACTGCTGTCGGATGCCGACTCTTCCCTCTCGTCGACTTGCTCATCTCTTCGATGTATGGGTTTCGACTCCTCTACAGCATGTAGGTTCTCCGGAAATTCATATGCATTGTGTCCCACTCCATGACACTTGTAATAGATTATAGCTAGTCTTTTAGCCCCTTTTCTGTTAGATGGACCACCTCGACCATACGCACCTTGACTGTGGTTCTCATGACCATCGCGTCGGTTCTCTTGCGTTTTCTCCCTTATAGATGTCCCTTCCGCATGTCGAATTTCTTTGACAAATTCCTTCTTGTAACCGCTACTTTGGCCTTTCTCGGAAACAGTCTTCGCACCCTGACTAGTCATTCAACCTTTGGTCGCTGCGGATTTCCTCGACAGTTTCTCTTCTGCCTTTAGAGCTAAGTGGCAGGCTTCATCCACTGCTTTGAATCTTGACTTGCTCAATTCATCCTGAATAGCATATTTCCAATCGTTCACGTATCTAGCAACATCTTCTTCTCCTTCCTCGGTCTGACCCGACCTTATCGACAGTCTATAGAACTCTTCCATGTACTCTTTCACGGTCATATCCTTTTTTCGAAAGTTTTGCAACTTCCTGAACAAGGAAATCACATAGTCGTTCGGCAAGAACTTTCCTTTCAACTTGGTGACCATTCTATCCCAAGACTTGATTTTCTCCTTGCCCTTCTTGACTCTATCAGCCTGCACATTGTCCCACCACAATGAGGCATGACCCTTCAACCTCAGACATGCAGTCTTAACCCACTTAGGATCCTCGATCTGCTCTATGTCGAAGTATTTCTCCATTTCTCTGAACCAATCGATCAAATATTCTGGATCCATACTTCCTGAGTATGTACAAATGTCTATATTTGCCTGACCTCTCATATCCGTCAGAAGCTTGATGAGTTTTTCTTCTGGTTCATCTTCCGCTGCTTCTCGTGGCTCCACTTCTTTGACTTCCTCGTTGTTGTTGTCTAGCGCATCAAGAATACAACCACACCTTTGTCTTTCTTTGATCACTATGACTTCATTTGTCAAAGTTCACATTGTTCTGACGTACTCGTCGAACATCTCACGATCAACTGTGACTGTTGCACCACGCGCTCTTCGTCCTTAGACATTAACGCCTCTGTGAGCCATTTTCAATCTCTGTTGAAACTCCCACTCATATAATTATAACCGAACTTCAACAAGTCATGCAAAACTCTACCCAACCTCAGCTGGAGTTGTTCAATGCACTTGCAGGCTCAATATCACTCGACATCCTTCAGCGCACAGGGATTCACTTCCCGCTTAATTCAACCGGACTCACTTCCGGGATTTGGTATAGCTATCCTTCGGCTCTCAGGATACTATAGCTCTGATACCAATTGACTCAAGGTGCCTTATCGCAACAAGGTTCTTGCTGAACATTACACACGACACGACCACAATTTTCACACAAACAAGGTGTAAAGCAGGATTCCAGAAGTGGCTTATATTACTTCTACGAATCGGTTACAATGCAGAAAAATTGTAAATACAAATAACTAACTATATGTCGGCCTCAGCCATTACAATACATAAGTAATTGTGGTGTTCTCTCTCAGTGTGTTGACCTCACCCTCTCCTAGTTCGCTGTGGAAATATGAGCTATGGCTCGATCTTCTCTGCGTTCGGAAGCTGTGTGACTGTTCTCTCCAATCTACAGAACTTCTCCCCGAACTCTACTCTACAACTCCAACACAATGGAACTCTCCTCCCAAAATTCCAAGTCGTCCTCAACTGATCCAAACTCCTTGGTCTTCTACTCTGCTACTATTGTTCTCGAGACGAGTGCAATCCCTGAGACACACATTCTCTGTTAACCGGTCCTTCCATGATCCTGCAGACCTGCAACTGTCAGCGCCTCTGTCGTGCTGCACAACCTCTTCCTGTGATGACATCTGTCATGTCTTCATCCACTTGCAATAACTTCCATTAACATCCTTAGCAACCCCGAACTGTTGCCAAGTACTCTCCTTGATTTCTATGCTTCCCTTTGACAAGCTACAGTAATTCGTCACGTAAGCCACATTTTCCTCTGTCAGCTTCGACTCTCCCGTCGACTTCAATCTGCACTTAGTATTCACCATTCTGCTCTGTCCTCCTCACTTGGATCATTCCCAAACTATCGATGTCGTAGTCCAACAACCTATCAACCTTCCCACAACCCCATGACAACTTGTCTCCTATTGACATTCGCATGTAGACTATCGACTGTCGTCTGTCGACTATCGACCTCTTCCCTCTTGTCGACTACTTCGACAACTTCTACTCGACTTGTTGTCTTCGACAGTCAACCTGCTTATCTGCACCAACGGTCATCAGTACTCCCTCTGGTCGGCTCCCTTTTGTTGACTAACTTCGACAACTCTGCCTAGGCCCCCGATGCTCCTGCATCACTTAACTCCCATTACCCTTAAATTCCCCACCTTTAACCCTTACATTTATTTATAAATACAATCCCTAACTCTTTATCCCTATCACGCATAACCTGTAAACCCCTATTTCATTAAATTTGGATTAATAAGGCATAATCTAGACTAAAAATTTATGAATTTCAATTATGAGTGTTTATATCATCCTTTCTAAGATGCAATATTGAGTTCTAAAAGTGGCAATATCAGTTTTCACAAGTGATTATTAATACAAAATTGTCGATTTTGAATAAATTTTGAATCCAAAAAGTGTGATTTTTTATTCCAAAAGTGTGATTTTCGATTCCAAAAGTACACTTTTTCATTCCAAAAAATGTGAATTTTGAAATACAAAAAAGGTCAATTTTGAGTCCAAATGTATGAGGTTCAATTAAAAAAGTGCCGATATCTAATTGTCACAATTTTTATTTAGAGTTCAATATTTTGATTTTTTTCTTAATATGTATACAATATCTAAATCTAAGATTAATTTAGCATTGTCAAAATATTATTTTTGTATCTACATGCATAATGTCACGTTGACACCCATTGCCGAATATATCAAGATTGAAGAGATGAAATAAAATAAAAACAAGCTACAATATTCATTGTATTCCAGAGTTGTAAATTTTAACGAATATTTGAGGCAACGTCACTCAAATAAAGTCTCATTCATCAACATCACTCCCACTATCGACACTATGCTCCATGTATTCATGTTGTGACTTGATTGCTACAAGACCCTTCTTAATTTTTTTTTATTTTCTGTCTTATCCATCCTTACTTTAGTGACCATGCCCATATGATGCTATTAAAATCAATGAACATAACCAACAACCCGGTGTTGTTTTTTATGCAATTCTTTGTTAACATTTTATTTTCCAATTGGATTCCACCATTGAACCTCTAGCTTGTAAGAAGGAATAGTAGCATTTGGATCTCAATAAATACTTCCCTTTTCTCTACCCAACCATATCACACAATCTTGATATAGTTATTGTATTATGTTCATTTTTCCCTCTACAACATCACCCTTTGGAGGGAATGTATCTCTAGGCTTGTTACATAGAGGTCCAACATAGCATTCCTCAATTCTAGGGACATTTTCCCTCAAGTATACTTCCATAACTTCAGGTGAGGACTTTATAGGACCATTGGCAATTCCACAACTATATATTCTCATAGGTAACCTCCTTTATGTTCTAGAAGAGAGTTCTTAGTTCTATTATATGGGACACCCATAAATGGTGGGAAAACATGAGGATTCATCATTGTTAGGTTGGGAAGCACCATTAAAAGAGTAATTTGCATGTTGTATTCTCACAATCTTAGTTCAGTTCATGCTTGTCCATATCATGCTTACTTCCAACAAACAATCCGATAATAGCATAAGAATTCCTTGACCACCCTCTTCCATATGGGATTCATTCATCTCTATCATTGAGGATAGACAAAGGAATATATCATTATATTGGTCTCATATGATAGGTTAGGTTGGTTCTACTACTTCTCTAGTGGTCTTATCTACCTCTCATTACACCATGATTTAACACCACATTCAATTTCTCTTTATGGGGATGGGAATCAATAATAGGGAATGGCAGTTCACATTATTCTCTATCCCTCTAAACCTTACAATATGTAATCCAACTCAACTCACATATATGAACTTGGTGTCATTTGATGAGTAATCATAGAATGAGGGAGAGGGATACCTGGACTGTGAATGGCCATAAATTAGTTGTTGAGTGCTCAATGCTATGAAAGGGAGTGTCCAAATATTTATATATAGTCTCCCAATAAATTATATTGGAAGGACAATATTGCCTGTCTCCCTTATCAATCCATTCCTTCTAGAATGAAACATATGCTTCTAATCCCTTGTTTATTTCATCCATATCAGATGTTATCCTTACCTAACAATTTAGGTTACCCAATTGGTAATTATGAACTTCCATCAAAGAAAGAACACCACATACTAATAGGAGGTGACCACTTTTCATCTCAAGGTGAGGCTTTGCATTGCATAACTGTTGGAGGAGTCTAGTCAGCCAATTGACTAGATCCTCCTGATCGACTAGAGATTAGTCGGCTCAGTTGGTTGGGTTGGTTAGGCTAACCAACTAAGCAGTTAGAGAAGCATAACTGTATAAATGATTAATTGATTGTAACATGTATATATTAGGAAGGTGAGCCAAGATGGAGATAGCTCTACTTTTTGTACATGATAGGGATGCTCTGATAATAAAGAAAATTGTTCTTCTAGTCCCAGTTACTCCATTGCCTTTACTCTCATTATGTATGTATGATATTGTATGAAATGTATATATGCATATGATATGGATGTTGTGCTACTAGTAACTCCATGTAATCCCTTAGATTACAACATAGGTTCCATTGCTAGTAGCACTAACTCGAGACATGAAATGATCATATATGTAAATGGTGAGTGAGGGGGGAATTAGAGAGTGGTGGAATTGAAAAATTGCAAATTATATACAAAACCATCCCATAAGGAACAAGTTAACTCTTGCACAAGTCAGAGAAACATTCTTCACTGAGTCCCATGAATAGTTTCTAGAAGTTGTCCCTCATGAAATAAACAAATTTCTCGACGTCATTCATGAACAAGCTAGATTCCCAAAATGCAAGATTATTAATGCACAAGCTCAATAAATGAGGAAGAATGAACCTATATGAGTGGCTCGAGAAGATAAGTGAAGACTTATGCGAAGAGAAATCCTGGAAGAAAGAACTTCAATTGATGAAGTCTGAAGCATTTTTTATAATGACTTTCACAACAGATTTTCCTGTACAATAGTGAATTTGCAATATAAATTTTTAATCGAAAAAATGGATTGACCATATAGTCGAGCGACGACCTCTGTTGGGACTTCCTGCTACATAAAACTGGGAGCAAAAGAAAAAATATTGGGAGTGATTCATCAATGAATGTTAGTGGGAATATTTTCTTAGCAAATGAAAATCGTTTCTAATCCCGCTTTTGTTGATCATTAAGAATCGTGTTGGCATCGGGGGGCATGGGGGGTCGCCGACCATGTGCGCTAAATAGAAGGATGATGCTAGTCTACAAAGAATTTGGAGAATGAATCCCAACAAGAAACCAAGTCCCCCTTGATGAAATAAATTCCCATCCAACCATAAGAAAATAAAATATATCCAAAAAATAGAAAGAGAAAAGAGGTTCAAGAGATGGGAGGAGTTAAGGGACATTGGAATCCCATTGTGTAATAGAGTAATTATGAAGAAACTAGATGATATGATCGACCATCAAAAAGACCAGCTTGAGTCAAGGGAAATTCGACTAGAGATAAACGGTGAGGTGTTGACACTAGTGGAGTAGTCACATGCTCCCTCGTGCACCCAAACACTGCCCAAGCACCACCCCTTGGGGTGGCGTAATTCAAAGAATCACTAAGGGCCACGGGGATGGGGAGGAAGGGGAGGGGGAGGGAACACAGAGGGAAGGTGGGAGAGTGGGGAGTGGGAGGGGGACGGGTGGGGTGGGAGAGGTTTTTTTTCAATTTATTTATATATTTATATTTTGTTTCTAATTTTGTTTTTTTAAGTTTGTTTTTAATTTAAAAAAAAAGTTTTGTTTGATTTTTTTTTCAAAATTTTGAAACTTTTTTCAATTTAAAAAAAAAACTAAATTTTTAAATTTGTAAAGAAATTGTAAAAATTTTGAATTTTTTTTCATTTTGATTTTTTCTTTTACTTTTTCATTTTCTTTCAAGATTTTTATTTTTTTTAATTTTTTTTGGATTTAAAAACATTTATACATTTTATAAATTTTATAATGTTGTAATTTTTTTTGAAATCTTTTTAACTTGTTATTCTAAATTTCATTTTATAAATTTTGAATTTTTGAATTTCTTGTTTCACTTTTTTTTAAGTGATTGATTTTAAGTTTTAACCTCGAATACAAATGAGGGGGTTTCTTTAGGGTTTTGATTGCAACGACACCACCTATGGTTACCAAAAAGTTGTAATTTTATCCCCCCCCCTCCCTAATTGGTGATACTAGTATTATGACTTTTTGTTTTGGGGTTGTTTTTTGGTTATTTTGATGCAAAAATATGAATTTTTATGGCTAGAGTTCTCGTTCTTTATATATAATTTTCATTCTATTCTATACTAGGTTGTCCATGGTGCTTCATTGATTCCTAATTTCATCATTCATTAGTTGGGATTTTTCTTGAATAAGTCTAACTTTAGTTTGTGACACTTGCAAACAAGTTAGCATTGGTTGAAGAGTTTATTTGTTGAGTGTGATTGTGTTGTCTTTAGTAGTGATTATTAGAGTGTTCACCAAATCTAATAATTCAATACTTTGCTCCATTTGAATAATATTTCTTGCAACTCACTCACTTGAAATTCACGCTCACTTGATTTTGTTTCACGCTTGCTTGATCTTGTTTCATGTTCGCTTGCATTTATGTCACACTCACTTGATTTTGTTTCACTTTTAGGGTGATGGGTACTACTAATCATGCACTCCAAAATTGTGATTACAATGATTGATTTTGATTTTGATGACCACTTGAATGCCTTATTCAAATTTCATGTAGGTCAATTTTACAATAGATTGATAATTTAGCGACTTAATGCCTCAACCTTACAATCACTCAACAAACTATTGATTGAAATAGAATTTATAATTTGAATTAAACCTGACATAATCTTGCATTTTGAACTTTCAAGTTTTTTATGCTTGTTTACTTCATGTGTATGCTCTTTGTTTGTCAAATTAAATGCGTGTCAATGACTAGACACAATACATCATAAGCATCAATAAATCATGCATAGTTACACACATGTACAAGTGTCCTTAAACCCCCTTATTCATTTTCAGGGTGGTCTAAGACAAAATCCAAAAGAAAATGTTTAATTAAGGTATCCTCCATATATCCTTTCAAAAAACAAAATATTTAAACCTTCACTTCCTTTCACAAACTTAATTTCTCACTTAACCTTCAACTATTTTTCTTGTGACACTTACCGATTGCCAAAATTTTACAAAGAACCTTAGGCTCTTTTATGAAAATAATGTTTTGTTAAAAAAAATCCAAGTTCCTTTTTTACAATCAGAAACCTTCATTAAACTTATGTCCATAGTTTAATGAAAGGTTCTCCTTTTTCATAAAAAAATTCAAGCTTACTCAAAGATTGGTAATCTTCCACAAGGACTATTTTACCAATTAAAAAATAATTCTCACTCAATTCTTTTTATCGTCCATTTAACCGTATTATTGATAACCCCTCTTGTTCTATTATAAAACTCTAGTTGTGATACTCACCTAACTCCACTCAACTATTTTGTTAAAACTTGAAGTGGACTTCCTTTAAATAAAAAACTTTATATGAACTACTTACTACAAAACAAAAATAATTTGAGTGGCATTCCTTTAGTGTTAGCATGTGAAGGAATTTGAGTGGAATTCCTTTAGTGTTAGCATGTGAAGGAAAATTGTAGCAATTTGGGTGAAGAGATGTTGCACCATGTCATGAGTCTTGTTTTGCACATAAACTGAGTCGATTATGTTTGAACTGAGTATCCACTCAAGTCTTAGGATGAGAGGAATGTCATACAATGTGAGAGGGTTTCACTGTCACGACGACCACTGCAAAATCAGATCAAATATTGCAAAATTAGATCATAGATCTAACTACAAGATCTCGTGAGTAGGTTTTAATCATTGTTGTGGAGATCATTATGATATTTTTTAGTCAAATTGTTGTCATTCACGTAGATTTCATTCATTCTCAACAAAATTCTGACTTCTGATTTTATTATTGGCAAATTGCAACTAGTGAGGGAAACTTGATCGAATCGTTTTGCAATATTTTTGAGTGATGCTGCATGGAGGGTGATTTAAAGCAACATTGACTATTCAAATCACAATTCGTTTGTAGAATTCGAATCACAATTCAAGAAAATGCACTTTGATATGCCCAACTACTATTGTTGAGTTTCATGTGTCAAACTTCAGAGCAATGGGGGTGGTCGAGGCTTAATTTATCATATAATCCTAATATTGGGGATAATGTTTTACAACCATATCATTTGCTTGAGGATCAATTGCTGGCACTAGATTGCAGGATTTGTCAGCTAGGATGTTGGAGTTTTTTATGGCGATCACTTCTAGATTTGATTGATGGTTAAAGGAATATCAAATCGTAGATTACAATTTTATCACCAAATCATGGATAGGTCTATGGCTCTATATGATGGGGTTTGTGCAATTGTGTGGTGCTATTTTTCTCAAATTACTGTCAGGGTGTGAATGAGATTGAGCGTTTGCACTTCTCAATGGTGTAGATCGAAAGATGATAACAGGATACAAATTTTAATGAATGACAAGAACAATGACTAGTGTAATATCCCGAATTTTGTTGATTATGATTATTCTATATATTGGGCGTAAGCCCCGACGCACATGATTTATTTTGATGATACATATATACTGGGCGTAAGCCCCAATGCACATGTTTTACTTTTATTATATATATTGGGCGTAAGCCCTGATGCACATGATTTACTTTGGTTATAGATATACATATTTGGGCATGGACCCTGATGGATACAGATTATTGTTATGTACTGGGCATAAGCCCCGATGTACTTGATGGATGTTTATTATGAGATTGGGTACAAGCCCTAATATACTGAGATGAATTTGTTATGTATTGTGCAGACGTTTTGGTATACATGATTTGACTTATATGATGTGTTGGTCATAAGCCCTGGAGCACATGAGTTACAAGACTATGCGTTGGGCATAATCTCTGGAGCACATAGGTAACCCCAACAGATAGATAAATTAGTGTTGGGCATAATCCCTGGAGCACTCCAACATGATGTTGAGCATAAGATATAGAGCATTGGATCTTTGGCCATTGTATCCCTAGGTGTATCTTACAAATACATCCTAGTACTAGTGTTGAGTGAGGAGCTCTAAAATTGCACTAGCGTAACTCCCATTTGAGACTGTTGAGCATAATCTCTGAATAACACTCGGGGTTACTTTAATTAAATGTGTTGAGTTGAGAAGGCTCTGAATAGCACCCTATTGATGCCTCGGATATCGTAGCATCAATCAGAAAGGGATTCTCCCCGATAGATTATCCCAATTAGATTATCTACCGTTTGGTATAGGGAATCCGTCCGGTTAGCGGTTCCGGAAACCGTGGATTTGGAGTCTTATTCCAATTATACCGGTTATGGCCCGATCCACCTTTCTTTTGGATTTTATTTTTTATAATGAAATGCAAGTGCCTATTCTAAGTTTAATCTAAATGCACGACTGGAAACACAGATCTAAGTTTAAGACTGAAATAAATCTAACTATCCCTGCAAGGAGCGAATTAAAAGCATGAGCAACGAGCTGTAGGAGATATCTTAAAGACAAAACAGATAGCCATTAAATCTTATAGGTAAAGCTACAGCAAAGATGAGAAATATCAGAAGATAGCTTCTAATTTAATATAAAACACATTCATTACTCATGAAAAGGAGAATTCGTTTGCACAGAAAGGAGTGAAAATCATTGGTTACAAAGAAATAATTCAGACAGTAAGAAAGATATCACATTACAGTATGGAAGCCACCAGAATAATCCAATACACATCCATTCTTTATTCCCATGCAAAACGTCCTCTCCAGGCTTTCATTAGAAGATTTTATTTTCTTACAACATGTGCAGGACAGCTCGTACAAGTCTAGAAAATTAATTCCCTCTCAAAAGTCCTCTCTAATCCTTCCTAACTTCTATTTATAGTTACAAAATTTGCCCTTTGGGCTGCCACCTGGCCTTTTACACTTGTCATCTATAGGAATTTCCTCTATAATAGATAAAATGTGACTCCTTCCTTTTACAAAAGAAAATATTTAAAAAAGAAAATGGACAGCTGTCCCGTAGCTCACGCTTTACACATTTGGGAGCTAAAAAATACAACATATCAGAAATAATGCTCTGAAATCATCGATTTCACTCCTGCACGTGTGCTTCAGTTGGAAGAGAGGCACTTGATCCAACAATTGTTGCTTCTGTTTCCTTAGGAGAGGCACTCGAGCCCACTGGAGCTGCTGCTGCTGCTTGGGAAGAAGAAATCGAGCCAGCTGGAGTTTCTGATACTGCTGGGAGAGAAGAGCCTGGGTTTGTTGTTGCTCCTGCCACTGCTGCTGCTTTCTTCTCCTCCTCCGCAATGTAACTATACCATATACTTGTGTCCCTTATGACTATGTTTGCGGAAGCAGGGAGCAAGATTTTCTGAGAAGTTACATTTTTTCTAAGCTCTGCTCCAATGCCTTGAACTTTCGTTACTGCAGCTTGATGCACTTCTTTAAGCAAATGGCTGTGGACTGATGACATTCCAATATAATGTTGGAGGTCGTCAATTGCTAGGACATCAATTTCTTCACATATTCAATTTGGATGCCTAGTTCTTCCTTCAGTTCATCCAAGCGTTGTTCTTCACCCAGGAAATCATCGAGGGATTGCGGAAAATTCAATTTGCATCTGTCATGCACTCCCTGGATTCTTTGATACAGACCGTTGATCCTATCCCTTGTCCCTTGTACACTGGCCATTAGCTTACTGCCACAGCTTCTGCAGAAGTCCAAAAGGGCTATGTCTTCATTAAAACCCTCCACATATTTGAATGGGAGATGTGTGGGGAAATCTGCCTTTCCTTCTCGCCATTCTATCTGGCTCAAAATATTTGCCTTAACCCGAGTGTGCTTAGCTTTAAGCCTATGGGCCTCTACATTAATCTCTTTGTATATGACCACCATGGCCTTGAGCTTTCCAACTTCATTAGTGATTAGCTCCTGAGTGTCATATATTTGCTTCAAGATGCTGCAGGACAGCTCATGGAAGGGAGACATGTCCATCGCTCTACTCTCAGCTTTCTCTAATTGCTCAGCTAATGTCAGCTTGTCTGCTTCTAGCTGGGATGCTTTATCTTCCGCTTCATTCTTCTCTACTTCCACAATCATCATCTGGAGTGATAGTTGGTCCTTTTCCTCCTCCAGCTGGTTATACTTGTCCGACAGCTCTTTGTGCTCAGCAGACAAGCGATCATACCTGCTCACCACGAGATCCCTGTAGGCTTGCTCCTTAGCCATGGTATGTTGTAGCATATGAGCTCTCTTCTTCGTCGATTCATTTTCTCTAATTATATCACCTACATTGTCCAGTGATGCTTTCGATGTCTCTACAACGGTGGATGCCATAGCTAAGGGATCCTTATCTGTATTCCACATTACAGTGATCTCACGGTGGGTAATAATATCTTCCTGGGAGAATCTTTTGATCCTCTCCTCCGATTTGAAGAACATTTCTTTTCTCTTCTTATCGTAGACAAACTCATTCCATCTGGACACGGTATGTTCTCCTGATGGAGTGTATGGGACGATTGGGAGATCCATAATGTCTATTTCTATTTCCGTTGGTGGGGTCTAGACAACCTGAGGTGGATCTGTTCCCACATTTTGGGTACCAGAGCCACCTGCTTGTGTTGTGTCCGCCTCCACATTTTGAATGCCAGAGACACTTGTTTGAGGTATGTCAATCTCCATGTCTTGTGCACCGGAGCCACCTACCTGGGCATCTTCACCTGCTTTAAGCTCTTCTTCTGCTTTTCGCTTTGCCTCAGCTTGTTCAGCTTGCAGCTGATCTTCATTCTCTTTCCGTCGCCTTTCATCTTCAGCCTCTTTCTGCTACTGGGCTTCCTCAGCCTCTTTCTGCAACCTCTCACTTTCTGCTTCTAGCTGCAATCTGGCAACTTCGGCTTCTTGCAGCAACCTCGCTTCCTCAGCTTCCTGCTATAATCTGGCTTCTTCAGCTTCTCGTAGTAGCCTTGCTTCCTCTTTTAATCTGAGCTCTTCCTGAGCTCAGGACTCATCCGCTTCTTTGTCTTTCTTCTGGCTGGTCTTCTGGGTCTTGGTGGAGCTAGAACTTGCTCCACTGCCTTGGCGAAAGGTTCGCAACTCGGCATCATGATAATGATAGTACTCGAAATGAGCATAAATCTCCTTACAGTGCTCAGCAACTTTTCCCTTTCTGTCATTCCTGTGGAAGATTACCTCGCCGAAGTGGAAGGCTTTTAGCTCCTGAACGAACTCTTCGGCTGAGGCAACCCCTGAGAACTTGTAAGCTCCTATGCAGAAAGGTAGGGGGGGAAAGGAGGCCTTATGCTACTTGTTGAGTACTGCTCCAATTCCATCCAAAAAAATCTGTCTTACTGCCTCTTTAAGGACCACATAATCTGTAGCATATTTTGGCAAAATATATGGAGCTTTAGTTCCTCCAAACATTCTGAGATAGGTTCCTTGATCCGAGAAATAAAAATCTCCATAATTTTCAAGGACTTCCATGGCATTCTCCTACAGGCAGTTGGGCTCTTCCTTAAATAGCTGCTCATATAGGGGCATGATGAACCCCTCACAGATGAGCTTATAGCTGGGTTTGTAATTCTGTGCCCACAACATCCTGAAAGCGGTAAAAACTGGGGTGTTGGCCTTGTCCCATGTGCAACCTAATTTGGGAAAAGATAACTTGGCCAAAATACAATCAATGAGATACGAGGACATGTAGAATTCTGCCTTCTTTAAGGCCAGTCCTTCTCTTGCAGCAACTATCATTGACGCCAAACTGTCTGACAGGAGAGTGGCCCAGTCAAACATAGTTCCTTTAAAAGCCACGAAGTGGATGATGGGAACCCACTGAATCTTATACATGGTGCCATCAGGCATGGCGAAGATTCTGCACAACAACAAGGCAATCAATCTGAATGGAGGTCTCAGATTATGGACGTCGTATTCGTCGTTACCTTTCTTTCTTAGATGCTTGCTTCCGACCAGTAATTTTTTGGCCATGTCAATGTTGTTCATTTTGCTCAGCCATTCATTAGTCAGAGCTTGTTGGGAGTGGGGAAATTTATAGGCTGCGGCAAGGTATGCTGGGTGAAATGAGGCAATGGCTATCTTCCCGCTGTCATGAATTACTCTTCCTTCCGCATCAGCATGTTGGAGTATCCACCCGATTACTTCAAAGCATGGGAACAGTTCAGGGCGGGTAGCAGCCCTGGCTATGCCTAAAGTCCTGATATTAATATAGATTTGCTCCTCTTCCAGTAACATATCCGGAATCTCTTGGTCTCGGATCATCCTATAGATGTCACCCCCATCTGATTTCAGGAGGAATACCGGTGGTGCACCTAGTATCCTGGAGTGTGGTCTCAGTTCTAAGTGGTGTAGGCTGTTTTTCTGTCATCTTAGCCTTCTTCCTACCACCTTTTGGCATTTTGACTTATCCCTGATGGCAACCAAATACAATTCATTATAATATTGAGCGACATACTGTGAGATTTTAACAGAGAGCATCACCATTTTAACATGTCAATGAGATAAATGCAATGTGAAGCTGCATGTTAGGAAGCAAAATGCACCATTTCAACAGGAAACACAGCTATAAAATTTTAATTTTTAAAGGGACGGGTTTTGGAATGCTCCTGAGAGGATAAGCATGTTGCAGAAGCAACCTGCTCTCGGTCCAGCTCTCGGAGGGATGATATTCTTCGCCATGGTGCTTTTAATGATTAGTGGCGCGCGAGTCTGGGGTTGAGACAAATTTAATACGAAACCAGGGATGACCCTCCGCGTTGACAAACAAGCGAGGGGTTTCAGCCTAACCGCTATTTTTATTTATAATATTTGACGAGGCGTCCTATGGATATCTGATGGCACTTGGCGAGGTGTTCTTCGGTAGGTTTGGAAACTTGAACAGGGGTTGATGACGTCGGGAATGTGGGTGATAAAAAACTCGGGTGGCTATAGTTTCAGGTTTCGGTTTGGGTAGAACGAGAAACACATGGAGCCTCAGTGCCTTAAACACCCGAACACAACGATATAAGCGACCAGGGTAGGAATTTGGAAAGATTCTACCCGTCAGAACTGACGGTCTTTACACAATATACAAATGTCTTTTACAATTTCTTTGTTTTTATGATGGGAAAAATGAAATTTAGACCGTATTTGACGGGCAAAATAGCCCATGACGAACATTTTTCCCGTCAAAATCCAACCAATGCCTATCGTCCTTGAAGAAAGAACAAACCAAAGGTAATTTGACGCGTGGAAGAAACAAATTTAATGGTTAAAACCTCCTACCTGGCACCGTGAAGATAGCTAACTGAGGTGGCCGTGGACGTGGATGAGTAAGCTGAGCTGGAGCGGTTGCGCGGTGTTCCACGACATTTGCCAATCGAAAAATATCAATATGTTTGGCCCAAAACCCCACCGGTTATTTAAATGAACTGGGCACGTGCGAGGTTTAATGTGGTAGTTGGCGCATTTAAAATGCGGCTTAAATATATCGTACGCCGCGGTCACATCAAGTGATCTCGATACGCACGCACGACCGCCACCCATGGGATGAACTCGTGAACTTCACCTGCCATTTCGGAAGGTTACGCTGAAATCCTCCGGCGTTTCGGGAGAGATTGACGAATCTTTCTGCAATTCAACCTTTGGAGGCTCAGTTTCGGGAGGATTATGGATATCCATTCGCAATTTTAACAAAGATAATTGGATGACTTGCGGAACCATTCCGCGAAGTGTCCCGCCGTTTCGGAAACAATTGGCGAACGGCTTCCGAAAAATGGAACGTGAACGATTAAGTATTTTGGTGGCCTTTTCGGTATGATAACATGAAAGCTTTCGAAACTGCGGAAAGCTTTCGCAAATGGCTTCCGCAGTTTCGGAAGGCTTCCGCCAATGCTTCCGCAAAAGGCTCTTGCAAACTTGAGAAATTTTCTAAGTTTCGGCCAGGCTTGCTTCCGACGTTGCGGAAAGATTTCGCAATTTTCTTCCGCCATTTCGGAATGGGCTGGCGAATGGCTTTGCTGTTTCGGTGAGATAAAGTGAAGACGTCCACAACTCAAACCAAAATTTCTAAGTCTCCGCGGGGTTTCGGAGAGATAATCTGAAGGTCTCCGCAAACGGCTTCCGCCATTACGGAAAGAAAACTCGAACGGTTCCGCAGCAGTCGAGAAAGGACTTAGGAGTTTTTTAAAGGGAATCCTCCGGCGGCTTTTCAGGAGAGTAAGGCGAACGTTTCCGTAGTTTCGGAAAGATAGTTTGAACGGTTTCGCAGTTTCGGGAGGAAAAGTCCGAAGGCTCCGCAAATTTCCAAAAGTTTCTAAGTCCCTTCAGAGTTTTGGGGAGGTTTGGCGAATGGTGCCCGCTGCTTCGGAAGGAATTCTTGAATTCTTCCGCCGTTTCGGCAAGAATTTGCCAATGGCTCCCGCAACTTCTGAGCAAAATTTAAGTCCCTTTTCGGGAAGCTTATGTGAGTGGCTTCCACAAGTTTCGGGCGGCTTCCTCGAATTCTTCCGCGATTGCGGGGGCTTTATAAAATCGTTCCACGATTTCCAGGAAGACTTCATGAATTTTACTTTTAGAGGAAGGAAGACTTGGAGAGGTTCACAGCAAGATTTTTTTTTGTTAAAAAAACAAAGTCAAAAGATGAAATGGCCTCTTAAGGCAGCCTTTCTAAAAATAAAAGGAGGGGCCCCAATATGTACAAAAATTTTTGGGGGGGGGTGTTTCCGCAACAACACACCCACAGTCATCATACTTATTCAAATGATTAATTGAATCATTGTTTATCTCTCATCACAGACCGAAAGATACTACCATGAAATTCAAGGTAATCCGACATGCAAGGAAATCTAGGGCTACCTATTCTATTCAACCAACCAAACCCACCAGAGGCCTTGTAAAGAGTTTACATTATTTAAATGAAGCATAAAAAATATAATGCCATTTAAATACCTTGGTTAATGGAAGTGATAATTAAAAAAGAGCCTCACACATGTACAAGAGTAATATGTGTACATACCTATATATATATATATAAAGATACTATCTATCTATCTATCTATATATATATATATATAAAGATACTATCTGTCTATCTATCTATCTATATATATAAAGATACTATATAGTATATATATATATATATATAGATAGATACTATATATATATAGATAGATACTATATATATATATATATAAAAGAAACTATAAAAATAATAAAATGCACATAAATTAAATAAAGTAAATTCTATATATTCAAATAAATGGATTATAGATATAGATATATTATTCTTATAAATTAAATAAATGGCATTTAAAATTTCCAATAATCAGTTCAAAAGAAAACAATTTAAAACTTCTAGATAACATAATTTTATAATTAAAATAAACCTTTTAATTATATTATATAATTCAAACTAGGAGTTGAATTGGAGATAACATTAAAAATAATAATATTAACTCAACTGCCCATTCAAAAGATTTCCTATAAAGACAAGGACAATTTCCAAAGAAAGGGATCTATCTTATTATCATTCTTTATGGTAGCAAGAGAGAAATTGTCTCCAATCCTGTAAGAGGAAGATACCTAGATTTATTATAATAGGCTTCTGCCTTAAGTCCCTAGATTCTTTTGCATGTTGGAACCAGCTCAGGTGGATCCGATTTAGAACCAAGAACGGTTTTGGGTCAAGGTTGGGAGGATTGTGGCAGTTTTGAAGTTAATTGGTTATCATCCTAAAGTTCAGCTGAGAATATTTGTTTTCCATTAATTAGTGTTTCAAGTGTGCAGGTGTTAAAGGAGATCCAATCAGTATAGTTCAGGTAAGAACTTATATTTCCATATCAAGGTTTCTTTATTATTACAGGATGGAATGTATAAGCATGGTAAATTTCTTTATGATACTGTAGATTTTCTCTTTCGTAGGATTCTGGTTATCATTATAAATTATGGAACAAGGGCTTAGGCATTGGTTTCTTGGGTTAAAACTTAATCTATTTCATAATGCAAAAAAAACTTAATTACGCTTAATTCTTTCTAAACATCAAACTTTTCTTCCTTTATAACTGCGGTCCAGCAGAGCAAAGCTAGCTTGTGCTAGACCTCAGCCTTTTAAGACTACTGGGTTAAGTTTTATTTTATTAAAGACAAGATTTCAAAGACTCACAGGGTTCTAACCCTGCACAAAAGAACTACTGTCTTAAAACTCCTCCGGCAGAGTCATCTCTTTTAGAGGTTGATTCCCTATTAAAACGTTAAACCTAGTTCCTAGGTTTCAAACTTAATTAAATTCTTTCATATTTACACACTGCCGACCACCAAACAATAAAATACGTTGAACATAACTCATGTTGAGCCTAATCAAGCCCTAAATAGGCGTGAAGCATTTCGCTTCCATATGTAAATATCACCCATCATAACATATAAATAATTAAGAAGAATAGATGCGATTTTATGATTAAACAATTGACCAAGATTTAGCATCAACAGGAAACACGATAATAAATTTATAAACCACATACAATCCAACAACCATAAGATCAGGGATCAAATCCCTTTGGAGATAAACCCTCCTCTAGCAATGTTTCCAAGATTTATACCATAACACTACACACAGTGTTTGGCCAAGGGCCACGCTTCCCTTAATTAAATATTTAAAAGAATTTATTAACAGAGTTAGGGTAATGTCACCTACCCAATTTTGAGAATAATGATTTTCTACTATTATTCTTTTTGCAAAAAAAAAATACTTTGTGTTAAATTATAATTACAAGTAATTATGACCAAGTAGGTCAAAATTGAATGTAATGACTCATTATTATTATTTAATAAATGAAAATGGGAGACAAACACTCAAGAAAGCTATTACAAGAGTATCCACTGGCCCACTAGGAGGAATGGAAGCTGCGGGAAGGATTGGGACAGATGGCAGCATTTGCACTCTACCATTAGCTGTTGGTATGGGACAACTCCCCCTAATTTTGTGGCATTTCCCTCTCCAGGTGAAGAGAGGTGAGCAGGCAGCTCACTAATGACCAGTTAGTTACCAAAGACCTAGGCAGCCTATAAAAGGCAATTCGAATTGAGCAGGCAGCTCTTACAATGTTTTCCGCAGAAACATTCCTCATGCTCATCGGGTGATGGCTAAGATATTTGAATAGGGGAGGCTGTGGAGAGTGCAAGTATAAGTCTGTAAATGTTATGAGAAGGACAGACCAGAGGTGCTGGTGCTGATCCCATGGAATTACTAAGCCTATAAGGCTGGATATATAAATTTTCTTGCTGTTGCAAGTGGAAGTCCTAAGCTGCAGAACCTTCTTCCTCCTAGTGGATCAGTGGATAGGCTTTGGGGTCCTAAGGCAGACATCTTGGTTGTTTGGGAGCAGGTTGGGTGGAACAAGTTTCTTGAGTGGTTTGTTCCTCCCATTACCCTCAGTTTCTATTCTGCTGTGTTTTCTTTTTCAAATCACATGAATGCTCTCAGAAAATGGCTTAGTATTGTTATTTAATGATCAATAGTAGAAAATGTCAGATCCTAATTAATTTAGATTTGTTGAACTGATAAAATGACTCCTCTGCATTTTTCCCCATGCGTGGAGTTACATCGTACTCCAGTACAGAGAGGTATCATTAAATCTGCCCAGCTAAAAGTGAAACCTAGCATGCATCTAAATATCTAAACCAAAGGCCACCCATGCACAGACTATGTTATCATACATCTTATATTTTAGCAACTGTAGGTTGGATCTATGCATGTATTGTTTTATTATCCAATTCTGTGTGCTAAAACAACTTAACAGAAACTAAGTATAGCAGTAGGTTCTTTTCTTCTTCTTGAAGGTGATCATTATGAGTTACTGATCTTTATTAATTATTTCAAAGTAAACAATAGTATGCATTCTGTTTAACCATATTCCCATTTTTCTATCTTCTTATTGCTTTAGAATCTGATTGTTCTTATATGAATATTGTCTTCACTGTATTATATTGTACATACATAAAGAATGCTACTGTGTATTTTATCCTTTCATCAGAGGTCCAAAATGGATGAATACATGAATAAATAGCTAGAATAGAAAAACTGCATATTCATAAGCAATCAAATTATCTGACAATCGTACTATTATTGTCTTTGTTTTCCTGAACTATCAATTGCATGTGATAAAACTTACATCACAAAATACCAAGTTATTAACAGCTAGGGCAAAGATAGTTTTATTAAATTAACAAATTAAATTGTAATATCACTATACCCTAGCTAGGATCAATAGGTTTTCAATACATTATTATTTTTAAACATTTAAACAGTTGCCAAATCAAAGGTTTCATTACCACAGACAATTAAATTGCAGAATCGAGAGTTGTTATTCTCATTCCTTTAAAACATCAATTTAGACATGTAGATTTCATTCACAATCGATATCTAGGGTTTAAACGTTATCACTTATACCTTCAAAACAAAACCACTTCGTTTATATTTCTCGTCGTATAGCCACATTTTAATTAAACAACTGAAAGCATGCCTTTCGATCTGTGGATCTGAGTTCAAGAATGAGAAGATTGAACAACACTATACACAGATATAAAACCCAAAATATCTTAACCGGCTATTAGATACAGACACAAAAACGAGAAGACCAAATTTACGAAACAGAGCCATTAAACCCTGAATATTATCATTTCCATTTAAAATAACAGTAGTTACACCCTACGGGCACCACTATATTTTGTTGGAGGTTCCTTTCGAAACCCCACACCTTTTATACACACAGCAAATACTGAAAACAAGGTTAATGTCAAACGTATCTCCTCATCCATCAACCCAAAAGTACTCAAACGATAAGACATAAAACAGAATGATGCAAGACGATTTGCAAACATAAGGGTTCAACCTTGCTAAACTCGCTGATGCCAGGAATGGTCGGCCACATATTTTAAACTTTTACATCACCTATTCTATCAACAAAACTCAAAAATTGAAGGTTGCCAAATGTTGCAGGCGAGACAAAGCCACTGCCGCGAAGGCATGCTACCAGCACTTGCTCATCAAGTCCAATTCCAGGAGAACCACTAAGGAGGGATACCACCAAAGCTTACTGGTGGGGTGGCTTAAGATCTCTTCCTCTTCAACTATTCCGGCACCCTGTGGATTCGCCGAGGGTCACCTGCCAACAGCCATGCAACAAGTTAAGCATCGGATCATGAGGTAGAAACGCATGCAACAAAGAATAGTGGGAAAACCTTTGCAACGAATACATTACTTGAGTTGTGACAGAGTTTTTCGACCTAACCAACTTCCATTCACTATGAAGGAGATGCACCCAGTTCGAAGACCACGATGAGGGATACCTCCCAAAAAATTCCAACTCAAATGAAAACCCAGACTTGCAAGCTACGACAATGCCGGCACAGATGCACTCATCCCACCTGTAGGTTACCACACCATCGTTCCAGACTTGGCTTCCATGCATAACTTTCACTCGCAGACCCAAGGTTACTGCCGGTCTCAGGATCGAGCCCGAGGGAGGCTAGAAAAACCAGCAAACCCTAAGTGCCTCTCGGTCGGTTGGCCTCACCTCCCAAACCCTACGACCGAGCAAATGACCAAGAAATGTTACAAAGAATCCATAAGTTACGCGAGGGTTCAGCTTATCCCAATACACAACGATCAACGACGGAGATTCACCCACATCAAGCCACGATTGGAAGGTGGCAGGTGCAGCATTAAATGGCTCATCTACCTCCCAAGACACAGAGTTTCCATATCGGTTGATAATAGGGCAGGAGGCCACTACAACTTAGCAATTGCCAAACCTTATCATGCCAAAACATCCACATAGACGTGCACGTAACACTATCCCTAACATGGTGGCCAAGTACTTTAATTTCAAAACAAACCATTTATTACACCCTCGATTCGTGTGCAAGCTTTTGTAGGGCCATCATTCCACCTACCAACCCATGAAAATCAACATTAAAAGTTGTAACATGTAAATATTATCAAGGTATAATGATATCTGATAGCATATAACCAAGGTCTCATACGATCCGTACAATCATTTTCGAACCATATTCATAGCTTATGAATATCCACTAAGGTCGTGAGCAACCATAGGGCATGGTTTGACTCCGCCCATCACATAAAGTCTTTTATATAGTTCACTATAGGGATCGTTGTAGAGCTCATAAAGCTCGTCCACACCTTAAGTTATATAAACACACCGCTAGGGTATGGTTGCCACCCAAGGACCCATTTCACACATTGCATGGATTAACACTTAAAGCGTCACCATTTTAATTACCTAGGAAATAGAGTTTAGAACCATTTTGTCAATCTCTCCATAGTATGACTTAAGACCATGCATCCTTGCCATCAACTTGTCACCGTCATTGTTATAAAAAAAATTACTTAACAGCCGCAAGGCATTCATGGAATGACCTAACGTAAATTCATCAACACTTAACAAACACATTCACAACAATCACAGCCTGAAATAGACGTTATCTGTAGACTTGAGAGAGACAGGTTCATCTTGCAAGCATTGAAAGGAAGTCATACCTGTAGCAACAAAAACCATAAGCAGTTTCGATTTCTATCCTGGTTATTAAACTCTTGACTTTTATCGCTATTTTCTTACCTGCGAATCTGCGCATGAAGGACGAGTGCAATGCTTTAGCAGAGTCGCTAAGTAAGCCTCGGGGGACCTCGTGGGACCCCTTTTCATCATCATCCAGAAAAGTAAACTATCAGCACTTGTCAAAAGAATTCTGTTTTCCCATACATCATAAATTTTCAATCATTCCAGCATACGAATAAAGTACATAATCATTAATTGATTCTCATGACATCATTAAAAGACAAAAGACACCAGCATTAAATTGTTACTACCAAGTGACACTTTTATTAATTACTGAATATTGATTATTATTATTTCCGCATTTTACAATATTAGCTCTTTTTATGGCGATTTAATTTTTTTTAAATTTTATGAAAATATCGGGAAGTTACATGCGGTATCAAAGCTCATGTTCGAACTCTAGGCCTAAAGACGGTCCAAGAAACACGCAAACATAAAAATGTATGACTGTGAAATTTTTCACTAACTCAAGTTTAACTTATTTTGTCCTATACAGAAAAATTTCTTTGATTACAAATATGGAAGGATCAGCTGAACACATAAGGGGCAGATTTCCACCAAACAACCCAAGTATGGAACAACCATTCCATGGCAATCGAGGTAATGATTCATCAGAATTATTGCGTGCTTTTCATGAATTAAAAGCAGAGATCCAGTCAGTAAAATAGGACAATGAAAGAATCCTGCAGACACAGGAAGAATTGAAGCAAGCACTGTTTGACCAATATCCAAAATATGAACAGAACTTGGAACATACTTCTGAAACTAAAGAGCTATCCCAGGAAGGCAAGAACAAACAAACCGAAACAGCTGAAGAAAACAACAACTCAACATCATCAAGAGCTGCCAAACAACCATGTAAAAAGAAGCATAACTACTCTAGTGATAGCAGTGAAGGAGACTGTAAGCCAAAAAGAAAAAGAATCGACAGTACGAACAGATATCTAGTGAATTCAAGAAAATCAAACCCCCAATTTTCAATGGCGAGACAGAAAAAGGAGAGACAACAGAAGCATGGCTATCCGGCATGAAAAAGTATTTCAGATCTACGACTAATCAGAGTCCTTGAAGGCGAAGATGGCAATTTATAATATGACTGGTGTTGACACCAGGTCTTAAGAAAATTGAAATTTTTGCTAAAAGACCCTAAGAGAAAGGATCATCACTAAAAGGGTTAAGTTGAAGGTTTTTTATATAAAAAATAAGAGAAAAACCCATATGTATAGAGTCCGCTAGCAAAATATAATATAAAGGTTAAGCCCCGGTCAGGTTTCGTCGGCGGAGATAGCATAGATCCAAATCAACGGTTCATATTAACCCCGCGTCGCCAAAGTGATCGCCAACAAACGATGGAGGGTGGTAGCGGACATAATACCACCAAGGCACGTGTCCCACATTCATTTATCCGCGCTTGGAGAAAGTGGTATCAGAAACCACCATAACACCGCGCGGAACCACCCATTACAGAAAGGTGGAAAGATCTCTTACGTGGCAAGATGGGACCTAACAGGTGGCGAGCGAGGAATGGATTGATGAGACCGTGGCACGTGGCACTATACTTTGCAAGGATCGGAAGGCCAATACATGTTTCAATCAAATCAACGGCCAGCATTTCATCCGCGGCCAGGAACATGCGCACAGGATATAAAGGAAAGCGGTCGCGGAGAATAAACCGCCTAGACAGGTGTCAGCAGATGATGCATCCGCGCGGATACCAAACCGGAAAAGGAAACCACCTTTTCGATCGCGGATACCGCCGGTGCAATAAAGATGGACAAGATCTGACGGTTCAAAATGATGGTTCAAAGATCAACGGATGAAAACGACCCACGTTCGTAAAGGTGCAAGGAGGTTAGTCTAAAAAGGCTTATATAAAAAGAAAGGGCTCCACATAACGGCATTTTGTATGTGTCGTTATCCTGGAGAGCTCCGAAGACTGGTGGAAGCCGGCGATTGCGACAGAAGGCGAAAAGCAAGCAATTACAGGTAGGGTCTGGTGACCTGTCACTCTCTTTAAACGGAAATTTGTTTAAAAGAAGCATTTAGATGGAGACTGTACAAGATATAGACGTTTGTAGGTCGAAAGATGCCCTAGAAGACAGAGATGAAGACGTCTTCGATACCCTTATTAGATTCCCAGTTTCCGATGTAAAAGTGAAGTTATCTGAGCTGTTAAAAGAGGGTATAGATCCGCATAGAGTTCACCAGTCATCTTTAATAGCTTTTTGCCCTGATCAATTTCCTGCTTTCCCAGAATTCGTCTCCTGGTGTGCTGAAAACTATTCACGGGAAGAAAAGGTTGTTTTAAACAGTCAAAAAACTAGAGCCATCTGTAAAATTGAACCAGCCGAAGTGATTAGAGCCCTAGAAATAGATTTGCCCAAAACCCTCGACCCTGAAGTTTTCTCTGATGTATCAATTATTGAAAATTTTCACCATGCCTCTCAAAGTGATAGGGAAGTGTTTTTGTCAACGTGTCTCAGACCAGAAACTAGCCTTTCTGAACTCCCTTACCCTTTAGATATCAACCTTTTTAATGAGAATACCCAATTGGTCTTGACACTGTTAGCCGTAATTTTAGGGTTAGATTCGGATTTGTATATAACTGAGTTCCAATTGAGTTTATTGTACAGAATAAGTATAGTCCAGTCGGGAATTGACGAAAGTCAAATTCCCCGACTAAATTTTGAAGCTTTCATAGCCGAAAGGATGCATGACCAGATGGTCAATTTTTCCACACACAGACATTTCAGGTTTCAAGCATTTTTAATGAAAATGATTATGGTATCCAGCCAAGAAGAATTACAGTTCCCAGAGATCGTTTTTGCAACTCCACTGGAAAACAATATTTTCAATTTCGTCAATTACATGCTCTCAACGATCTTTAAGATGATTTTCGGAAAAAGTCTGCCTAGAGTATTGCCGGAAATGCAGGTATCAATGCAACTGAATACAGAGTATGCTACAGGAGACTGGTTTTTATCAAAAGATAGTACAGTGATCAGATTATATGGGTTCAAGCATAAACCCTATGTGCTACCAGCATTCCTCACCTTGAGGATTTTTGCCTTGGAGTTTTTGAGACAGAAATTGATTGTAGAAGATAACAATTTTTTGGTCCACAGACAAGCAACGGACATTAAGTACCCTTTCACATTAGGTCCGTTTACAATAAAGAATAAGAACGCTGCTGTATATATAGAAAAATTGTTAAAAGACATGAATTTCGAGACAGATGCAGCATTGGAATATGACCCATTAAATATCATATCCAAAAGAAGAGTTGAACACCGTATTAAGGCTCTGAATCATCAAACTGTTGAAGGGATGGCAGACAGAGCCAACTGGCTCGAATACAAAGAAGAAAGTATCCCAGACAAGGCCGACATAGAAAGGTCATTGGAGGAAGCAATGGCAGAAACAGAAAGCGAAATCAATACTGCATTAGTGGGGTCCAAAAGACCTATACAGGACATTATGATTATTGACGATGAAGAGACAGAAAAAGGAAAACGATTGAAGACTGATGAGTCACAGGAATTGACAAGCATTTCAGAAGAAGCAGAAGCTACAGAAAATAAAATACCAGAGGTTACAGTGAGGGAATACAAAATTGAAGAAACCCCTGTAGAGGATGATGTAAATAGACCTAAAAATTTCATGGATGTATTTAATGAACATAGTAAAAACAAACAGGAATCTGCGAAACAAACAAGTTTATTGTTTCCAAAGGTCAGGAATATATCAAACAATGAAGTGAGCTTGTTCACCAGCAGGAACATCAAAGAAAATTCTTTAAAATTTTCAGTTGTGACCAAAGACAAGATCTCAGAGATGAGTGTAGATTTGTCGAAGATAAATGCCCCTGACAAAATTTTGTTACATAGACAAGCTGGAGAGGTTATATACTCAGACTATTTGGGGGCCACATTGAGAGCAAACAAACTAAAAAATTCAGTAGAAAAATTAAATAATCAGTTGAGGCAAGAAAAGGCAGAGAATAAGTCTCGACAACATCAAATTAAGAAGCTGCAAATGGACTTAATTAATAAAGATGGAGCTGCAGCTACCAAACTGTTACAGGAGAAGGAAGAAATGATTTTAACATTGAGACGAAAGTTAAAAATCCCAGATGCTATACTCATTCAAGGTGCAGAATTGACTATATTAGAAAAAGAGAAAGAAGAGTTAGCTAACGAAGTCAATGATGTCACAGCTAAATGGTTAAAGCTGTCAGATGAAAAGGACTACTGGGAAAAAGAAAGGTTCCTTTTGGAAGAACAATTGGCAATAGTGAGAAAACAACTAGCAGAAAACAGTCAACAGCAAGTACAGGCAGGCCCCGAAGAAGATAAGAATGATGTAGATGGGATTTTGCAGGCAATGTCTCAAATAAGTTTAAAAGATAATGAAATTAAATTGTTGAAGGCCGAAATACAGAAATTAAAAGAAGAAAATGAAGCAAAAGAAAAAGAAATAAAAACCTTGCAGGCAAAAAATCAGGAATTGAGCAGTAATAATAAAGGATTGGCTGCTCATGCAACAGGACAAGCTGCCATGCAGGGATGTAAACATATGGTATGGGATCAGATCATTAAAGAAGTTGAAAAACTTAGGCCGTATCTGGATTATATAAGAGTTAAGGAAAAAGTAGCTAAAGATGCCTTCAACAGTTGCCAGGCAGTCAAAGAAAGCCTAAACAGAAAGCCTAAAGAAATCGCCCAGAGAGCAATTACATTTTTAAACAGTCTATCCGAGGCAGACCTAACAACCATGAGTATAACTAACAGAATTTCTGTCATCACTTGGGCCAGAAGAATCTTGGGCAAATACTCCCATATCGAAAACATCGAGGCCAAAGCAGGAGAAATAAGGAAAGAAGTAATCCAGTTTAAAAAGCAATTTGATAAGTTAGTGAACAAGGGATTCCCATCTTTCTGGAACGAAGATAATGAATTAATTCCTCAGAATGATTACAAAAGATTATTGTTTGATATCAGGATGGATCACCGAAAATTCCAGCAGATAGATCACATGCTCACAGGAAAAATCTTAATGGAGAAAATGTCAGGGGAATTTGAAATTTTAAATATGTTGATTTCAACTTGCGCAAACCTTCTTCCTATTTCTTATGCAGGTCATATCGAGATGCGAGTCTTGGTGAAAGAAATGACCAGTTATGACCTACCCACGGCTGACCAATGGAGTTATGTAGAGAAGTACGGGAAGACCAGATATTCTGTTCATACTTAAATGCCTTTGAAATTCTTGCCATGTGGCAAAAATGATGATATCCAAAAGTCTTGCCAAGTGGCAAAAAGACTTTTTATTTTAAATTTGTAATATTATTTGAAAGACAGTTAGGGGTTACTCGAAGACAGTTATTTTTAGTTAAATATTTTTAATTATTAGTTAGAAGAAGCAGTTATGTGGAGCTTCTTCTGAAAATTTTGTATAAAAGACAATGGAGGTCATTGTTGAAAGGGTTGGAAAATTTTTGAGAAACAAGTATGTTTTGAAGTTTATTTTTGAAATAAAGGCAGTACAGTGATGATACCTATCCTTTGATATAGAGATTCATGAGTTAATCAGTCTTGCAGTCCGTTATTTTCTTTATCTTTATATGTGCATGTTATCTTCTTCGTTATATCTCCCATGGTGTTTTTTCTTCTATATTTAAATGAGCATTTGAAATAACTTGAGATTCATACTGGTTATGCCTCATTTTATCTGCATTTAAATATCCATTTTATTCTCCAAAGTCGACAATAGATTTATCCTAGATAGATACCTGTTGTTGATGGAATGTCTTTACTTCTTTCTATGTCGCCTGAAAAATCAAATTGACTGTAACATGATTACTATCTTGCCTCTGTGAAAATCTTTATGGTGAATATCTCTTGCTGGTTTATTATACATTCTGAAAGCTTTGACTCCATGCCCAATGTTTCTTGTTTACCTTTTCGACCAGAAAATATCTTTTGAGAAGTTTTAAGGAAACCTTTATATATTTTAGCCTTCATATATATATCCTGAGAGAGCCCTCTCTGGTAGAGAAAATGGCTAGTTCTTCTACCTAAAGATTGGTTTGAAATAGGTTACCTTAGGTCTTATTTTCTTACAACCGGAATAAAATCTAAGTGCTAACATTTTGGCGCCGTTGCCGGGGACGAAAGTGAAATTTTCCCTGGGAGAAACGACAAAGAAAGCTCAAATTTCTTGGGCAAGGAAGTTTGAAACAAGTTGGTTGTAGATATTGCCCTGGCGACTTCACTTGTGACAGTTTTTAGAAGTTTTGAGATTAAGTTGAGAAAGACATTGTGGCTACAAGAAGGAATCCCGGTTCGCAGTTCTTTTCAGGCGTAGATAATCCAGAAAAACTCCTCAAGACGGAGAAAATCAAAGGCAAGACGAAAGAAGGTATTTCCCAGTTTTCCAATATATTTCCTTCTTTGCAAGAACATTTGTTTGAAGAAGAAAATATTGGTCCCAGTGAAAAGATTTTGTTTAGAACTAAGTCAGATTCTGATTTGAGAGAAACAAAAGTTGATCCACAAAGTTTGTGGGACTATTCTTTAAAATCTGTTTGGGAAAATTTACAAAGATCTGAGAGGAAAGCACCTGAAATATCCA
This sequence comes from Larix kaempferi, assembly GCA_027924585.1. NCBI lineage: Eukaryota > Viridiplantae > Streptophyta > Pinopsida > Pinales > Pinaceae > Larix > Larix kaempferi. The sequence continues at coordinate 2,797,179 of BSBM01000522.1, forward strand.
AAGCCCAAAGAATACCTGTACCGGGTAATAGACAACAGGCGACTGTAGTTGCACCTTATAACCCACCACCCATGGTTGCCAGATTTGCTCCTTTGGTTTTGCCAGCAGTTTTGCATGATTTGCCTCAAAATTATGCACAGAGGATCTTTACTTTTGATAATGAGGGAAATTATACAGCACAGCAACATGTTGATAATTTCAGCGATTTTATTGATTTAGAAGAAGTAGATTTTGATGATGCTAAAATGAGGTTGTTTGCTCAAAGTTTGAGAGGTGAAGTGAAAAAATGGTTTAGAGCTTTGGCAGCTGGATCTATTGCAAATTATGACGCCTTTACAACCCTTTTTATTGAAAGATGGGAAGATCAGAAGAATCCTTCACAGGTATTGACCCAATACAACAATTTGAAAAAAGGAGGGTTTGAGTCAGTTCAGGAGTTTTCTGCCAGATTTATGAAAGTCTACAATTCCATCCCTACAGATATAAAACCTCCAGTAGGAGCCGCCAAGTTACATTATGCTGATGCTTTTGAAGGTGATTTCTCATGCACATTAAGAGAAAGAAGATCTACTACTTTGGCAATAATGATGAAAGATGCGGTAGAAGTTGAGGCTAATATGATGGCTTCTGGAAAAATGAGACATAGGGATATAGATAGAAAGAAAATTAGAGAAGATAATCAAAATGTGGCTTCTTCTTCTGCCTCTTCTTCCTCTACTGATATAAAGTTTGAAGCGATGATGAAAACTATGGAAAAATTGCTAGAAAGATTAGTAGTGGACAATAAAACTCCAAATAAAGAACCAGCAGAACCTCAAATTAGAAACCCTAACTTCAGAAGACCTTTTGTTCCAGCTGTAAGACCGAGAGGACAGCCAAATCCAAGGAATGCAGAAGAGGATCAGATCTGACCTCCTTTTCCTGAAAATTATATTGCTGGAGAAGCTGAAGCCGAAATGCCTGAAGGAGATATTCATCATTGTGGTAGTTCTGATCCAGAAGTATATTTGACTAAACAGGAGCATGATATGTTCATGGCAGAAGGAGAATGTTGTAGTTTGGAGATGGGGAGTGATCAATACCAGATTGGTTATCAAAACGCCATAAATGATCTTCAAAGAAAGATGAATCTGAGGAACCGAGATGTTGTAATTGACAAAGGGAAAGAACCAATAGGCAAGTCAAAAAGAAGTGTTGATAAAGCTTCTACAAGTCAGTCTGAACCACAAAATAAAAGAAATGAAGATATACTCAAGATGATTCCAGATATCAAGAAAGATCCAATGAAAGAAAATGATAAAAGTTTGATTCCTTTCAACATACAGAATGAAATGTCAAAAGTCAAGATTTCAGTACCCTTTAATGAAATACTGAAGAACAAGGAATACAAGGAACAAATTTTCAAGATGATGCAGGTAGAAAATCGGGTGGAAGTAGACACTTTGGAGTTAGATGATGATAATCCTAATATCTGTTTAGGATCAAGAATGGAAGACAATAGTTTGGAGGAAGTTTCTCCTTTCTATGTGAATTTGGATATTCATGATAAAGTGGTACATAACTGTATGTTGGATTCCGGAGCTTCTCATAATTTGATGCCTAAACTTGTAGTAGATTCTCTAGGATTGGAGATCACAAGACCATATGATGACTTATTTTCTTTTGATTCAAGGAAAGTTAAATGTTTAGGGTTGATTAAAGATTTGACAGTCAATCTCAGTAAAATACCAGCCAAAGGTATTCTCATGGATGTGGTGGTTGCTGATATCCCTGCAAAGTTTGGTATGTTATTGTCTAGGTCGTGGGCTTCAAAGTTAAAGGGAACTCTACAAATGGATATGTCCTTCGCTACTATTCCAGTGTTGGGAGTACACAGAAGATTGTATACTGAAAAGAGAGCTTCTTATTTGGTAAGTGATCTAAAAGAACCTGAGAAACATGCCATTTATGCTTTAGACACCGATCTGGGGTCCTGCATTTTGTACAATGATGTTGAATCTGAAGAAAAGATTGATTTAATTGAACCTAAAGAAAATAAGGAAGAAAAATTGTTGAGAGAAAAGATCAGAAAAGAAGGTACTTGGACAATGCACTTTGATGGAGCTAGAAGCAGAGAAGGAGCTGGAGCAGGAGTATGGATAATTACACCTGACAGAGAATTTCTAATGTTTTCTTACCAATTAAATTTTGAATGTACCAATAATGTTGCAGAGTATGAGGCCTTAATTCTGGGATTGAATGTGTTGAAAGATTTGAAAGCAAAAAAGATTGAGGTATTCGGGGATTCTGAATTGGTTATAAATCAAGTAAAAGCTATTTATCAGACCAAACACCCGAAAATGAGGTCCTATAGGAATGAAGTGTGGGATTTATTAGAAAACTTCTTTGATGAACATGATGTTATCTCAATTCCCCGAGTTAGCAACACTGTAGCAGATTCTTTAGCTACTGCTGGAGCTGCATTCAAAACCCCCGCCTTTTCTAAAAAGGAATATAATATCGAAGTCATACATAGACCATCTATTCCAGACAATGTCAAGCATTGGCAGGTCTTTGAAGACGACCAACAGATCAAACGCTTTTTGGAAATGACAGATGAGTTCCACTACAGATCTATTGACGCAGAAGGTGGTGAGATGGGTCCAGACGAAGTGGATTCTCCGGAGGAAGCCGAAAAATTCAAACAGAAGATCGGAGGTAAGGATATTATTCAACTGAAGAATAATGTTATCCCTAGAGGTTTAATTCCTTTAGAAAAGTTATTTGATAAAAATGATGTGGTAAAAAATCCAAAGATTGAACCAAAGCCTGAAGATGTGAAGGATTATAATCTGGGTTCTGAAAAAGATCCCAAATTAGTAAAACTTTCAAAGAAATTACCAAGAAAAGAAGAAGATAAAAGTGTGGAAGTAATGAAAAGGTTTTCAGATGTTTTTGCTTGGAGCTATGAGGATTTAAAGGAATATGATATTTCTGTTATACAACATACAATTCCAATTAAACCAGGTGAAAAGCCTTTTAAGCAAAAATTGAGGAGAATAAATCCCAAACTACTGCCAGTGATAGAAAAAGAGGTGAGGAAGTTGTTTGATGCTAAGATAATTGTGTCTCTGAGGTTTTCCAAGTGGTTAGCAAATTTAGTACCTGTGAGGAAAAAGAATGGAGAAATAAGGCTGTGCGTGGATTTTAGAAACTTGAACAGAGCTTCGTTGAAAGATAATTATCCACTCCCTAAAATGGACCAGGTTTTACAACAAGTTGTGGGAGCTGAGAGAATTTCCATGCTAGATGGTTTTTCAGGTTATAATCAAATCAAAGTTCACCCGGAAGATCAAGAAAAAACTGCTTTTACTACACCTTGGGGAACGTTTATGTACGCCAAAATGCCATTTGGTCTAATGAATGCAGGAGCAACATTTCAGAGAGCTATGGATATTGCATTTGCAGACGAAAGGGACAAAATTGTGGTGGTATACATGGATGATATCACTGTTTATTCAAAGAACGCTGCTGATCACTGGAAACATTTGGAAAGAGTCTTCATAAAATGTAGAAAGTTTGGAATTTCATTAAATCCAAAGAAATCGCATTTCTGCATGGAAGAAGGAAGGTTATTGGGACACATCATATCCAAAGAAGGAATTAAGATTGATCCAGAGAGAGTATCTGCAATACAAAAGGTGGGAATTCCTAGAAGTAAGAAAGAAATTCAGTCATTCATAGGAAGGGTGAATTGGTTGAGGAGGTTCATCCCCAGTTTTGCTGAAATTTTAAGAAATATCACTGAAATGTTGAGAAAAGATAGAGAAATCAAATGGAATGAAGAAGCAAGAAAATCCTTTGAAAACATCAAGAAAGCTTTGACCGAAGCACCGGTATTAATTAGTCCAGATTATACAAGGGATTTCATTATGTTTACATATGCATCGGAGCACACAGTGGCTGGAGTACTGTTGCAGAAGAATCAAGAAGGTATAGAACAGCCTATTGCATTTTTTAGTAAAATTCTGAGAGATGCAGAATTAAAATACAACATCATGGAAAAACAAGCTTATGCTTTGGTGAAAGCATTGAAGGATTTCAGAATATATATTTTGCATTCTCATACAATAGCGCATGTTCCATCATCAGCAGTAAAAGATATTCTTACACAACCAGATCCTGAAGGGAAAAGAGCAAAATGGATAGCGGTATTGCTAGAATATGACCTGGACATTAAACCCACCAAATTAATAAAAGGTCAAGGTTTAGCTAAGATGATGACAGAAACAAATTTGGATTCCCTCAGTATAAATTTTATGGCTGAAACTTCATCCGAGGATGTTCCAAAGTCACCAATAATTGAAGATTTTTCTTTATCTCCCTGGTACTCAGATATTGTATATGTCTTACAGAATCTCCAAGCACCTGCAGACATGGAAAAAACAAGGGCCAGGTCAGTAAAACTGAAAGCTGCAAAGTTTTGCATATTAAATGGAAATTTGTTTTGGAAAGATCCAGGAGGAATATTGTTAAATTGTCTTTTAGAGAATGAGGCACAGCATATTATGGTGGAATTTCATAAAGGTATGTGTGGAGGACATCATTCATGGAAGGCTACAGTGAACAAAATTCTTAGAGCTGGTTTTTACTGGCCTAGCATGTATTCCGATGTGTATACAGAAATAACTAAATGTCATGAATGTCAAATTTTCGATGGAAAAAGAGAATTATTACCATTTCCACTGAAACCCATTTCAGTTGAAGCACCGTTCCAACAGTGGGGGTTAGATTTTATTGGTGAAATTAACCCGAATTCTTCAGGACAACACAAGTGGATTTTGACTGCTACTGATTATTTCACAAAATGGATTGAGGCCATACCAACCAGAAATGCTACAGAGACGGTGATTATGAACTTTTTGGAAGAAAATATTTTGTCCAGGTTTGGTTGCCCTAAAAGGATAGTGACAGATAATGCCCCAGCATTTAAGTCAAAAAAGATGATAAATTTCTGTCATAAATATCATATACATCTGAATCATTCAACAGCTTATTATCCACAAGGAAATGGATTAGCCGAATCTTCAAATAAAAGTTTGGTGAGAATCATAAAGAAGTTGTTAGAGGATAATAAGAGGGCTTGGCACACCAAACTGAAATATGCTCTATGGGCAGACAGAATCAGTACAAAAAGAGCAATTGGTACTTCTCCTTTTCAGTTGGTATATGGTACAGAAGTAGTTTTTCCTGTCTCTTTAGGATTGCCAGTCATGAAACTGTTACAAGAAGTTGATGAAGAACCAAATCATATGCAAAGAAGAATAAATCAAATGATAGAATTGCACGAAGTCAGAGAAAAAGCATATAACAAGACCCAAATACATCAAGAAAAAATGAAAAAGACTTTTGATAGAAAAGTTAAGGAAAGAGATTTTCAAACAAATGATTTGGTTTTGAAATGGGATTCCAGGAAAGAAGAGCACCATGGAAAGTTTGAACATTTATGGAAAGGTCCATATATTATTGCAGGATGCCAAGGAGAAAATGCTTTTATCCTAAAAAATTGCAATGGAGAATTTTGTCCTGGAGGGCCAGTAAATGGGAGGCATCTCAAACATTATTTGTCCTAACAGATGGAAGTGGAAGAAAGTTCTTGTACAGTGTAAATATTTCAAAAAAAAAAAAAAAAAAAAAAAAAAAAAAAAAAATTTGAAAGTTGAATTTGGCCCAATGGATCAGGCACTTGGTCTACGATGTTCTTTGCTACCTCGCAGGGAGGATAGCATCCCCAGTTGGAGCCAGTTGTTGACACCAGGTCTTAAGAAAATTGAAATTTTTGCTAAAAGACCCTAAGAGAAAGGATCATCACTAAAAGGGTTAAGTTGAAGGTTTTTTATATAAAAAATAAGAGAAAAACCCATATGTATAGAGTCCGCTAGCAAAATATAATATAAAGGTTAAGCCCCGGTCAGGTTTCGTCGGCGGAGATAGCATAGATCCAAATCAACGGTTCATATTAACCCCGCGTCGCCAAAGTGATCGCCAACAAACGATGGAGGGTGGTAGCGGACATAATACCACCAAGGCACGTGTCCCACATTCATTTATCCGCGCTTGGAGAAAGTGGTATCAGAAACCACCATAACACCGCGCGGAACCACCCATTACAGAAAGGTGGAAAGATCTCTTACGTGGCAAGATGGGACCTAACAGGTGGCGAGCGAGGAATGGATTGATGAGACCGTGGCACGTGGCACTATACTTTGCAAGGATCGGAAGGCCAATACATGTTTCAATCAAATCAACGGCCAGCATTTCATCCGCGGCCAGGAACATGCGCACAGGATATAAAGGAAAGCGGTCGCGGAGAATAAACCGCCTAGACAGGTGTCAGCAGATGATGCATCCGCGCGGATACCAAACCGGAAAAGGAAACCACCTTTTCGATCGCGGATACCGCCGGTGCAATAAAGATGGACAAGATCTGACGGTTCAAAATGATGGTTCAAAGATCAACGGATGAAAACGACCCACGTTCGTAAAGGTGCAAGGAGGTTAGTCTAAAAAGGCTTATATAAAAAGAAAGGGCTCCACATAACGGCATTTTGTATGTGTCGTTATCCTGGAGAGCTCCGAAGACTGGTGGAAGCCGGCGATTGCGACAGAAGGCGAAAAGCAAGCAATTACAGGTAGGGTCTGGTGACCTGTCACTCTCTTTAAACGGAAATTTGTTTAAAAGAAGCATTTAGATGGAGACTGTACAAGATATAGACGTTTGTAGGTCGAAAGATGCCCTAGAAGACAGAGATGAAGACGTCTTCGATACCCTTATTAGATTCCCAGTTTCCGATGTAAAAGTGAAGTTATCTGAGCTGTTAAAAGAGGGTATAGATCCGCATAGAGTTCACCAGTCATCTTTAATAGCTTTTTGCCCTGATCAATTTCCTGCTTTCCCAGAATTCGTCTCCTGGTGTGCTGAAAACTATTCACGGGAAGAAAAGGTTGTTTTAAACAGTCAAAAAACTAGAGCCATCTGTAAAATTGAACCAGCCGAAGTGATTAGAGCCCTAGAAATAGATTTGCCCAAAACCCTCGACCCTGAAGTTTTCTCTGATGTATCAATTATTGAAAATTTTCACCATGCCTCTCAAAGTGATAGGGAAGTGTTTTTGTCAACGTGTCTCAGACCAGAAACTAGCCTTTCTGAACTCCCTTACCCTTTAGATATCAACCTTTTTAATGAGAATACCCAATTGGTCTTGACACTGTTAGCCGTAATTTTAGGGTTAGATTCGGATTTGTATATAACTGAGTTCCAATTGAGTTTATTGTACAGAATAAGTATAGTCCAGTCGGGAATTGACGAAAGTCAAATTCCCCGACTAAATTTTGAAGCTTTCATAGCCGAAAGGATGCATGACCAGATGGTCAATTTTTCCACACACAGACATTTCAGGTTTCAAGCATTTTTAATGAAAATGATTATGGTATCCAGCCAAGAAGAATTACAGTTCCCAGAGATCGTTTTTGCAACTCCACTGGAAAACAATATTTTCAATTTCGTCAATTACATGCTCTCAACGATCTTTAAGATGATTTTCGGAAAAAGTCTGCCTAGAGTATTGCCGGAAATGCAGGTATCAATGCAACTGAATACAGAGTATGCTACAGGAGACTGGTTTTTATCAAAAGATAGTACAGTGATCAGATTATATGGGTTCAAGCATAAACCCTATGTGCTACCAGCATTCCTCACCTTGAGGATTTTTGCCTTGGAGTTTTTGAGACAGAAATTGATTGTAGAAGATAACAATTTTTTGGTCCACAGACAAGCAACGGACATTAAGTACCCTTTCACATTAGGTCCGTTTACAATAAAGAATAAGAACGCTGCTGTATATATAGAAAAATTGTTAAAAGACATGAATTTCGAGACAGATGCAGCATTGGAATATGACCCATTAAATATCATATCCAAAAGAAGAGTTGAACACCGTATTAAGGCTCTGAATCATCAAACTGTTGAAGGGATGGCAGACAGAGCCAACTGGCTCGAATACAAAGAAGAAAGTATCCCAGACAAGGCCGACATAGAAAGGTCATTGGAGGAAGCAATGGCAGAAACAGAAAGCGAAATCAATACTGCATTAGTGGGGTCCAAAAGACCTATACAGGACATTATGATTATTGACGATGAAGAGACAGAAAAAGGAAAACGATTGAAGACTGATGAGTCACAGGAATTGACAAGCATTTCAGAAGAAGCAGAAGCTACAGAAAATAAAATACCAGAGGTTACAGTGAGGGAATACAAAATTGAAGAAACCCCTGTAGAGGATGATGTAAATAGACCTAAAAATTTCATGGATGTATTTAATGAACATAGTAAAAACAAACAGGAATCTGCGAAACAAACAAGTTTATTGTTTCCAAAGGTCAGGAATATATCAAACAATGAAGTGAGCTTGTTCACCAGCAGGAACATCAAAGAAAATTCTTTAAAATTTTCAGTTGTGACCAAAGACAAGATCTCAGAGATGAGTGTAGATTTGTCGAAGATAAATGCCCCTGACAAAATTTTGTTACATAGACAAGCTGGAGAGGTTATATACTCAGACTATTTGGGGGCCACATTGAGAGCAAACAAACTAAAAAATTCAGTAGAAAAATTAAATAATCAGTTGAGGCAAGAAAAGGCAGAGAATAAGTCTCGACAACATCAAATTAAGAAGCTGCAAATGGACTTAATTAATAAAGATGGAGCTGCAGCTACCAAACTGTTACAGGAGAAGGAAGAAATGATTTTAACATTGAGACGAAAGTTAAAAATCCCAGATGCTATACTCATTCAAGGTGCAGAATTGACTATATTAGAAAAAGAGAAAGAAGAGTTAGCTAACGAAGTCAATGATGTCACAGCTAAATGGTTAAAGCTGTCAGATGAAAAGGACTACTGGGAAAAAGAAAGGTTCCTTTTGGAAGAACAATTGGCAACAGTGAGAAAACAACTAGCAGAAAACAGTCAACAGCAAGTACAGGCAGGCCCCGAAGAAGATAAGAATGATGTAGATGGGATTTTGCAGGCAATGTCTCAAATAAGTTTAAAAGATAATGAAATTAAATTGTTGAAGGCCGAAATACAGAAATTAAAAGAAGAAAATGAAGCAAAAGAAAAAGAAATAAAAACCTTGCAGGCAAAAAATCAGGAATTGAGCAGTAATAATAAAGGATTGGCTGCTCATGCAACAGGACAAGCTGCCATGCAGGGATGTAAACATATGGTATGGGATCAGATCATTAAAGAAGTTGAAAAACTTAGGCCGTATCTGGATTATATAAGAGTTAAGGAAAAAGTAGCTAAAGATGCCTTCAACAGTTGCCAGGCAGTCAAAGAAAGCCTAAACAGAAAGCCTAAAGAAATCGCCCAGAGAGCAATTACATTTTTAAACAGTCTATCCGAGGCAGACCTAACAACCATGAGTATAACTAACAGAATTTCTGTCATCACTTGGGCCAGAAGAATCTTGGGCAAATACTCCCATATCGAAAACATCGAGGCCAAAGCAGGAGAAATAAGGAAAGAAGTAATCCAGTTTAAAAAGCAATTTGATAAGTTAGTGAACAAGGGATTCCCATCTTTCTGGAACGAAGATAATGAATTAATTCCTCAGAATGATTACAAAAGATTATTGTTTGATATCAGGATGGATCACCGAAAATTCCAGCAGATAGATCACATGCTCACAGGAAAAATCTTAATGGAGAAAATGTCAGGGGAATTTGAAATTTTAAATATGTTGATTTCAACTTGCGCAAACCTTCTTCCTATTTCTTATGCAGGTCATATCGAGATGCGAGTCTTGGTGAAAGAAATGACCAGTTATGACCTACCCACGGCTGACCAATGGAGTTATGTAGAGAAGTACGGGAAGACCAGATATTCTGTTCATACTTAAATGCCTTTGAAATTCTTGCCATGTGGCAAAAATGATGATATCCAAAAGTCTTGCCAAGTGGCAAAAAGACTTTTTATTTTAAATTTGTAATATTATTTGAAAGACAGTTAGGGGTTACTCGAAGACAGTTATTTTTAGTTAAATATTTTTAATTATTAGTTAGAAGAAGCAGTTATGTGGAGCTTCTTCTGAAAATTTTGTATAAAAGACAATGGAGGTCATTGTTGAAAGGGTTGGAAAATTTTTGAGAAACAAGTATGTTTTGAAGTTTATTTTTGAAATAAAGGCAGTACAGTGATGATACCTATCCTTTGATATAGAGATTCATGAGTTAATCAGTCTTGCAGTCCGTTATTTTCTTTATCTTTATATGTGCATTTTATCTTCTTCGTTATATCTCCCATGGTGTTTTTTCTTCTATATTTAAATGAGCATTTGAAATAACTTGAGATTCATACTGGTTATGCCTCATTTTATCTGCATTTAAATATCCATTTTATTCTCCAAAGTCGACAATAGATTTATCCTAGATAGATACCTGTTGTTGATGGAATGTCTTTACTTCTTTCTATGTCGCCTGAAAAATCAAATTGACTGTAACATGATTACTATCTTGCCTCTGTGAAAATCTTTATGGTGAATATCTCTTGCTGGTTTATTATACATTCTGAAAGCTTTGACTCCATGCCCAATGTTTCTTGTTTACCTTTTCGACCAGAAAATATCTTTTGAGAAGTTTTAAGGAAACCTTTATATATTTTAGCCTTCATATATATATCCTGAGAGAGCCCTCTCTGGTAGAGAAAATGGCTAGTTCTTCTACCTAAAGATTGGTTTGAAATAGGTTACCTTAGGTCTTATTTTCTTACAACCGGAATAAAATCTAAGTGCTAACAACTGGGAAGGCAGATATTTGGTGTCAAGACCTTAAAAAGGTAAAAGGTGTAAAAGACCGAGATGTGAGTTGGAGTACTTTTAAAAGACACTTCAAGAAGAAATTCTTATCTGAGCAGTATTATGAAGAAAAATCCAAGGAATTTTATGATCTGAAACTGGGAACAATGAATATGAAAGAACTGAACAGCAAGTTTTTAAGTCTGCTAAGATACGTGCCATAAATGGTGGAAGAAAAACCGAAGTTCTAGAGGTACCTAAGTTGTCTACCTTTCCACATTAAGGACAGGATAGAGTATGATAACTCTAAGACCCTAGAGGAATCCATGAGGAAAGCCACCTTTTGCTTTGACCAGAATAAGAGAAGAGAAGGGGTACCTAGCTGGAAAAACTCAAAACCTAGTAACTTTGAACATAAAAAGAAGAATTTTAGATATGGCGGCAATTCTAGTTTTCAGAAGAAAATTTTTCAAAATCAAAAATTTCAGTAGAACAGAAATAATCAGCAACAGAAATCTGCAGCACCCAGAAATGTCCCCAATGTTGTCAGGACCAATGAACAGAAGCCACCTATAAAATGCTTTGAGTCCAAGGGCCCCATTATGCCTCAGACTGTCCCCTCAGGAAACGAGCAGCCAACCATATTCACTCCATACAATCTGAAGCTAATGTAGGAAATGTGGCAAGAGAAGTACCCAGAATTAGTGCAACATTATACAACTGGCAAGTAGAACACCAAGTATCAATGGTGGAGGATGAAGGTATGCTACAAAACCACCCCATTTCTATTTTAATTGACCCTGGTGCTAGTCTAAGTTATATATCACCAGCCGTGGTAGAAAGACTTGATTTGATAATCGATAAATTCGATAAATTTTGGTTAGTTAGATTAGTGACAAGAACAAAAAGGAAGGTTTCTAATTTTGTGGAAAATTGTGTTTTATCTATGAATCAACTAACAACGTAGGTTAAGCTAAATATTCTGCCATTAGGGTCATATGACATCCTAATCGGTATGGATTGGTTAGAAACCCATTGGGTCATTCTGAAATGTTATGAAAAAAGCTTCAATTGCCTGGATGATGAAGGAAAGACAGCAGAGGTAAAAGGCATCCCCAGAAAAACATCCGTTCGGTAGATTTCAACCACGCAAGTAAAAAAAGCAATTAGAAAAGGGTGTCAGATGTTTGCTGTGAATGCGGTGCATGATGAGGTAAGTACTAAGGAGGAAACTAAAAATGGAAGACATACCTGTCTTGCAGGATTTCCAAGATATTTTTCCTGAAGAGATCCCAGACTTGCCTCCCAAAAGGGACCTGGATTTTACTATTGAATTAATACCTGGCACTATACCAAGTTCTAAAGCTCCATACCGGATGAATATACTGGAGCTGAATGAGTTAAAATCTTAGTTGAAGGAGCTGATCAATAAAAAAATATATAAGACCTAGCATGTCCCCTTGGGGAGCACCGGTCATTTTTGTCAAGAAGAAGGATGGTACCCAAAGGCTTTGTATAGATTATCGTCAACCGAATAAAATGACGATCAAGAATAGGTACCCGCTGCCTCGCATTGACGATCTCTTTGACCAGCTACGCGGAGCAACAGTGTTCTCAAAGATCTATTTACGATCAGGATATCATCATGTCCGTGTGAAGGATGAAGACATTTTCAAAACAGCCTTTAGAACTCGTTATGGACACTATGAATTCGTTGTCATGCCGTTTGGACTAACTAATGCACCTGCTGTATTTATGTGCTTAATGAACAAAATTCTGCACAAGTATTTAGATAAGTTTGCAGTTGTGTTTATCGATGACATTTTGGTATATTCTAAGAACAAGGAAGAGCATGATGAACATCTACCTATCATTCTACAAGTTCTCAGGGAACACCAGTTGTATGCAAAATTTAGCAAACGCAATTTTTACAAGGACAAGATTCAGTACTTGGGACACATAATCTCTGAGGAAGGGATTGCGGTTGACCCTGCCAAGATAAAGGCCATTAATGAATGGCCGATTCCTAAAGATGTGACAGATGTGCAATCGTTTATGGACATCACAGGTTACTATAGAAAATTCATTGAATGGTTTTCCAGGATCGCAAACCCCATAACGTTGCTACAGAAAAAGGGAAAGAAGTTCGTTTGGGACCAAAAGTGTGTGGACAGTTTTGCAAAGTTAAAAGAATTATTGACTTTAGCACATATTTTGAGGATTGCGGATCCTAATAAAGATTTTGTAGTATGCACAGACGTGTGCAATGATGGACTGGGAGGAGTCCTAACGCAGGAGGGACATGCTGTAGCATACGAATCAAGAAAACTGAAAATTCATGAGAAGAACTATTCCACCTATGACCTAGAATTGCTAGCAATGATTCATGCCTTAAAAATGTGGCGTCACCACCTTATCAGCAGAAAATTTACCTTGATGACAGATAATATGGGGCTGAAATATTTGTTAGATCAAACAAATTTGAATGCCAGGCAAGCCAGATGGCTAACTTTTCTGAGTGAGTATGATTTTGAAATTCAGCACATTAAAGGGAAGGAGAATAAAGTGGTCGACGCATTAAGTCGCAATGCAAGAATACATTTTGTTTTAGCCATCAGCACATGCGCAACAGATTTGGAGGAACAAATTTTTGAAGGAATCAAGGAGGATGAGGAATATAGAAAATTACAGGAAAGGACAGCAGAAAACAACTCTGAAAATTCTGTAACAGATTTCAGTTTGAAGGAAAATGGCTTACTGCTGTACAAAAACAGATTGTACATACCAAACGTACCAGCAGTAAAAATTCTGATATTGGATGAGATGCACAAAAGCCACTATTCTTGCCACCCAGGTTACCAGAAAACCATCACAATGCTAAGGAAGGAGTACTACTGGCCCAGGATGAAGGATGAAGTAGCGGAGTATATAGCTAAGTGTTTTGATTGTCAAAAAGTGAAGGTGGAACATCAACATCATGTTGGATTGCTCCAGCCCTTGCTTATACCCAGCTAGAAATGAGAATTCATAAGCATAGATTTCATCACTGGGTTACCAAAGAATAAAAAACAACACGATTCCATCATGGTGGTAGTGGACAAACTTAGCAAGGAAGCCCATTTTATCCCTGTCAAAACTACCCATAAAACCCCTGATATTGCAGAAATTTTTATGAAGTAGGTTTTCCGACTACATGGCATACCCAAGGTAATAGTTTCAGACCGAGATTCGAAGTTCACAGGTAATTTTTGGAGGTCTTTGTTCAAGGGGTTAAAGACCACCTTAAATTTCAGCACTGCATTCCATCCGCAAACAGACGGACAGACTGAAAGGGTGAACCAAATATTGGAAGATATGCTCAAGCTGTATGTTAAGGATCAGCCTGGTAAGTGGGAAGACTACTTTCATTTAGCAGAGTTTGCGTATAATAATCACTACCATGCCTCAGCCAAACTTATCCCATTTGAGATAACACACCAGTGTCATGGAGTGATCCGGTTAGTAGGGTCACCTTAGGACCTAAATTGTTGCAAGAATTAGAATCAATTGTGAAGCAAGTACAAGGGAATCTTAAAGTTGCCCAGGATAGACATAAAAGTCAAGCAGACCTTAAAAGAACTCATAGAGAGTTCCGGGTTGGTGAACATGTTTTTCTTAAGGTAAGGCCTAAAAAGAGTTCCTTAAAATTGGGAAGCTGTGCCAAACTGGCACCCAGGTATTGTGGCCCTTTCAAAATCTTGTCCAGGGTTGGACATGTGGCATATCAATTAGCCCTACCTTCAAACCTCAAAGTCCATAATTTTTTTCACATTTCATTTTTAAAGAAATATGTGCATGATCCTGCTCATGTTGTAAATTGGAATAATGTTCAAGTGGAACAAGGTGGCGATTTTCCGGTGTAACCAGACTGTATTCTCGCAAGGAAAGAAACTCTACTCCGAAACTGCACGGTTGGTCAAGTAAAAGTGCAATGGAAGCAGTATAGCCCAGCAGAGGCTACCTGGGAGTTGGAGAGTAGTATGCGGGCTGCATACCCAACTCTGTGCCAGGAACACTCAATGAGTGAATAAAGCAACATCGAGGACGATGTTGAGGCTTAAGGGGGGGTGTATGTCACCTACCCAATTTTGAGAATATCTATTTTCTACTATTATTCTTTTTGCAAAAAAAATACTTTGTGTTAAATTATAATTACAAGTAATTATGACCAAGTGGGTCAAAATTGAATGTAATGACTCATTATTATTATTTAATAAATGAAAATGGGAGATAAACACTCAAGAAAGCTGTTACAAGAGTATCCACTGGCCCACTAGGAGGAATGGAAGCTGCTGGAAGGATTGGGACAGATGGCAGCATTTGCACTCTACCATTATCTGTTGGTATGGGACAAATCCCCCTAATTTTGTGGCATTTCCCTCTCCAGGTGGAGAGAGGTGAGCAGGCAGCTCACTAATGACCAGTTAATTACCAAAGACCCGACAGCCTATAAAAGGCAATTTGAATTGAGCAGGCAGCTCTTACATTGTTTTCTACATAAACATTCCTCATGCTCATCAGGTGATGGCTGAGAGATTCGAATAGGGGAGGCTGTGGAGAGTGCAAGTATAAGTCTGCAAATGTTATGAGAAGGACAGACCAGAGGTACTGGTGCTAATCCCATGGAATTACTAAGCCTGTAAGGCTAGATATATAATTTTCTTGCTGCTGCAAGTGGAAGTCCTAAGCTGCAGAACCTTCTTCCTCCTGGTGGATCAGTGGATAGGCTCGGGGGTCCTAAGGTAGACATCTTGGTTGTTTGGGAGCAGGTTGGGTGGAATAGGTTTCTTGAGTGGTTTGTTCCTCCCATTACCCTCAGGTTCTATTCTGCTTTGTTTTCTTTTTCAAATCACATGAATACTCTTAGAAAATGGCTTAGTATTGTTATTTAATGATCAATAGTAGAAAATGTCAGATCCTAATTAATTTAGATTTGTTGAACTGATAAAATGACTCCTCTGCATTTTTCCCCATACGTGGAGCTGCATCGTACTCCAATATAGAGAGGTAGCATTAAATCTGCCCAGCTAAAAGTGAAACCTAGCATGCATCTAAATATCTAAACCAAAGACCACCCATGCACAGACTATGTTATCATGCATATTATATTTTAGCAGCTGTAGGTTGGATCTATGCATGTATTGTTTTATTATCCAATTCTGTGTGCTGAAACAACTTAACATAAACTAAGTATAGCAGTAGGTTCTTTTCTTATTCCTGAAGGTGATCATTATGAGTTACTGATCTTTATTAATTATTTCAAAGTAAACAATAGTATGCATTATGTTTAACCATACTCCCATTTTTCTATCTTCTTATTGCTTTAGAATCTGATTGTTCTTATACGAATATTGTCTTCACTGTATTATATTGTACAGACAGAAAGAATGCTATTGTGTATTTTATCCTTTCATTAGAGTTCCAAAATGGATGAATACAGGAATAAATAGCTAGAATAGAAAAACTGCATATTCATAAGCAATCAAATTATCCGACGATCGTACTATTATTGTCTTTGTTTTCCTGAACTATCAATTGCATGTGATAAAACTTACATCACATAATACCAAGTTATTAACAGCTAGGGAAAACATAGCTTTATTAAATTAACAGATTAAATTGTAATATCACTATACCCTAGCTAGGATCAACAGGTTTTCAATACATTATTATTTTTAAACATTTAAACAGTTGCCAAATCGAAGGTTTCATTACCACAGACAATTAAATTGCAGAATCGAGAGTTGTTATTCTCATTCCTTTAAAACATAAATTTAGACATGTAGATTTCATTCACAATCGATAACTAGGGTTTAAACGTTATCACTTATACCTTCAAAACAAAACCACTTCCTTTATATTTCTCGCCGTATAGACACATTTAAACAACTGAAAGCATACCTTTTGATCCGTGGATCTGAGTTCAAGAATGAGAAGATTGAACAACACTATACACAAATATAAAACCCAAAATATCTTAACCGGCTATTAGATACAGACACTAAAACGAGAAGACCAAATTTACTAAACAGAGCCATTAAACCCTGAATATTATCGTTTCCATTTAAAATAACAGTAGTTACACCCTACGGGCACCACTATCTTTTGCTGGAGGTTCCTTTCGAAACCCCACACCTTTTATACACACAACAAATACTTAAAACAAGGTTACTGTCAAACGTATCTCCTCATGCATCAACCCAAAAGTACTCAAACGATAAGACATAAAATGGAACGATGCAAGACGATTTGCAAACATAAGGGTTCAACCCTACTAAACTCGCAGATGCCAGGAATGGTCGGCCACATATTTTAAACTTTTACATCACCTATTCTATCAACAAAACTAAAAAACTGAAGGTTGTCAAATGCTGCAGGTGAGACAAAGCCACTGCCGCGAAGGCATGCTACCAGCACTTGCTCATCAAGTTCGATTCCAAGAGAACCACTAAAGAGGGATACCACCGAATCTTACCGGTGGGGTCACTTAAGATCTCTTCCTCTTCAACTATTCCGGCACCCTGTGGATTCTCTGAGGGTCACCTGCCAATAGCCATGCAACAAGTTAAGCATCGGATCATGAGTTAGAAACGCATGCAACAAAGAATAGTGGGAAAACCTTTGCAACGAATACATTACCTGAGTTGTGACAGAGTTTTTCGATGTAGCCAGCATCCATTCACTGTGAAGGAGATGCACCCAGTTCGAAGACCACAATGAGGGATACCTCCAAAAAACTTCCAACTCAAATGAAAACCCAGACTTGCAAGCTACGACAATGTTGGCACAGATGCACTCATCCCACCTGTAGGTTACCACACCATCGTTCCAGACTTGGATTCCATGGATAACTTTCACTCGCAGACCCAGGGTTACTGCTTGTCTTAGGATCGAGCCCAAGGGAGGCTAGAAAAACCAGCAAACCCTAAGTACCTCTCGACCGGTTGGCCTCACCTCCCAAACTCTACCACCGAGCAAATGACCAAGAAATGTTACAAAGAATCCATAAGTTGCACGAGGGTTCGGCTTATCCCAATACACAATGATCAACGGTGGAGATTCACCCACATGAAGCCATGATTGGAAGGTGGCAGGTGCAGCATTAAATGGCTCATCTACCTCCCAAGCCACGAAGTTGCCATATCGGTTGATAGCAAGGCAGGAGGCCGATACAACTTAGCAATTACCAAACCTTATCACACCGAAACATCCACATAGACGTGCATGTAACACTATCCCTAACACGGTGGCCAGGAACTTTAATTGCAAACCAAACCATTTATTACACCCTCGATTTGTATGCAGGATTTTGTAGGGCCATCATTCCACCTGCCAACCCATGCGAATCAACGTTAAAAGCTGTAACATGTAAATATTATCAAGGTATAATGATATCCGATAGCATATAACCAAGGTCTCGTACGATCCATACAATCATTTTCGAACCATATTCATAGCTTATGAATATCCACTAAGGTCGTGAGCAACCATAAGGCATGGTTTGACTCCGCCCATCACATAAAGTCTTTTAGATAGTTCACTATAGGGATCGTTGTAGAGCTCATAAAACTCGTCTACACCTTAAGTTATATAAACACACCGCTAGGGTATGGTTGCCACCCAAGGACCCATTGCACACATTGCATGGTAGGGTATTAACACTTAAAGCGTCACCATTTTAATTACACAGGCAATAGAGTTTAGAACCATTTTGTCAATCTCTCCATAGTATGACTTAAGACCATGCATCCTTGCCATCAACTTGTCACCGTCATTGTTATAAAAAGAATTACTTAACAGTCGCAAGGCATTCATGGAATGACCTAACGTAAATTCATCAACACTTAACGGACACATTCACAACAATCACAGCCTGAAATAGACGTTATCTGCAGACTTGAGAAAGACAGGTTCATTTTGCAAGCATTGAAAGGAAGTCATACCTGTAGCAACAAAAACCATAAGCAGTTTCGATTTCTATCCCGGTAATTAAACTCTCGACTTGTATCACTATTTTCTTACCTGTGAATCTGTGCATGAAGGACGAGTGCAATGCTTTAGCGGAGTCACTAAGTAATCCTCGGGGCACCTTGTGGGACCCCTTTTCATCATCATCCAGAAACGTAAACAATCAGCACTTCTCAAAAGAATTATGTTTTCCCATACATCATAAATTTTCAATCATTCCAGCATACAAAGAAACTACATAATCATTAATTGATTTTCATGATGTCATTAAAAGACAAAAGACACCAGCATTAAATTGTTACTACCAAGCGACACTTTTATTAATTACTGAATATTGATTATTATTATTTTCGCATTTTACAATATTAGCTCTTTTTATGGTGATTTAATTTTTTTTTAATTTTATGAAAATATCGGAATGTTACAGGTAACGCCCAGATATCTGCGAAGTAATCAAACCAATCCAAAGCTTCCAAAAGAATTGATGAATCTTGCAAAGCCATCGCTGGCTTTTCACACAAAGAACATCTTTAAGCATAGAAATAAATTGCATTAACAGGATCGAGCTTCACCCAAAACTGAATACGATTTTTCTTTGCTAGAAACAGAGTTAAAAACTTAAAACCAAATCTCTTAATACTATAACAAACAACATGGGAGTGCTCTCCCTTAAAAATTAAAAATACAGTTACAAGACAGGGCCGTAGCTAGGGTTTATTTCAACATCAACGACTTACGCATTTAAAAGAACCAAATACAGTCGCTACATGAATTCTTTTGTACATTCTTACCAAAGAACGTTAAAATATAAATCCATACGCATAACCCACAGACATGATAAACATGAAATTAATGGATCCACATTATTCAAAACGATTTATAACATTTGCAAACTCCACTGATTTTTCTTATAAATAAAATAAACACATACCACCAAATCTCTGCTTTAAATACAACCACAGGCTTTCGCCATTATCAAAGTAAGGTTTAAAATATAGCTAAACAGTAACCACACTCACAGAACCGAGGGTCTCCATAGGCCGAGAGCCTAATACGAGTCTCCATTACAAAAATGCCTTCACAGGATTAAACATTTAGTCCTTAACATCTACATTCTTACTGAATGATTTCACTCATGTACCAAGTCTATCCACGAAATGTATAGTGGACTGAGCGAGTCAACAATTACAAATTGAGCATGAACATGCATCTCTAAACCCCAAAGGTTCACCAAGTTAAAACCACACAGCATTACAACCTCTAAAAAACAATCCATAAACATACAACGACTTCGCTTGAAGGGTAGAAGGCCGCAATGGACCTGGGCTTACCAGGGACATTCGTGCTATTAAACCCTCTTCCCTGACACTCTTCCAAGGTAGAGTTAGTTGCTTCCTTTGTTAAGACCCTATCAAAAGAATGTAAATGGAAGTGTTAGTACCCAAGTTAATAAGGAAAACCAAAATAGAAATAACCACAACGAAACAAAATTGAGGCTACAGAGTATACCTTAGCATGTTCCTTTGTTTTCCCCATGCTATCCAGTCTTCAGGATGAGCGCAGACCATGAGCAAATGCTCGGGTCAAGCGTAGGATCTCCATAGCCATGGAGGCAGCCGAGAGCTTTGCTCTCCCTCCACAATGAAAAACAAAATACCAAAATGAAAACCACACTAAGCGCTTGGGTGCAAGGTTTACTTACCCTCCAGCGTGGATAGTCACCATGTGGCCATCACATGGGTGGCATTTAAGTCCATCTACCACCACTATAAACAAAATGTAGACCTACTCTCTATAGTGGGGAGTTCATAGTATTACAAGGTTTTCTATTTCATAGTTTCACCTTGCCCTTTACAAAGATTCTATTATGTTTACAACACAAACCTTATAGGTTAACATAGGACCCCTTCAAAGCACCCGCCAAGTGAAATTATACGATATGCTTTAGCATATAGCTATGTAAGCCCAATAACACCACCACCTTCTTCACCATCCAGGGTTAATTTAGTTATAAGGTACATTTAATTAAAATATGGGCACTTAATTCATATCAAAAGAGGCATAGGATTAAAGCACACATCCGTTACACAAACAAGTATTGTAAGTAATTAACCAGAAGTCCGTTACAAGGTAATAAGCTCATCTGGAACATTACATTTCACACAAAAATGAATCCATTTAAACTTAAACTAATCAGAGTAGAATGAAATGATAAACATCGATATAAACATTATCATACACTTTTAAACCATCATAATCTCATAAGTAAGATCACAAATTCTTCCACACTATTATAAAATGAAAAATCTTCTAAACAAGATACATGTATCTCTAACAGAAATAAACATACAGTGCTGAAGTTAATTTTGAATAAACATTAGGTTCCGAATGACGATAATATCCCATACATAATTTTTTTAATTTTTATAGTTTTAGGGACATTACAACTAGAAACACAAAAATTGCCGGATCTTACGAATTTAAAGCAATATTACACGAAAAAAAGAGTCCTCTAAATAAAATAACATGTGATTTATGAGATATGTTTACGAAACTATCAGAACTAGCATATTTACAATCAATTCTAAATTGGAATCAAAATTTCAAAAAAATCTAAACCTGGAAAACAATTGATGTACATAGATCCTTTGATGATGGTTTGAATCTTCCACTTTGCCATCTGGAGTAGGATTGGGAGGTCATTGCTGATTGGAAATTGTTGGTGCATATGACTAGTATAACTGTGATGAGGAAGAGCATGTATCCAAATCGTTGTACTCTTCAATTGTGTTCCAAACAAAATACCAAATAAACTTCAATCTGCCAGTCAATCCTCCCATGGATCAATACCAAACTTCTTCAAATTGAAAACTTTCATGGAAAAATACCATGGATATCAAGAATAATAGGCCCTTAAGAACTATAAAGGCTCTAATACCATGTTAAAATAGACAGGACAACAAAGTTACAGAAAATTCTAAATCCATGATCAAACTGTATTCACTCCAATGCTAAAAATATATAGTACAATGGGTGATGCCACCTCATGGGAAGATTTTCTATAGATCCTAACACCTCATGGCGACTAGGCTAGGCAATATTATCCAAATCACTTTGTAATCATGTGGGATAAATCACTATTATCCTAAATCATAAATATAAATATAGGTGACAATTAAACTTTATGATTGGTAATGTAATCCATAGGCTAACATTTGGTTGATATTGGGATAGAGGTAGTCATTAGAGAGGATATGGATGATCAGGTGGGACTAGGGACCGAGCTTCTTCATGGATATTATAGATCTAAGGTAAGAATTTTGGGGTGTCAGGATGGTGCACTAGGTTAATACAAAGTGTACCAATTTATAAAGATATAAGAGGGTGAAGAGTTGGCTTTTTGACGAATGCAGATTGGATAGGGTGATGATGTAACATAGATTTGGTTATAGGTGGAGATCGATATCATTACGTTTGCATGAGCTAGGGAAGGTGTGATCTAATCAAGCCATAACATTTTTTGATACAGAATATATGAGTCGACATGGGGTGACATGTTAATGATGAGTTGTTAGTATGATATTGATTGATGTGATGTGACTACTATAGTACAATAATTGAATATGTTGGATTCCCCAACCACAATGGTTTGAAATATCTAAATGAGGGATTAGAAAAATAACACACAACACAAATGACTAGGACAAATAACTAGACTGATGCAACAAACCAAATAAAAAATGCCAAACTAATTCCTACACTAACTCACTCCCTATGATAGGAGTGTCATCTTGCAGAATCACTAAGCATAGATGTAGGGATTCAGGCATGCACCATTTACCCAACCTGGTATGGAAATTCCATCGAGTTGTGCTAGTTTGACAGAGCCCGAATATTTGATTTATGCAACATGAATCTTTGATTTCCGCAACCATGAATGGTCCCAACCAATGCATTTGAATCTTGCCTAGATGTTTCAAGAACTTGGTGTCATAGAGTAAGACTTGATTGCTTTGTTTAAGATGATTCCTCTTGATATGGGGGTCATGTCATGATTTCTATTATTCTTTCTACATAGTTGCATGATAGTCAGCTAAAAAGTGGGATTATTATGATTCCATTAGTTATGTAAGTTGTTCCCCCATTAAATCTTCTTTGGTCATATGTGTTTCATGGCAATGTACATACTAGGAACAACAAACTCTGCTGGAACTACTGCTTCTCTTCCATATACTAGATAGAACAAAGTTTGTTTGTGTAGTTTCTTTATAGTGGTCCTATATTCCCATAGTACTACATGAATTCTATCATCCCAATCATCCTAGTTTGCGTAACATACCTTTGTTAGCCCCATATCCAAAATTTTATTGAAGGCTTACACTATTTCATTTTCTTGTGTATGGTATAGATTGCTTTGTGATGTTGTATCAGAAATTATTTTGTCAAAGTCATGATAGTGCCATTAATAAAATGTGTGCCTTGGTCACTGGTGATAATTACGATACACCCAAACAAATTTATGATGTTCTTGTAAATGCTTTGAGCTATGGTATCTATGGAGAAATATCATATCAAAGTTGCTTCAACCCATCTTGTTAAGTAGTTTGTTGCGGTAATTATGTAGCAGGATTTTGAGTGTTTTGCATGAGGATTGATGGGGCCAATGAAGTCAACTTCCCATTTATAAAATGGTTGTAAGGAACATACCGGTTGAAGTGGAACATACTGGTTGAAGTGGGAGCCCATCCTATCAATAAGGCTTACCACTCATTGGAAAACATTGCATGATTTAGCATAAGCTTTTGCATCCTTAAACATTGTAGGCCATCGTAGTCTAGCCTAGAGAATCTTCCTTCCATTGGGTTTTCTGCCAACATGGCCACCCACAACATCGACGTGGAACTCCCAAAAAATATGTCATCATCCATGATCTAGCATGCAGTGGCACAAAATATCATCTATTCCCAATTTATAGAGTTGTCTCGAAATAAATTCATATTTTGCAGCTTGTACAACTAAGTGGCATTTCTGAGTCACGAAATAGTCATCTGGCGCTTTCTCAGTTGTTGGGAACAACGTGATTTCTTATAAATGGTTTGGAATACCTTCCATTCTGAAAAAAGCTACATCAAATAGCTTGTGATCAATGATTCCTTCAACTTCCACTATTTCTATTCGCGACAAGTGATTAGCCCCATGATTGTACTTCCTCGGCTTGACTATTACCTCAAAATAGAATTATTGAAATAAGAGTAACCATATTAAAATACACCCTTATAGCATAGTTTGTTTTACCAGGTACTTAAGAGATAGATGATTTGTGAAAAAATTGAAGTGCCCTCCCAATAAGTAGATGTGGAAATTTTGCAAAGCATAAATCATCACCAGACCTCCCTTTTTGTAGTCATGTAGTTGCATTCATCTTGAGACAATTCTCTGCTCACAAATTATGGAGGGTGATCAATGTCTCCTTCCCCTAATTGAGCTAACACACCACCAAGGGAAATGCCAAAAGTGTCAACATGTACATGAAATTATTTCACCTAGTTAGGAAATGTAAGGATGGGGGTGTTAAACATTTTTCTTTGAGTATTGCAAAATATTTTTCACAATTTGTGGTCCATTGGAATGATTCTTCTTTCCTCAGTAGTTTTTCTAAAGAAGATGTGATATAAGCATAGTTCCAGATAAATTTTCTGTAGTATTCTACATGTACCAATGTGGATCACAATTGCTTCATAGATGTAGGGATCAAAAGATTCACAATGACAATGATCTTTTCAAGATCTACCAAACTTCATCATGAAAAACACTGTGTCCTAGTAAATTTCCAAAGGGGACACAAAAAATGCATTTTCACAAGTTCAAGGAGATATGAATCTGGAAAAAGCGATATAACATCAATCAAAGTAGCACTACACGATCTTTGAGTAGGTTGTAAATTATCTAATCATCCAAGTATACTTATATGAAGTTGTGAAGGAAATCCTTGAAGGATGCTATCACAATTCGTGAAAATATTACATGTGCATTCTTCAGTCCAAAAGGAATGACATTATAAGTGAACAAGCTCCATTCTATCGTAAAGGTTGTATTTTTCCTTTCTTATTTATCTATCTGAACCTAGTGATATCCCGAGATTCCATCAGTAAAGGAGTATGCTTCACTTCTGGAAACTTAATCTAAGACTTCATCATTGAAGGGTGTCAGAAATGGGTCATGGACACATGTAGAATTCAAGCTTCGATAATTAACACATATTATGATGTCTTCAAGATCCTTATTTCTTTAAATTACTATGGTGCTGATCCATTTTGATACATCCATGAGATAAAAGTAGACCAACATTCAACATACAAACAATATCCTTCTTTAATTTCTATTTTATTCAAGGGTTCAACCTGTATGGTCGATGATTCATTAGTTTGGAATCGAGTTTTAATGCAATATTCATCTCACCAAGATCCCCCTAAATTTCTTTAAGCTTTGTAAAGTTCTGCAGAAACAAGTCCTCATATTCCTTTACCAGGGAGGTGATCTCAGATATTGTCTGTTCATCCCAATAGTCTCTTATAGATGTTATTTTTGGTTTATCTTTTGTGCTAATGTTGAATTTCTATAGATTCAGAGGTTGTGTATACAAAGCTCCAGTTTCTTTAGGTTTCATCCGATGTACTTCCTGTGATCCCTCTGATTCCTTGAAAGTTAGGTCTTGTAAGTTCTCCAAGTCATCAGGTTCTGGGTTCTTTTATGTTTGAAATTTGCAGAACAAAGAGAGGATTCCATTTCTAGAATTGAGATGAACATACCATACAATTCTTGATGAATAGGGAAGATATATGAAATTATGACATTCTGCAATTTATCAGTAAATAGGGTTTCTTGGATTGTTGTTAGTTCCTCTGTTATTGAATTGTTGGTTGTCAAGAAAAAAAATCTTGGTAGAATCTTGCGCTTAACTTCTTCCAAATCCCAGTTTCTTGTTTTTCTCTTCATGTAGGTACCAATCTTTGAGAATGGGTCCTAACTCATTGAAGAATTGATAAACCTTAAATTATGGTTGTAATCCATCATTGTGCCTTTTTTGTTCACATTGATCAATATGAGTGAAAATATTCTTCTGGCCCATACATATTTCTGCAACTCTATTGGCTTGCTTGGAAGGATTGAATCTAATTATCAGAGCTAGCTTGGTCCAATCCGGTATATCATCCTTGTGTGTTTCCCACCATCTTGCAAGGGTTCCTCAAATTGCTATGTCTAGGATGTTCATTCCTATATTCTTCGGCAACAAAGGGATTCATTTTATGAAGAAACACATCCAAGCCATTGATCCCATTGTATACTAGAGGATATGGAACTTCGACTTTGATCCATCAGACCGATTTTATCATTGTGTAATATTGAGAAGATATTTCATGTCATTCATTTTTACACTCATCCCATGATTCTTCAAAATCACTATCAAAGGATTGAATACTTCTCCAACTTACAAAGCCATCTACTGTAGGATTTACATAATCCTCCCTTCTTCCTACTGTCGGTGAGTATATGTTATTTGGAACTTCTCTTTCCATGTTCTAATGTATTGTTTTAGTGTATCGTGGTCCTTGGATCAAGTCCATAGGTTGCATGAATTTCATTCTATTAGCTTCAAAAGTCATTATTTTGTTCTTCAAATTGATCACCCCATAGTTCTCAGAGGCATAGTCTATGCCTAACAACAATGAATACAAATCAGTCCCTCCCATAATCTCAATTACTTCAAATTTAATGTAAGTCTTTACACCTCCCAAATCTACTTCAACACTCTCCAACTGGCCAATTGGAAAGATGTGATATTGGTTTTCCATTCTCAACTGAATAGGAGAGTAGAAGAGGAAAGGACAACCCATTATCTCCCAGACATCTTTGGGAGTATGTTAAAATCAGATCCAAAATATAGCATCGCATTATTGATGTTGTATCCATGGACTTGAGCATCTAGTCAGGATTATTGTCTGGTTGTCTTCCTCCTCCACTTCTACACAAATCAAGTTGTCCTTTTTGGAAGCGGGGCATAAATATCTTTGTCAGCTTCCGCAACACCATTCATTTTGCAAAGGTTTTTTTTTATAACTTATAATTTTTTTTTATCCTCCAAAATATCTCTTAGTAAGGTGAAACATAAAGAGAAAAAATCTCTTACCTTTCTGGAACCTAGATATATTCCACAACTTATCAATGTGTCATCCATTTTATTACTCTAAGATGGTCATGTTGCATATCTAGTTGGTGGAGTTGGCATTTGCTTAAACATTTCAACATTGTCCTAGTAAATTTCTTTCTAGTGTACTGGATCATATTTCATTGTTCGTGGGTCTACTTTTCTTATTTCCAATGAATTTGGTTTGTTTTGGTCTTCCCTTTTCCTTAGTCCTCCTCGGGTAACAACAAATCCTACTAGACTATGATCTTCTCGTGGCTCAGAGTTGATTAGATTCATCAGTTTCCTTGCGCTATCTTCCCATTTTGCAATAAGATCATGGCATTCTTCAACAGTGTGAATGTTTTCTCGGCAATAGTTACACCATGGTCTCTTAGGTAAGGTATAGTCTCAAGCCAGATGTCCAATCTCATTACAATTGTAATATCGAATTGGTCCTATACGAACTTATCCTCGTCTGGATCCAAAACCTCTTCCACATCCTTTGCCTCCTCCTCTTTCTCATGGTTGGTTGACTAACCTATATAGGGAACAATCTCGTCTTTCTATTAGTGGATTTAAGGATATGCATTTGTCTATACTATGTATTTTAGATCCACAAAATTCACAATATAATCCCTTTAGCACCAAATATTACTTTTTCGGGATTTGGAAGAGTTGTGTTGAATGGCCAAATGCTTTGAAAATCTCATAGTAATCATTTAGAGAAGAGCTCGGTGGATACAAATATGTGGTAGGAGTACAAGCAGGACCACCTGTGAAATGTCCAAAATTTTGGGGGAGTGTAGGTGAAACTTCCGCAAGTCTTTTTAACCACTCATATAGCTCTATAGGTAATTCAAACCACAAAAATTCAATAATATCAATCCCATGTGGTCCGATGTATTGTTTGAGTTTTGGTGGAGCCCACCCTTGTAGTTCCACTCGTATTACGAAGTCCTCAAACTTTGTGTCCCACTAATATTGAATATGTCTTGTCGACACCTATGTATCCATGCAGTTAACATCGTCTCATTAGAAACCAGGTCCTAACAATAGAACCAATTGTTGGCACAAAATGGAGACTTGGGCTCATGCACAGGGGCCAATTAGGGGCATCATTGTAGTCTATTCTGCTAGCATTTTCAATCTCCCAAACAAGAAGGTCTCACCCGAAGCAAAACCAAGACCTGTGTAGAGTAAGGAGGATTAACTATAGGGATAAGACAATTATTTTCTCTATTAATCATATTGTGGCATAGAGTAATCATACATGTTTAATCATACAAAAAATAGATATTGAGGAAATAACAAAAATAACCACACATAATATGCACATAAATTTTAAGGGCCCAATAATATTCATTTATATTAATCAACGGATCTATGATACAATAAATTTGCATGGCTCTACAACCTCAATCTATTATCCACAAAATGACCCATCACGGAATTACATACAATAATAAAACCCATGACTCGATGACACAACCTAGAGCATAAAATTAAACAAAGGACTATCTTTGGCCAAACTTAGATTTGCTTCTATTTTGTTGCTATGAGTCTTTCCCCTCATAAACTCTCTCTCTCTCTCTCTCTCCTTGTAACCTACACTATCTTCTACGATTACGGTCCTTTCCAAAAACGAAGGATCCAATAAGCATCATTAGAGTATAATCACCTAGTTTTTTACCTCAAACAATGTCATGATTTAGGGCTCTCTCTCTCTCTCTCTCTCTCTCTCTCTCTCTCTCTCTCCTTGTAACCTACACTATCTTCTGCGATTACGGTCCTTTCCAAAAGCGAAGGATCCAATAAGCATCATTAGAGTATAATCACCTAGTTTTTTACCTCAAACAATGCCATGATGTAGGAGATGTGATTTGGATTCCAAACCTTAAAATCAATCTCATATCCCACTTTTGGTCCAATTATTCCTATTCAAGTAGACATGGTGTGGCCTATTGCCTTTTCATGGCTAATGAGCCATAAAACTAGTGTGTAGAGTCTAAGACCTTAGGCTACTACAACACATCATGTCCTAAAAGTACTACATAGTTCCAAGTCACTGGTTTCCATCCTTGAAGCATGTCTTGGGAGAGGAGATCTCCCACCCTTGGTGTGATCAACCTTTAAATCATGGCCATGCCCTATTCCTAAGCCAAAGATTCCATACAAAATACATGTCTCATGGTCTAGGGATTTTTTCATTGTAGTTATGAATAAGTATTGTAATAATAATAATATTTTTAACCTATAATATATATATATATATATATATATATAGTTAAAAAAAAAAATCCATTACAACATGGATGAAGCATGTGTTTTGTTTTAGTGTCATATTAGGTGAGTTAGAAAGATGTTAAAACAATTATAATATGATGCAGGTTAGCATGCCAATAACATAGTTGTGATGTTGAGACAATCTTAAATGACATGCAATTTATGTCACTAGCATGCCAGTCAATAGAGAAACAATGCAATACCAACTAAACAATTCAAGAAAGAAATGACACAAACGCTAGTTTTGAAATGTTCTTGTCACCCATTTCTAATATAATCCAAAAAGCTGGGGGGGAGTGGAGAGAAGGATTCCCTCATTTCATTTTTATATGAGAGTATGGGGTAGATATTCTTTGAGTTCAAAGGTATTTGTATGGGCACTCAACAATAGTGATCAATGGATATTTGTGGGGCATCACCAAATCTCTTGGATTCATACGTAAGCCTTTTGTCTTTACCCTCCTTTTTTTTAATTTATATATTTAAAAGAAAATGTGATTTGAATTTTGAAGTTGAAAATTTTGTTATGGGTTTTAGTTATGGGTTTGTAGATGTGGTTTGAGTTTCCCTTCCTCTTCCCATAGTTATATCCCTTTTCCTATCATAATCTCCCACTTCCTCACCCCGTTCCCCTCCCTCTTCCTCTCATTCCACTCCTTCTCTCTCTTATTCTTCCCCTCTTCCAGTCATCTTTTTTTACCCAACTTTTTTCTCTCCTCTCCTTCCTCTTCCTCTTTTCCTCTCTCTCTATCCCTTAATTATCTCCCTCTTCTTCCACTCCTCCCTATTCCTCTCCCTCTTCTCCTATTACAATAATATTTTTCTTCCCCACTTCTTTACCCTCCTTCCTCTCTCTCTCCCTCTCCTTCCATTCTTCCCTCTTGATCTTCCTATCTTCCCATCCTCTCCCTCTTTTACCCCCACCTTCTCTTATTTTCTATTCCCTCTTCATCCTCCCCATATTCCTTTTTTTTTCTCTTATCTCTCATCCTCTCTTCCTTTTGTCTTCATATCCTACAACAGTCCCATGAGTTCCCTAAGCTATATTAGAGAATCACCTATACTCCTTACTATAAGGAGATAAATGAAAAATGACATTTTCCGTGCCTTAGATATGTTGAATTTCAAAAACAACAAATCTATAGCTACCCAAGATATCAAGGACTTTGACCATATTACACAATATTTGGTCAATTGCATTACTTTTATAAAAAAATGAATGAAAAACGTGAAACTCCCTTTAAAAAAAAGAAAAAAGAAAATCTCATTAAAATGAAGAGGTAGACTAAGTCTCATCCCAATGCAAGGAAGTACCTTTCCCTAGACTCCTTTGCATTAGGATGAAACTAAGTCTAGCTGTAAAGAGTACAACACATCTTCAACATTGCCCCACTTTTTGTATTTTTTTAAAAAATGGGATCAGCCACAAGGAATTGATATGATCAACTACTAAGGGAAACTATACCCTTTGATTCTCTACAATAGAAATTCTCAATACTGATAGATATTTTTAATGAGTCTACAATATTATTCAAGTTATTAACCTTGTCTAACAACACTTTATTACATTCAACCATGTCTCAAACAAAATGGTACCAAACATCAATATGATTTATCTTGGAATGATAAGAAAGGTTCTTTGCCAAAAATTGCACATGTGTTGTTACAACCTATTCTCACTAATTTCAAAATAAAACCAATATTTGGACACAATATTTGCATCCACAAAAATTACTTAATTCCACAAGTGGTTTCCAGGAACTTAGCTTCTATAATTGACAATGGGACTACAGACTAACTCTTCCTCATCCAACTGATTTTTCCACCAAATAGGTTAAAAACATAACCAACTATAGATAATCTATGGTTAAGATCTCTAGCCTAGTTTGCATTAACAAAACCATGTATATCTATTTGTATGAGTTTCAGGTCTTCCTTGGTAGCATATTGCATAATCTAAAGTGCAACATAGATATCTAAAGATCCATCCCTATTTTTGGCATATGCCTACTCAAAACTCCCACTACATGGGAAATGTGTATCTAGTATAAACCATAGCATACATCTGCATAGGGAACACATGACATGTCTTTTACCTCTTGTCATGTATTGTGACAGTAATCTATAGATAAATTTACACCTACGTGAATACGAAGTACCTTTACTAATTTACAATCATGTATTTTGAACCTTCGTAATATTGTCTCAACATATTTCTTTTGATTAAACTAGAATTTCATGTTTGCTCGATCTATTTCAATTCCCATGCCCCAAAATATATATTTTTAGCACAAATATCTTTCATATCAAATTCAACCGATGTTTGACAACCTTGATGATTTCCGTATTCTTTGTCTTCAAGAAGATATAATCAATGTATAAGACCACATAAATAGAATTATTACCAACCTACTTAGAATACACATAATGATAAACTTTGCTTCTTGAGAAACCAAAACCCAATATATGAGTATCAAACTTTTAATACCACATTATTGAAAATTGCTTTAATCCATACGAATACTTCTTCATCTTCTAAACCTTCTTGTTGTTTCATGTAGATTTTTTCTTCAATATCTCCATGTAAGAATATTATGTTCACATCCATCTACTCTACTTCAAGATCAAATGAAGTAATTATAGAAAAACTCAATATAATAGAAGTCAATTTAGCAACATGAGCAAAAAAAATCACCAAAATCAATTCCCTTCACTTGGAAATATTCCTTGCTACTAAGTGTTCTTAGTATTTATCAACCTTACCTTCTACACTCAATTTCTTCTTAAAACCCAATTTGATACTATTGGGTTTTCTTTTAGTCAGCAACACAACTAAATGCTAGGTCTCACATTTATCCAAGGCATCCCTTTCTTCAACCATGACCTTATTCTAGATTTTACTATCCTTTGAATCCACTGTATTCCTAACAATTGTAGGATCATCATTTGGAATATATAGAACAAAACTAGAATGAAAATCAGATGGGGATACCTTTCTAGTTGACTTCACTCCCAAATTGATCTGCTTAAGACTAGAGTATAAGGTTCCTCCTCTTTTAGTTAATGTTATTCTATTGAGTTAGATTCTTCACCCTCCAAATCAATCTTTATTGTCTCTGGTGAACTTCTTTGGACTTTCTATTTGGGAATAATTTTAACCTATTTAAAAACTACATTTCAATTGTAAATAGTATTTTTTGTTTCTTGGATCCAAAATTTATAACCTTTTGTACCATCATTATGACCAATAAAGATACATTTTTCTACTTTATTATCTAGGTTACTTATATTTTTCCTTAGAACATGAACATAAGCATTATAACGAAAAACTCTGAGATTTTAAAGAGATTTTTTCACCAATCCATGCCTTATGTAGAGTTTTGTCAACTAGTTCTAATGTCAGTGATTGATTTACGAAAAAATATTAGTGTCCATTGCCTCTACCCATAATTCATATGATAAACCTACAACATTTAGCATACTTCTTTCCTTTTCCATTAACGTCACATTCATTCTTTTTGCAACTCTATTATGTTAGTGTATATCAAGTAGTCTTTTGAGTTTCTATTTTAAACTTATCATAGAATTCCTTGAACTCATTTCCGGTAGAACTATCCACCATTATCTATCCTCAACATATTTATTTTATTCTTTGTCTAGTACTCTACAAGAGACTTAGACTCTTAATATTTATTGAAGGCATCATTTTTCATTCAAAAGAAATAGATCCATGTATTCAAGAAGTCATCTATGAATGAAACAGAGTACATAGATTTTCCTTGTGATGGAAAAAGCATAGTCGAAACACATTATTGTGTATCAACTCCAAGATTCATTTTCCTCTTGTGGCAACATATGGGAATCTAACCCGATTTTGTTTACATATGTATAATGTTCACAAAAATTGTAATATAATGAGTAGTGATATATACCTCCAAATTTACCTTTACCATGTAATGATCAAAACCCCTTCTCTCCAATATGTCCCAATATTTGATTCCATAACATTCTCTTATCTCTGAGGACAATAGGGGTCATTTCTTCCTCATTGATACCCTCGTTAACAACATAACTATTACACCTATCATTAATAGTTCTTCCCAACAATTTGTACAAATTTTCAATCCAAACTACCCTCATCAACACCATTACTCCTTGAACCATTTTGCATGTTTCCTTTTTTAAATACAATATGCATGCATGCATTACTCATATTACTTACATATATTAAGTTTATTTCTATATGTTAAATTTTCTGAATTTACTTCAATATGATCTAGGATCTTAACTGAGAGAACAACATGTACAGCATATCTACAGTATATCAATCATGGAGACAATAATGCAAGCACACAAGAGACACAAAGATTTACTTGGGGAAAACCATAAAGGTGAAAAACCCCAATAACTTCCTCAGAGATAGATAGAGCAATGATACAACCAACCAATAGAGATAGCCATAACCTAGCAGCAATCCTCCTCCTCCATAAGTGCGCCTCTCCTCCTTAAGAGCATGTGTAAGAAGTGAGTGAGTAAATAGAGTGCCTCCCGCACTCTATTTATACTTGACTTGACTTGCCTTTTTACCTAACTCATGTAGGCTCGAACTTAACCACATAACATAATGCTGAGTGGGCCGACCCCCAATAGGGTGGTCTAATAACCCTTTGACCCACATGACTTATACAAGGCCGACCCCAAATAAGGTGGTATAATAACCCATCAAGTATAAGTTACGACACTTACAATATAAATGACTACACTTCCTTATAGAGGAATAATACCATCTCTATAGGAATACAATATACATATATGTGAAATACATTCCGAAGTTACATATACATCAACACTCCCTCTTAACTAGGAAGGTATTTCTCAGCACAGTTCTTCTAGCACAAGTCATCTTCTCTGGATCATCGTCACTGGATAATCGTCATCGAGTCATCATCATCGTCACTGTTGATGCTATCTCAATCAATCTCTGAATCTACTCGTCATAGGAAGTTCTACAGAGCCAGTCCTTTTTCATACTGGATGTAGGCCCACCACCTGCAGGTCTTCGTCATCACTGGCCATACTGTGGAATCCTCAGGACTTATTACGTGCGTCACAAAACCTCGAAAGAGCATCCCAGGATGTTACGGGTACACAACTCCGACCTGTAGGATCTCCCAGGGCGCTATTACATGTGACCCCACCACAAAACCTCGAAAGAGCATCTCAGGATGTTACGGGTACACAACTCCGACCTGAAATCTCCCAGGGCACAAATTACATGTGGTCCACCACAAAAACTCGCAAGAGCATCTCAGGATGTTACGGGTACACAACTCCGACCTGAAATCTCCCAGGGCACAAATTACATGTGGTCCACCACAAAACCTCGCAAGAGCATCTCAGGATGTTACGGGTACACAACTCCAACCTGAAATCTCCCAGGGCGCTATTACATGTGGTCATGGCAAAACCTCGAAAGAGCATCTCAGGATGTTACGGGTACACAAC
Source organism: Larix kaempferi (assembly GCA_027924585.1). Classification (NCBI taxonomy): domain Eukaryota; kingdom Viridiplantae; phylum Streptophyta; class Pinopsida; order Pinales; family Pinaceae; genus Larix; species Larix kaempferi. Next base: position 2,831,994 of record BSBM01000522.1, read on the forward strand.
TCCGACCTGAAATCTCCCATGGCCCAAATTACATGCCATAGGACAAAACCTCGCAAGAGCATCTCAGGATGTTACGGGTACACAACTCCGACCTGAGATCTCCCAGGGCACAAATTACATGTCCTCCCAGAGCAATGTCTCGAAAGAGCATCCCAGGCTGTTACGGGTACACAACTCCGACCTATAGGATCTCCCAGACATGCTCATCTGCACAACCTGATCCACGGCCACAGAGTATCAACCTGATACTCACCATACATCATCCTGATGTACTCATGATCGTCCTGATCATCATCACTGCAACGTCCTGCTGCATGTCATCTGGAGCAACATCCTGAAGCTCACCATCCATGATCATCCTGATCATCATCACTGCAACGTCCTGCTGCATGTCATCTGGAGCAACATCCTGAAGCTCACCATCCATGATCATCCTGATCATCACTGCAACATCCTGCTGCATGATCCACCTGATCATCAATGCATCCACCTGATGCATACCAAGTATCTACCTGATACATATCATCATACATGATCCTCCTGATCATACAATGTATCCACTTGATACATGATACATATCACCATACATGATCCACCTGATCATACAATGTATCCACCTGATACATATACAGATACATGGTCCAAGCATCCAACATGATGCATATACAAAATACATACACATGATCCAACTGATCATATCCAGCATCCAATATGATGCATCCATACATAAATGATCCACCTGATCATATCCCGCATCCAACATGATGCGTACATACATACATAAAAATGATCCAACTGATCATATCCAGCATCCAACATGATGCGTACATACATACATAAAAATGATCCAATTGATCATATCCAGCATCCAACATGATGCGTACATACATACATAAAAATGATCCAACTGATCATATCCAGCATCCAACATGATGCGTACATACATACATAAAAATGATCCAACTGATCATATCCAGCAGAAACCAGAACATCATCCTGATGCCCATTATCCAGCGCTTACATCCACAGCCATGTGAAGGATCCTCCTTCCAACATGCTTGGAATGGCTTCAGCAAATGTGTCCATCACTTCTTCCTCGAAGTGTCCTCGATCTGAAGAACGCCAAGCCTCTCTCTGAAGTACTCGAACTTCACTCTGGCTAGTGGCTTCGTCAGCACATCTGCAATCTGCTCGTCCGTCGCAACATACAGAAGCTTCACAGCTCCTCTCTGCACCATATCCCTGATATAGTGATATTTGATATCTATGTGTTTCGACCTGTCATGAAACACTGGGTTCTCGGACAACTTCACACAACTCTAGTTATCACAGAAGATACCAGTAGCCTCCAATGGGAGATCAAATAACTCAGACAGTAGCTTCCGTATCCATACTGCCTCACAACTAGCTGAACAGGCTGCAACATACTCTACCTCAGCTATACTCAGTGCTACGCAGGACTACTTCCTGCTAAACCAAGAGATCACACCTGATCCCATACTGAAGCAACACCCAGATGTGCTCTTCCTATCTACAGCACTGCCAGCCCAATATGAATCAACATAACCCTACGGGTTAAACTTTTGATTTGCCTCATACCTGAGCCCATAATCCACTGTACCCTTCAGGTACCTCAGAATATGCTTTACAGCAACCAGGTGAACACTCCTCGAATCCGTCAGGAACTGGCTCAATGTGTTCACAGCAAAGCAAATGCCTGGTCTCGTGTTCGTCAGGTACATCAAGGACCCAATCATCTGACGATACATAAAGACATCAACTGGCTCAAATGAAGCATCACATAGACGCTTTAGATTCGATGCCATAGGTGTGGCCATGGCCTTGTAGTCCATCATCCCGAACCTCTTCAGGATCTCTACTACATACTTCCCTTGTCCAAGGAAGATTCCATATGCACTCTGCCACACCTCCATGCCAAAAACAAATAGTGCATCATCCCCAAGTTCCTCAACTCGAACTCGGCAACAAGCTTCCGCTGCATGTCGGCAATCAATCTATCCTCATTTGATACAAACAGGTCATCCAAATAGTAGTATCGCTGGATTGCCTTCTTCAACATTGTAGAAAAGGTTGGAATCCGCTTTATTCTTGGTAAAGCCCAAGATGGATAGAAAGCTGTCTATCCTACCATATCAAGTTCTGCACACATATATGATTACATCATGCTGTCTTGAAATCCATCTGGTGCATCTTCTATTTCATCACTTTTGTATTTCTCAATGCTGCCGTCTGCAACATGCTTGATCTGATAGTTTTATTTGGAAGTCACAACAGACTTCCCTTTAGCTCTTGGGATCGCATTCCAAACATCATTCTTCACGATCGACGGATCATGGCATTCCATTTCTTCATCCCAGATCCTGGGAACTTCAATATCTTCAATAGATATCTTTGTTGCTGGAACAAATGTTGTAGTCCTTTTGTAGGTGAAGATATACGTTCTTTCCTACAAAACAGGTTAAATTGCATGATTAGAAACATCTCATAATTTTCAGAACAAATTCTTACACATAAAGAAATATGCCATACAGTCATGCAATTATCTTAGCCAATGCTTCAATACAACATTTATCCATATCCCGTAACTTTCTAGATGCCTTCCAATCTCTACCAGAACATTGTTAAGAGTGTGCACAACTCCCAACATGTCAGCAAAGAGGTTTCATTCTAGATAAGTAGCAATGGAATGTTGTACAGTGCCATAGGCCACTTACCCATGTATATTAGTAGTATACTGTTTATCAATGCAACTATTCTAATATGCACAATACATATCCTAAGTCTAGGAACATGAGCATATACATCATTGAACAATATTATTTTAAGAAATGACAATTCAAATACTTATCTTTGTTTGTTCGTTGGGTAGACTCCCTCTGAGTCTTCGCTTCCTTGCAGGAGCTACTGGAGTCCTAATCTGAAGTAGCTTCTTCAACACCTTTTGATGTGGAATGAAGAGAGATGGTCAACTCCCTCTGAATATTTGCATCCTTGAATAAACCACTGGAGTGTACTCCCTCTTGATCTTTGCTTTCTGGATTACCTGTTCTTGAACTCATATTCATCCTTGGTCCCTATGCATGCTTATTAGTATCATGATTGTGTTATCCTTGTGAGCTCATATAAAATCATACATTCATTAGCATACTATTAAAACACAATAATCTCAAGCATGTATAGTCATGATCATTTCAAACAGAAAATAATAAGCATTAGCATTCAAGATTTATGTAGAATTCTTAAGGTTAGTCAAATCATAAGAAACATAACATGTCTAAACCTGTGATTATTCAAACCTATACCATCATGATTCTTCTGGTTAGTCATATCATCAATTATGGTAAGAAACATAATATGCATACAATCATGATTATTAAAACCTATGACTTCATGAATAATCATTATCAACAACAGTATAAGATCCTAACACAAGGTAGGATTCTATCTTGATATAGGAAAAACATACCTGGATTAGCATGCTAGCTATTTATGTCTAACATACTCACATGATGTCTTCTTGTTCTTCTTCAATGACTTGTGCTAGTAACCTGTATATCTCATAAGTTAATTATTACAAAACCAAGTTATACATACCTCATAAATGGATCTTCTATGAGATCCATGAGAATGGATGAATCTTTGTCCTCATGTTATCATGATCATATGTTCTTGGACCAGAACATGATTTGTCTTTCTTGGTGTACCTTTCATGTTAGTAGACAACATAAACCTCATACAACACCATAATGCATTAGTACAATCATAAGTGTCAACACCCTAACCAATGAATATCTTCTTTCATGCATTCATAATTTTGTTAAGGTGATACGACAAATCTAAAATCAAAATTGTACTAACCGTAATAACATGAAGACAAACATACCATAAACTTAATCATGGACAAATATCAAAACATACCTCGATGAGACATACCTGTCGAGATTGCTTGTAATCTTCTTATATAAGGCCTTATCCTCATCTCCCTCTGAGACATGCACTTCTTCACTTATGCAGGTGATCAATCCATCTTCTTCTAGGATTAACCTAATCCACTTGATTTGCAAGAACTGGACCTTGAGCTAGATATGGGTTTGTCAGAGAAACCCCAAAAATTCAAACTTTGAATTTCAAACTTCTGACAGGATAGAAATGTGTGCCTTGATGAGTTGATCAAGTTGGTATATTCAGAATTTGAAAACTGCAAAGTTTCACTCCTCAATTTTGCCTTTGAAACTTCTGGATTCACTGGACATGACCCTGAACTGGGGTTTGATGAAGCCCACTCTTCTGCCCAATCAAAATGTTTGATCCAAAGCTCTAAGCTTCTATTTTTCTGAGGAGCTTCCAGCCGTGGTCACAGATTTCAAAAATTCCCATTTTTACAGAAGCCCTAATTTTCCACTTTTCTGATCAAAGTCCCGAACTAGGGTCTAATCAAGCCCGGCCTTCTGCCCAACCAAAAATTCTGATTTTGGTCTCTAAATTTCTCTTTTGATGAGTAGCATCCAGCCGTGGTCTCCGATTACAAAAATTCCAACTTTCTTCAAAGCCCTAAATTCCGGAAGCCATGAATGAAGGTACCAAAAAATAATTCTGTTTTGACAGAAATATGTACCTGATTGTTTCTAGTGTAACTCCGAAATTTTTGATCCACAGGGTCTGAAAAAGTTTCCTGAGATAGTCTGACCTGTGATCTTTCCATCCTGACAGGTTTGACCTCAATTGGATTCTCTGAGAGAGAGTTATGCCAAATGTCGCAACGTGACCTGTTTTGGGATAAAACAGGAGAGCGAACTTGTACGGAGTGCCACGTGTCACTGTTTTAACTTCAGACTCTGAAAAAGTTTTCTGAGATATCTCGGCCTGTTACCTTTCCATCCTGACATGTCTGACCTCAATTGGACTCTCTGAGAGAGAGTTATGCCAAATGTCACAACGTGACCTTTTTATGGGATAATACAGGAGAGCGCACTTGTACGGCGTGCCACGTGTCACTGGTTCAACTTCGGCCTCTGAAAAAGTTTTCTGAGATATTACAAACTGTGTACTACCTGTCACTTTTTACGAAATTTCATTTGGAGCTTCCTAGCCCAAGATATGACCTTTTTCCCAAGGTCACCGGATTTTGACTCAGATCTGGAAGAGGCATAAACCCTATATTGTACAGATCATAAATCACAAAGTACAATGAATTAGAGGTTGTCCTTTGGACACAAGATATCTGGAGATCTTAGCTTCGGCCTATAACAATTTCAGATCCGAAAACTTCGCCAAAACGGATTTATAGCGAAAGTTCTACGATGACTGGTTTTTGCTATATCAAGCCCTAGCATCGTAAGTGCAACAAGTGTCATACATGCCATATCATGCCTTCTTTCAGGCTAGCTCTGATACCATGTTAAATTTTCAGAATTTACTTCAATCTGATCTAGGATCTTAACTGAGAGAACAACATGTACAGCATATCTACAGCATATCAATCATGGAGACAATAATGCAAGCACACAAGAGACACAAAGATTTACTTGGGGAAAACCATAAAGGTGAAAAACCCCAATAACTTCCTCAGAGATAGATAGAGCAATGATACAACCAACCAAGAGAGATAGACATAACCTAGCAGCAGATCCTCCTCCTCCATAAGTGCGCCTCTCCTCCTTGAGAGCATGTGTGAGAAGTGAGTGAGTAAATAGAGTGCCTCCCGCACTCTATTTATACTTGACTTGACTTGCCTTTTTACCTAACTCATGTAGGCTCGAACTTAACCACATAACATAATGCTGAGTGGGCCGACCCCCAATAGGGTGGTCTAATAACCCTTTGACCCACATGACTTATACAAGGCCGACCCCAAATAAGGTGGTCTAATAACCCATCAAGTATAAGTTACGACACTTACAATATAAATGACGACACTTCCTTATAGAGGAATAATACCATCTCTATAGGAATACAATATACATATATGTGAAATACATTCCGAAGTTACATATACATCAACACTATATTTAGATTGTGCAAAAACCCTAACGAGATTCCTAATCCTTACATCTTTGAGTAGCAAATTGAATAGGCTACATGTCTTATGATTTTGGTTTTTGAGTTGTCTCCTAGGAAAACATCACCTTCATTGTACTTTTCATATCAACAAAACTACTCATGAAATTAAGCACCTAAGTCGATTAACCACACATCATGATTTGAATGTATATTTCTAAATGACAAGTAAACATTTCTTGGTTATTCTATGGAAGCTTTGACTTCTGTGAAGGGGAATCATCAAATCACTTACTTTGATCAACATTGTAAAATCTAAAATATTTGTTACAATGTCCATCTTTACCATATTTCCAACATTCCATATAGATTGTCTTGGATATATAGATCTACCCCTGAAATAAATTTGTTAATCTCTTATGAATGGTCTCTTACAGATAAAGAATACTTAGCCACACCCTACATGGAATTTCTCTACATTTCTTTTGATTAAAAGGATGCATCTACATCCTCAATCTATAATGTGGATTGAGTAGTACTATCAATTGCTACAACCATATTATCCCTAGAGTCTAGCAAATAACATAACAAGGTAATACACTTATCTTCTTCCTCCATATTAATAGTAAAAAAGACACGTTGACTTACTAGAGTGTTAAAGTTCAATTTAGATTCTCTATCATAAAGTCGTCATCGTCCATCCTAAGTTGAAACAACTCCTTTTGAGGAAACAACTTGTTTACCATGACTTTAACTGGTACAAATTCCCTTACTTTTACCACATGTTCTTTGCATTGTCTTCTCTAAAAACATTCAACAACATTGAATATGAGGGGAACAATCAAATTTTACTTCTCATCTTTCTTTCCATCTTTTCCAAATCTTCTTTTAGCATACAAGTAACGTTTGTACTTGGATCCATTGCAACCCTTTGTCATCTATCTCCAGGAAGATCTTCCATATTTAGCTTCCATAGCTTGAATCTTTGGCCTTCAAAATTTCCTATTTCTATTCTTGAATTGCTAACCATTTTTCTTTACACAAGATCCAATGCACAAAGATCCCTCTCAAGAACATGTTATCGCAAACCCAAGACACACTTTCTCTTCACAAAATAAGATAAACCCTAGCAACAAAGGTGCCACTTTGAATCCAATAACGTCACTCTAATACGAAATGAAGAGTTTGATAAACTTGTGCAATAAAATCTATACTAGCAAAATACTAAACATAATAACAACAATTGCGCATTCACATAGTATATATAAGATTTACCCTAGAGGCCCTTATCCAAGAAAATTAGTCTAACTAAGAGTCGCACATCTCTCTATCTCATTATATCAACTTCACCATTCACTATACAATATTTAGGTATTCAACAATATCCAAAACCCTAATTCATGAACCCAAACTAATTACAACTATAATTACTTACTAAAATCAGTTCACAATGGGTCAAAAACTATTGCCTAAAAAAGTACAAAATAGAACCAAAAATGTCTTTAAGACGCTCCATCCCTTAAACCTCTTTGCGTTGAGATGAGCTAAATCTACTTCCCAAAGTATAAACATGTTCAACATTGAGAACAATTTGAGTTGTAATTTAAGTAATATCTTCTCTAAAAAATTTATAGTAAATACTAGAGAATATTAGATAACACTTCATACAAAGAAATAAACAATAATTTGAAACAAAAAGTTAATTTCCAAAACTTTTTAAAAGAAGAACGCATGCTATAAAAATGTGTAATGAAAAAACTAAAAACACAAAGCTAACTTCCTAAAAAAAAGGGGATCATCATAGCATGATTAGCATCGATTTAACATTTTAGGGTTAGAAAAGGCTAACTAAGTCTTATGATATGACTTTGTTATGATCTAAAAATAGTGCATCATAAAACATCATTGAACCATGAATACTAGTAGAAAAATGGATTAAATTTAATCAAATAATGGAGGTCATAGAAATGTGTGGTAGTGATTGATTGCTTAGTTACCTAACAAAGAAATTTTGGCAATTAGTTACCTAACATAGAAATGTGTGGCAATGGTCGTTAAGAGAATCGTAGAAATGTGTGGTAGCGATTGATTGACTGGTTACCTAACATACTAAAGATGGTTTGGTATTATAGGGAGCTATGTTCTTTGATCTTGCTTCTACTCGAAAATATATGACCAAAAGTTATGGTTTCCCTGATGTGATGGGTTGTTAACATTAGGCTAAAACTCCTTGGTGCTAAATTCCACAAGATTATTTCATAGGAATGATAATGATAGTTTGTGGGTATGAAATAATGAGGTTGAATATGCACTTTTTTAGTGGCCCAAGGAGATACTTAATTAGTATATTTTTATAGAATAATTGAACTATGAAAGTTGTTTGGTTTAATCCTTGAAAAAGGGGTCTTATAATGTGTTGGGATAAAATTAGTTCCACGTGCTATGAATTGGTGCATCGATATATTTGTGGGTATGAAATAATGAGGTTGAATTTGCACTCTTTTAGTGGCCCAAGGAGATACTTAATTAGTATATATTTTTATGGAATAATTGAACTACTGAACTTTGTTTGGTTAAATCCTTGAAAAAGGGGTCTTATAATGTGTTAAGATAAAATTAGTTCCACGTGCTATGATTTGGTGCATCAATAAATATATCGATGATGTGGCTTTGAATAGGTTATAAGTATATTTAAATTTAGTTATTGAAATTTGAAATTTACTCATCATAAATAAAAATTGTTGATCTCGTTATTGAAATGTGTTTTAGTGATTGGACAAAACATGGTATGAATAAAAAACCTAACCACCAACATCCTTATATATTACATTACACTATTAATAAAAAGCTAACCACCAATATTATTATATATCACCTTAAAATAATGAATTTAATGACTTGTCGTTAAATAAAAGCTAACAACCAACATCATCATTTATTACATTAAAATAATGAATGATAAGAGAGAACATTAATGCTAAACTACACCATGGATAACAAAATAATCATGTTTAAAAGAATTAAAACCTGGTAATCGAACTGGCATGATAATGCTAATGACATAATTATATTTGACATGGCATGACAATGGCGATGAAATAATGCGCGACACAATGATGCCTTTTAAACCATTCTATGTAATTTATGAATTGATATTTGCGACATATTATGTAAAATATAATTTTTGTGCGGGATGTTTATGATATGTTATATGGCATGCATTATGATTAATGTATCGTAATTAATGACGAAGTATGATTAAATATGTGATAAGTTATGGTTAAGTGGTTGTCATGATATAGTATATATATAGTTTGATGTGTGATAGATAGTATTTTCAATTAGGTATAGTTTGAGTGGTGGATAGGAAAATATGTTTTTTAATTAAGTTTAATATATATATAACATGATATCATATTGTTGAGTTTAAAGTTCACTTTGTAATATATGATGATTATGGTGAAGATTAATGTGTACAGATAAATTTTGGCTTATTGAGCTTTAAGAAGAAATAAAGGAATTATTTGACTGCTGTAAAATTTTATTCCTATGCTCGAAAAGTTTAGAAAGAAGTGTTCCTAGATTACCATAGTTTTGACATGCTAGAAGGTTAGGGAGGTATGTATTGTAGTGCAATCTAATGTGGGCGTACGCAGGGCACTCTAATAGAAAGTGTATTTCATCCTCAATGCCCATAGTCTCACATAGATGACAAATCCTTTCCATCCATGGTGTTTTAGGAATTGCCCAACGTCCTATCTCACTATGAAGCTCATGTGAATTCGTTCTTATCTTGGCTATATTAATTTTCTTCTTCGAACTAGTTAACGCAGAGAGATACAATTGATCTTCTAGATTAGGGTTAATGATCTCCTTATAGTATCTTAATTTTCTTTTAGCCTTTAATTCTTTCTCGTCGTACAAATTCTCTTTAAACTTATCTGTAATAATATTTTTTATGTTATTGATGTTTTCCAAAGTGATAGTTTCATCAATCCTCTAATGATTTAACCAAACCATAACATCTTTATACCAACTTCTCTTGAGTTGTAGGTGATCATAACTTGATTTTAAAACAATTTTAAGAAGTATCTGATCTAAGAGATACAAATATAGATTAATTATATTTATTTATTAAATTGCATAAATATATACATGACATGAAATCACATTATTGGAAATTTGTTATCTATTTGAGAGATTAGTTAATGGATTTTGGATTTTGGATTTTGTATAGGGTAGTGTGTATTAATGCTTAACATGACATCACATTGTTAAATATTTGTTATCTATTTGAGAGAGTACATAATGGATTTTGGATTTTGTAGAGGGTATAGTTTGTATTAATGCTTAACTATCTTTGGAGATTGGTTGGATAGAATTTGTACATGACCTTTTGTTGATGCTATTATTGTTGGTCAAAATAAAGAAAATGGATATTCAATATTCCGTGGATTTGATATCCTTGTTTTTATAGATTGAAATAGTTGTATGTTGTATTAAAGTTAGAGTGTTAGTCAAATTAGAACAATGAGATATTCACGGGGGCTTCACTCAATAAACCGTTATCATAGCACGTTCGTTCGTGGCATATGAAACAATACCCCTAATTTCACTAAATATTGGAAAATACCTTTCAAAATTGTTTTTCTAACCCCCTCCCAATATGCCTTCCCAATTTAAAAAACCCCTCTTTTCACTAGATATTGTATGTATCAATTTTTTCAATAAGATTTTTTATACCCCTTTATATTTCTACCTAGTATATTGATATGATACCCCTTTTATGACCCCACATGCATTCTACAATGCACCTTTCTTCTTTCGATGTATATTGTGGATGCACATTACTTCACCCACAATGAAATTACTCAACCACATATCATTATGATTTGCAACATCTAATGGTCTAATGAAGAGATAGGAGATCACTTCTTGTATGTCACTAGAGCCAATGCACATAGTACAACATTTAGATTCCATGTTGCAGTTCCCCAATCGCTGACTAAGCCTGTTGTGGGCTAGGTATCCAATCCCCCAGGGCCTGTAATAAGCTCTAGGAGGCTGACTAAAACTCCCAAGGCCTGTAATAGGCGCGAGTGGTTGGGTATTCAAGCCCCCAAGGCCTAATGAGGGACTATAACAGGCCCTAGAGGATTAGAGCATCCCAAGGCTATTGGTAACAACTAGTTGAGTGCTATTTGTAACATTTGGTTGTCAATGACCACTGTCTCTCGACTATGATTGACTGGAAACCCACTTCACCATGAAACCCCTGGCCTAAAGCATGCCTCAAGACGCGATTTCCCTGCGTACTGGTCAGCCCGAGCCTTGCCTCAACCCGATTTCTCATCCATTCGTGATCCCGCCATCTCCATTTGGTGGATATTTGTCATCCCACCCATATAAAAAATACCCCAAAGTATTTTTGTATTGTTACATTAAATAAAAAAAACCCTTTGCCCCTTAATATATAAGCAATATAATTTTTAGGTTTTCATGAATATTTAATACCGCAGTATGAATTTACGTGATATTATATTGCCTTCTAGCGAAGCCCCCGTGGGGATATTCCTAATGTAGAGGGTAGGATATCCTTGTATTTAGGTTGAGATAGTTGTATGTTGTATTAATGTTAGAGTGTTAGTGTGTTGATAATTAGGGGTTAGTTTCAGGGTATTTTTTAAGGATTTTAATATTATACTTAAGTATAGTATTCTAGGCAATTATTTTGAATTGAAAAAAACATGTATATAGATAGGTAGGCGAATATTAAATATGAAACATACAATTTACTACCGAAAGGTGTAAATTTTAGCAAATATTATGATAAAAAACATATTTTATGTAAATATAGGCGATATTAAAGACTAAAAATGACCAAATAGCGAATTTATTTTTTGAAAAAAAACCCGAAAAATAGCCAATTGGTGAAATTTCTCCCTAAAAAATTACCCTGGTTAGTTTAGTTTTTGTGTGTGTGGATGATTATGGCTTAGCTAAATTCTTTAACTTAGGGATTTCCAAATGGTTCAAGGAAGCATTTACATAGATCCTAGATCTTAGTTATGTTAGAGATAAATAATTTCATTATATTATATATTATTGAATTAATTTAAACTTATATGTGATTTTGTAATTGATCATTTTGTGGCCAACTTGATTCACTAATGTGGATCCAGATGCTTGTTTAATTTCTACCATGACTTACAATGGGTTTTGTTTTGTTATATCCATTTTAAATCACTTATATTACCTTGTATCAACAAATATGTTTGCAATTTATTTTGCATACTATTATTGTATTATTATTGTATGAAGTGTAGGAAACTAATGAAATCAATTGACATAATTACAAAGGGAAATCAAATACACTTGACATAGTGATTTACCATGAACAACCCTATGGAGAAACTCCAATAACAAACAAGGGAAATAGAAGCAAAGCTTCAAGTCCTTGCCAAGTCAAAGGTTAAGAATTCCATTATTATAATATTATTTAATTGTGAAAGGTTAAAAATACATAAAAAAACTTGAATAGGTCACGAAACAGAGATAGAAATAAGCACTTAGGTGTATTATGTTGCAAAGCATGCATATTCAATCCATATGTTTAGGTTTAAATCAAGCAATGTAAGTGAAATAGCAGAGTGATGTTTCAGCCATACATCAGCACGACTGAGCTGCTGTGAACATATGGGAGCTCCTGCTTAATACAAAAGCAAAGTAGAAGCACATTGTTTACATGGAACACCTTGATGAACACCGTCGAGATGCAGCCATGGTGAATGAGGCTCTTAAGTTTAAAGACTCAATATGATAGAAGTGCCCATCCTTAGGTCTCCTTTGTGGGATACCCATATTTACATATAATCTTAAGATAATTAAGTCGAATTAAGTTCCCTAAGGAATTTGGTAGTTGCGTCAAATTCAAGGCATCAGACAGATTGATGTGTTCTAGGTTCCTTAAATTCCCAAAGGAATTTTGCAACAACTTAATTTTGGAGGCACCTGTCAAGGCAATATATTTAAGTTGAATCAAGCACCCGAAGGAATTTAGAAGCCTCTTGAAATTAGTTCGTTTGGATGGACTAAAACTAAAATATTAAATTTGAAACCTTAATAAAGGTAGATATAAAGATATTAAGTGCCACTAATCCACTCTACAGGTGAGCCACGATTCCACTTTGCATGGATAAAAGATGGGGGACTATCATCATGTAGTTTGAGGAGTAGATTTTGGGCATGCAATTCTTCTCCATGCCATTTTTGCAAATAAATCAACACTTGTACTAATGTTACCATTGGAAACTTCAAAACATACATTAATAATATTGAAAATATGGGTTTCTATGACTTTATCAATTTGTCCTTAGACTGGATTATGCCATAGATATTCGACTACAACTCAACAATGGAATCAGACCTGAAAAGGGTCGAGCAAGAGACACTGTAGGGTGATTAATAATGTTGGAGATCTGGGTTTGTTCAACTTACTCAATCGATATAGTAGATAACATTATGCTGGAGATATTCGAACTACAATGGAGCAATGGATTCGAAAGTAAAAATGGCAGCGTAAGAGATGCTTCAAGTCCCTGCCAAGTCAAAGGTTAATAATTCCACTATTATAATATTATTTAATTGTCAAAGGTTATAAATATATAAACAACTTGAATAGGTCACGAAATAGAGAGAGAAATAAGCACTTGGTTGTATTATGTTGCAACGCATGCGTATTCATTCAATATGTTTAGGTTTAAATTAAGCAATGCTAGTGACATAGAAGAGTGGTGTTTCAGGCATAGGTCGGCATGACTGAGCTGCTATGAACATATGGGAGATCCTACATAATACCAAATCAAAGTAGAAGCACCTTGTTTACCTGGAACACCTCAATGAACACCATCGATATGAAGCCACAGTGAATGAGGCTCTTAATTTTAAAGACTCAATCTGATAGAAGTGCCCATCCTTGGGTCTCCTTTGAAGGATACCCATATTTACATATAATATTAATATGATTAAGTCGAATTAAGTTCGCTAAGGACTTTGGTAACTGCATCAAATTCAAGGAATCAATTATCGACTTAAGTTCCCTAAGGACTTTGGTAGCTATGTCAAATTCAAGGCATCAAACAGATTGATTTGTTATAGGTTCCTTAAATTCCCAAAGGAATTTTGTAGCAACTTAATTTTGGAGGAAATTGTCAAAGCAATATATATAAGTTGAATTAAGCACCTGAAGGAATTTGGAAGCCTCTTGAAATTAGTTCGTTTAGATGGATTAAAACTAAAATACCAAATTTGAAACCTTAATAAAGGTAGATATAAATATATTAAGTGCCACTAATCCACTCTACATGCGAGCCACGATTCCACTTTGCATGGATAAAGGATGGGCGACTATCAACGTGTAGTTTGACGAGTATATTTTGGGCTTGCAATTCGTCTGCATGGATAAAGGATGGGCAACTATCAACGTTCCTTATAGGTGGAATGACCTATATAATGGTTTCTCTATAGGGATTATTATGTAATTAGTTATAGGTGGAATGACCTATATAATGGTTTCTCTATAGGGATTATTATGTAGTTAGTTTTGTAGAATGATCTATTTGACTTCAAACTACTAAAACATTTTATCCTTCTTGAAAAGATATCAGTGTAATTGGACCCTTCACCTTCTTAACTTAAGTTTTGTGAGTTAAGAAATAAACATAATGAGATCCTTTAAACATAATTCCCCATGACATAAGAAGTGCACAACATATGTTTTTGGTTATGTTTCTTTTTATTTCTCAAAGATTCAAATATAATTCAAAAATCATTACACAAACCTCTTATACACATGTTTAGACATTTACATACCTTTAGTAAAAATTCCAAGTGTAGGTTCTTATAAACTTTTCTTAAAAATATTTAAACATATCAAAAATTAAGTAAACATTATTACGATTTTAGTTTAATAACCTAATTTAAACCATTTTTTTCAAACATCAAATAAAACATAACTAAACATTTAATTAAGATTTAATTAATTATAATATTCCACCATATAAGATTAAGAAATTTGAATTACTCAACTTGAATTGTCTTTCTTTTATCTAAAAGGGGTAAAAGGGATATGTAATGCTCTATTTTATTTTCAAACGAAGGTGCTAATCTAAGGCAAACCGCCATAGGAAAGCTTTATTTTCTATCAAGTGCTAAGGTGAGGAAGTAATAGGGGCTAATTAACCAATGTCTAGTGGGGGGAATCCGATAACAAATTAAAGTGGTAAAAGGATAAAATATAACTCTGAAACCTCTTTTGTTCGCTCCAATCGCCGGAGCTCGCTTTTATTCGTTAGTCGTATAATAGAAAAAAAAACGTGTTGAGAATACAATACGTGGTTGCACCGACTGAGTATAAGGGGCCCCTAGTATCCATGCAAGATGTTCACATGTCACCACATCGCCTCGCCCAGCACGCCTGGACTCAAATGACACACACTTGGCAAGAAAGTCCTCCGATTATAATATAAAAAACACAGTTCAACATAAATTCAACATCTAGAGCACGTTAAAGCTTTCTATTATGAGCATACTACATATCTCATTGGACTTGTCGCTCCAATAAGACATGCATAATTTGGTGATTTTACTCCGAGATTATCTTTTTAGAACAAAGTGACATTTTGTGTGTAAAAGTTTCCATTTTATGGATGATATGCCGTTATCGTATAAAAAAACTATTATAACTTACAAATTTAATTCTCCCTGCTCAATGCTTGATATCTACCAATTTGAGGATAAGAATCAGCAGAGAAACATTTAATGAAAAAAAGACCTTTGTGTATTATCTTTAATACAAGGAATCTATTTACTTGCAGATCTGTTTGAATTTTTGGATTTCTTATCCATACTATTAGTGGTCCTTTTGGGCTTGGATTCAAGCCAGGCCAGTATATGTAAACAATATATTTCCATCTTGAAGATGAAAGTTGATTGATGCACATCAAGGAGTAGTTGTTGCAAATGAAGGGCGTTGAACTCTAAAATTGGAAGTGATTTTATCGGAGAAGGTGGCCATGCAGTGGATTTTACAGTTGCAACTGCTTTGTGTCTAGGTGTGGTAAGCCCAACATCAAGCAATCTTGGTACTTGGAGAAACAAAATCTTATGATATGTGAGAGACAGCTCCAGCTTCAACCTCACAGGTACCCTTCTTCACCTGAGCAAATTAAACAATAGGAATCTCTTTCTCACTAATCTTGTATCCCGGCATGAACAATCCCACAATATCTTCCATTTTAGATTTCAGTTTTAATTGATTTTCGAGTGTGTGTGTGTTTAGTGATAAAGGAAAACCCATTCTATGGTGTCAATTTCATTTCATTGCAGAATATGTATGCCGATAATCAACAGCTGTTCCTGGTGAGCTTTCAGGCCTACATCAAGCCTGGATGATGTATGATAGAATTTCGTGGAAGAGACTTGTGCAACTTGCTATCCATCTTGCAGAACGCTTTACCATCTCGCCTCTAGTTATCTTGCTTACCAGATTAATTCTTCGAAGGAAACAATTTTTGCAGACAAAGATATTTGTAATATTTTAACATCCAAGGGGAATCTCTTGCAAGTTGGTGACATATGCCACAGTTTAAAGCTGAGAATGACATTAGAAGCCATTGCCAAATTTGGACCAAAGGTATTTTATAATGGCACTATTGGTTCCCATCTTTTCAAAGATGTGCAAAGAGCAAAAGGGATTCTTACCTTAAGAGATCTGCAAACTCTCCGTTGATGAAGGGACTCACTTGGAGGGTTGTTTTCAAAGCCTGAGCACGCACCCAACTGCGACATGATCGTGTTTCTCTTCATAGCATGTCAATGGTGTTTTCCCAACATACTTATTTCTCTAAACGCTCACAACACACAGATTCAGAACCGCTAAAATCTATAAACTCATCATCCAAATCTGCCAAAAATAAACCGAGCCTTGCACGTTCTTCATAGATTCTGAGTAGGGCCTTTCATAGGAATCCAATTTCCTCCATGAAGAAAAATAAATGCAATGGATGAAAAACGCGCTTGCAACTTGAAACAGTTTGGCCCCCGATATTTATCAGTTCCGATAGATTCAGAGTCTTAGAAATAGCGTGGGGGTGAGACCGGGATTTCCAATTTCCATAACGAGAAAAAAAAAATGTGGGCTCCCACTAAATATAAAAAAAAAATATGTGATTATTTCCTTCACCTCTCAGTACCGAACAACACAACACATACACAACAAACAGATTCCGACAGACCATAAAAAATATAGGAGGACCATAAAAGACTAATACAGAATACACACTAAACTAGCGACATTCAATCTGTTGAATGCATAACTCCTCCAGAGATACCGATGTTTCCATTCCTCCCAACTCAACCATAAGAGAGAGTGTGCCGAGTCGAGCCCTACACAATCCAGTTGGCAGGGGACATAGGACAAGAGGAATCACAACTTGGAAAAGGATAACGTGCTTTGCAACTAAAACCTCTTATGTTCGCTCTACTCGCAACAGCTCGCTTTTATTCATCAGTAATAGAAAAAAAATGGGTTGATCATTCATAACTTAAAAAAACATAGAAAAGTAAGAATACTCTGCAATTGGCATAGTGCATGCATCACAAGTGGCTATGTTCTACGGTGTCGAGTGGCATAGTGCATGCAAGTGGTGTTGAGCGGGAGGCATAGTGCATGCAGGTGGTGTCGAGTTGGCGTTACTCGTCATATCACACAAAATCATCCCGCTAATACAAGAACCCAGATCGCGAAGAAAAAAAGTATCATGTGCCCTGATTAAAGGCCAAATAAGGCTCCCAAATTGTTGATTGGGGCTTGTTTTAGACCATATGAAGATTTTTTGAGCTTGCACACAAGTGAAGAGTCTTGGATAAATCTAAGAGGTTTCTCCATGTATATATCTTCTTGCAAATCGTTGTGAAGGAATGCACATTTAACATCCATTTGTTGTACAATCTACTTGCGAGATGCGGCTATAGAAAGAACAAGGCGAATAGAATTCATTTTAGCCACAAGTACAAAGGTTTCATAATAGTCAAGTCCCTAAACTTGTGATAACCCTTTAGCAACCAATCGAGGCTTATATATCTCTATAGTACCATATGTAGCATGATTGGTTCGATATACCCACTTGCATTTAACCAATTTTCTATCTTTTGGAAGAGGGACCAAGTCCCAAGTGTCATTCTTCAGTAATGAATTATGCTCATCTTTCATGGAAGCATCCCATTCTATAATACCATGTGTCTCATGAAAATATTTTGGATCTGAAGATTTAGCCATAAATGCTCAAGGGGTCCTTTGAATAGAGGACCTCATTCTTCTTTGACCCCAATCAAGAAGTGGAGGATGAGTGCTAGTTGGTTGTTCTTCAAGATCATTATCATGAGTAGGGGCAACCAACTCAAAGGATGGATCATCATATGAAGATACAAGACGTTGAGCAGGATGCTCATCAAATTGAGCACTTATGCTGATAAGCAATTCATGAGTGTCGAGATGCAATAATATGTACCCTTTAACATCTTCGGGGTGACCAACAAAGATGCAAGGCTTACTTTGCATGTCCATTTCCCTGTGTTTTTCTTTTGGAATGTACGCCAAAGCATTACACCCAAATCCCTAAGATTCCCAACAAAGGTTTTCTATCCACTCCAAACTTCTTCTAGTGTCATCCCTTGAACAACCTTGTGACAGGTTCAACTTTGAACATGGTTTGCACAATTTATCGCTTCCGCCCAAAACTATGTGCCAAGACCCCTTGCATGAATCATACAATTTTCCATCTCTTTCAAGGTTCGGTTTTTCCTTTCAGCAACACTGTTTTGATGTGGACAATAAGGCATTGTATGCTGCAGTTGAATACCTTCAGTGGCGCAATAGTCTTTAAATCTATTGCCAACATATTCTCCGCCATTATCTGTCTGCAAGCATTTTAAGTAGATACCAAATTGATTTTCAAATAAGGCTTTGAACACAAGAAAAGTGTCAAAAGTATCACTTTTATTTTTTATAAAGTAGACCCATGTGCATCGAGAATAGCCATCGATGAATGTAAGCAAATAGCGTGCCTTTTGAAAAGACAGAATAGGAAAAGGGCCTGAAATGTCATTGTGAACAAGTTATAGAATTTTGAAAGCTCTATGATATTTTCCCTTATCAAAACTATGTTAAGGATGCTTTCCAAGAATACAGCCTATACAAAAAGGAGATAGGTGGAAGATCAATGACCATGTTTTTCTTACTAAGCTGCTGAAGATAGCGATAATTCAAGTTTCCAAATCGCTCATGCCATAATCTACTTAATTCATTTGAGTGAGAAATCAGTACATTGGTAGGAGATTTCAGCTCAAAATGAGAAAATGAATACAAGCATGCTTTATGATCCACTTTCCCTATGGCAATAATTTGTGAAGGATCCTCAATTTCACAAATAATTACAGAATCAGGGGGAAATAAGACTATCTTTCCCGCACCAAAATTTGTAATTTGATAAATTGAGAGCAAGTTGGTTGAAAGCTTAGGAACATACAAAACATTAGTGATCATGCCATCCATCATCTCAACAGAGCCCTGCCCACAAAAATATGCTCAGTTTTGCATGAATTAATGGAAGAAAATAGATTCGTATGGACAACCATGTGATGTCTGGCTCCATAATCAAATATCTATTCAGGTTTAGAAGAAGATAAATATGCTCTAGCAGAGAGAGATTTAGAATTTCCTATATCATGACTAGGATAAGGAAGGCTGACGTTTAAATTGTGTTTCTTCATTTCTAAAGACAAGACAACTAGTTTCTTAAAACAATGATATTCTGAATGACCATCCTTTCCACATAATGCACATTTAAAAGGATTTTTATTCCCTTTAGAATCCGGTTTAGGAAAGGAATATGCATAGTTACTTGATTTGATACTGTGTGTTTGTTTCCCTTTAGATGTCTTTTTATGTGGCATTCTTGAATTTGAAGGGGAGCTAGCTACTAATGCATGAGACATAGAGTCTATAGAGATAAGAGATCCCATGTCAATGAGCTTATCCTGATCACGAGTAAGTCTTTCGGCAAAGGCATCAAAAGTAGGCATTACAAAATCCTAACCCAAGGCATCCCAAGTTGAATAAAATGTGGAAACACACACTGAATAGGATTCTCCTAACTTAGAGAGCACTGCAAAAATGAGTTGTTCATCTTTCTTCTCGATATTGTAGTCCTTTAACTAAAGCCTAAGGGATTTGAACTTGGAAATAAAGTATTGAATGGTATCAAAATTACTAGGATTCATACTAATGAGTTCATTTTCCAGTTGATGACCACGAATGGCATTTGTTTTACCAAACGGGTTTTTAAGTTGATCCCATGCTTCATGGGGAGTGTCTATGCCTTCCAAATGAAACAAGAGTTCGGGTGAAAGAGACAGACAGATTAATCCTAAGGCTTCATCACAACGATTATGCCATTTAGGATTTTCAACATGTTCTTTTTCTTAGCCAATGGTAACCCTGTACAGACCTTTACTCCTTAGTAGAACAAACATGTTTGATTTCCAACTAAAATAGTTGTGAGGAGTTAAAATGGGGATTGGAAACTTATATGCCATAGTAAGACTAAGGAAAATAAGGTGCCAAATAAAAATATTAGAAATCACCAGAAATGTGATTGAAGATGGCTCTAAGCATTAGCTTCTAAATAGAGATGCTCACAACAGAGAGCAGAGCAAAGATGGCAAAAAGAAACTTGAGATTCCCTTTAAAAACATCTAGACCCACTGTAGCCAAAAAGAGATGGAGGAAGCTAATGCATTGGGGCTCTGATACCATATGGAATTAAAAAAGGAACAACAGAGATCAAACGAGCTTAATATCCATACAAAATAACAGGCAACATAAAATGAGCGTAGAGAAAAAAACAGAGTCTCCTCAAGAGGTAGGAAAAAAACCTTATTGTTATATTAAAATCTGTTGTATATAAACCAACAAAAAAGACTACACAAAACAAGCGGGAGAACCCAACATTTAATGTGGTTGGTTGAGATCTATACCAACCGAATTTACTCACTGATGTGAGCTTAATTGCAACGTACACCAAATATTCTAACCCTTACATGGACTTCAACTAACCCTAATCAGGGATTCGATTTACAGAAGAGGAAAAACGGCAAAACCTACCATAATTCAGACCACAAGCATCAAAATTGCCCCAAGTAACACAAAATTCACAATATCCACAGAGACCACCAACTGCACCATAACTCATAGAACACAAAAACCACTAGCCACAACATAATCCACATCAAAAACAGTAAATTTACGTACCTGGCATATTGGCAATGCTAAATTCCCCTTCTCGAAGGTAGCGCAAAAACCATGGAAACTGTCTAGGCCATCGACCAGAGCACCAGACATAGGCATGACCAAATAGGCAGCAAAATCTGAACAAGCCAACAACAACACCTAAACAGGGCTCCCAACTAATCAAATTTTCCCTCTTGAGCACTCGAACCCTTGCCATAATTTAGACCACAAGCATCAAAATCGCCCCAAGTAACATGAAATTCACAGAACACAAAAACCACCAACTGCACCACAATTGACAACTATTAATAGAAAGATTCATGCGATCCTCTATATTCTTGGATCTATGAGCTCCTCTATCATCTCTGGAGGGAACACTGGACAACATTAGGTGTAGGGCCTGTCTGTCACAATATTTCTCAATGTGATTCCATCATAATGACTAGAGGAAATGATCTAATCATCTTATTTGTAGGTGGAATCTGTTTGTCTCGATATACAGGTTGCAGGGGAACTGTATCGGTGGACTGTATTGGTCCCTATCCAATTGATCTTCGGGTTGCAGGTGAATTGTATCCGTGGACTGTATTGGTCCTGATCAAATTGATCTCTAGGTTTCAGGAGAAACTTTCGGTGACTCTATTTTTCTAGATGCAATAGATTATGGCCTTGAAATATTCAACCTACACAAAATCCATGACACAAATTCAAATCTTCAAGAAATACCGCGTACACGAGTTCAACTCCTTGAAACGTGCATATTAATTTTTTTACAAACTATATGTACACAATGCATCTTTGAAACATGGATTTTTTTTTTTTCAAAGTATATGAACACGATGGATTGATGTTAACCCATAATTAGTTTCTTTTTTCTTAAAAATATCCAATCAGTGGCAAAAGGAAATGTCCTTGATGTTGCCACCTTTCGTTACAAGAGAAGAGATGTTGTTGGATGAAGGACAACCGAAGGCCATTAGTGAAGGGAGGAAAGCAATTACTAGAAGTGTAGATGAATGACTTAGCCCAAATCCAGTCAACTTATTCTTATTTTGATTATAGAACTAATAAAGTAAATGGATGACCAAGCAAAGGAAAATGCAGATGTGAGTAAACATTAAAGGAACATATTTGAATCTGTATTTACTAAGAATTCAAACTAATGATTTATTCAAAACAAAATGGAAGTATTGTAAGAGAATAGAATTCCAAGTAATGTCATCTAGTTGCTTACACTTTGTTGCCAATTTAGGATTAAAATTCGTTAATGAAAAGTTAATTCAATTAACTAATGTAATTTCAAAGCCTAAGTTTAACTTTAGCTCTTGCAAAAATATACTTGGTTTTCCTAGCTAATCCACGTCATCAATCACTTAATGTCCCATGTCGAGGACATAATAACATTTTCTCAATCAAGAGAATAAATAGGGATAAATTATATTAAAATTTGGATCTATATAACCATATTTTGCTCTGAGCTAGATACATGAGTGTCGTGGTTCACTAATTCATATAACAAGTGTTGTAGGCATTAGAAAGGTGTCATCGTTGGTACCACTACAAACCCAGAAAGATACATCTTTATTTTCTAATGATAAGGAATTCTTCATTGGTGCCAACATTGACATGCAACCTTGAAAGATATGATCATCAAGGAATTCCTAGTTAAAAATATTATTACTGATTCTTATCATCCAAAAGACAACAACACAATGGATGCCGCGTCAATAAAATGTCAGAGCATGGGTTTATTAAGATAATTTTTGTTGTCGAAAATGAAAAATTGGATGACCATATACCATCGATGCTATGGGAATACCAAGCTAACATTAAGAATCTCATCAATCATACTGTGTATGACAAAGAGTTAGTGGTATAACCAACAAAATTCCAAGTACCCATCTTTCTCATAGTGGATGCATTAACTAATGTTTCGAATGATGAATCTCTACAAGAATGACTAATATAGGAACTTCTAGAATTTGAAAACAACAAATCCAGCTTGGCTCAAATGAAACAAAAAATTTAGAAGGCATGAGAGAAGGCTTGTGTAATATCCCGATTTTGACCCCATTTCATTTAACATGTAAATGATTTAATATCGATATGAAATCGTGGTGAGGAGCTCAAGGCCAAGGCCCCACCATCGATTTAGTGTTAAAATTGATGCATATGGTTTGTGTGCTATCCAGGCACAATAGAAATCATAAATATCATGTAAATATGCATTTTAATAATATACCCACAACTAGCTATGCAATGCAATGCAACAAGAGTATGGGGGCATGATTTTTTACAAGGAATTGGGAGGGAAATATTCAAACCCTTGGAGCCAATCAATTCAATCCAAGTGTCAATGAGAAAACCCATGAACCTTCAACTATCCGTGTTGACTTTTGTACCCAATCATTTATTTCTCCCAAGAATGGTTGAAATAATTATTTTTGGGGAAGAATGGAGAGGTATGCGGCAGTCCAAATTCGAGTATGGGTAAGCCACCATTTTTGGAAAACTTGTTTTGTATTCGTAGGAAAGTAAAGAACCATGAAATTTCTCCCCAATACATTATCCATCAACCAGTTTGGCTCTCTCGCATTTTTGGAGCTACCTGGGCGTTTTCCCTCCACCTTTTTCTAGTCTTTCCTTCATTTTTTAACTGGGAGAAGGGCGTTTTTGTGATATAGAATAGTGGGGAATAACAAGAATCCGTTTTGGGGTCCCTGGGGTTTCATTGAGGCTGTTTTTTTCCATTGGAATGCTCATAACATGTGGGAAAAATTGTTTTTGCTCCCTGTGGTTATTTCCCCGTCCCATAAGTCGTTTTTGTTGTGCCACGATTTGGAGAAAACCCATGGACATCTTGTTTGTGAATCCCATAATTGAAAACATTTACCCATGCCAACAATTGTGCTTGTTGTGTGTAGAAAGAGTATGTTCAGGTATGGGTTATGGGTATCCATTGCTTTGGATTGAACTTGAGTGCAAGCATCCAAAAATAGAAGGGCTCACATTTGGCTTGATAAACCTAGCTATGGAATGGCTTAGCTTAGATGTGATGCTTATTTGGCTATGAATGAGCTTGATTGTTCCCCTTCCTTGTAGACATCATGCCCAACTCAGGGGTGGTAGTTATGTTGAGAGATTGATGAACACAACTGGCCTATGGCTGGGTTGAATCTTGCAGCTGCATAGCTATTTGCTTGGGACAACTTCACCATCAAGATAAGTGTTCTCTATGTGTTTAAACTCTGCAATGTTTTCAATTTAATGATTGTTATTGATATGTTGAATGCATGTGAAATGTGTGTGGATAGTTTAATTTTGGTGTGCATGTTTATTTTGAATAGAATCTTCACACATGTGATTGTACTTATATGAATCCGTTCATTGATGAATGGGGCTGAGTTTTTGTAAAATCCCATAATGTTAGTCATGTTCCCTTCCTTGCGCCGGATTGATGGGAGGGGATGTGACGTCTTGGCATGAGTACCTCCAAAGGTAATATTGTTCATACCTCCATAGATATTACCTTCATGTTTCCTCAACAAACACAACATCAATGGAAAGATTAGTTCAAGCTAAAATATATTACTCATGTTATAAGCACGAGTGATCTTCGAAATCATCACTCATGATATTATTCAAATATATCATTTAACTATCCTATATTGGTTTCCTTCCCATCTCCTATTTGGATTGGATGTTTTATAGTTATCAAGAAAGTTTGAGCATAACAGGAAACAAGGAAGGAGATGATCCTCTGAATCTCTTATCGTGGCACACACAACTTGAAGAAGGAAATTATCTCCAAATATCTTGAATCCATTACGGACAATGGATCTAATCAATATTGATTCTCAGTCTGATCGTCCCCTTAAAAGTATAAATGGTAATCAACAATAACCTAGATCTATGAACTCTTAGGGATGTCTTGTACTTTGGTAGGGTCTTTTTGTGATATCCTATATTGTTTTTGGCCCTTATTCATATATTTGGTCCACTTTGATCCTTGAGATACTCATGTCGCTATTTCCTAAATTTATGGGTTCAATTTTGGGTGCAAACCATTGATTGGGTCCATATTTACCTGGGTCAATGTGACGACATTATAGGTCCATGACAACCCAAATCTATTTTGGTTTCTATTTATGGCATCAAATGTGTGAAACTTCCAGTAACCCTTCTTGATATAATTGCAAAAAACATACAAACCACTAAAAGTGGACGTATCATGAATGTGTTCCACATCTAGCAAAATTGAGTGGCTTTCTGGAATTAAAACCCATGACACAATATTAAAGAACCCCTAATGTACGACTTGAGACCTCAAATAAAATCAAACAGTACCTAAAAGGGGGGTGTCAAAGAATAGAGATAGCTATAGACTAATTTGTCCTATCATTTATCAAGAAAATCACTACTACTAGAATGACTATAGGAACTACTAGAAGTAGAATGTAGAGATTAGATGTACCCCTCTACTAACTATGCTTCGAGGACTAAGAAGTTTTAAGGGGGGGGATATTTAATGTACATAAATATAAATTAAATACTAATAAATTACATAATATATATAATAACACAATAGTAACACAATTTTAAGTGTTCACCCTCATAACAAAACAATGATATTTATACCAGCATAAGTGGTCAGCCTCTAAATCATCGCGTCTATTATTAAAAAATATCCTTTAATTATCCTATATGGATTTCCTTTAATTATCCTATATGGATTTCCTCCCCAACTCCTATTTGGATTGGATGTTTTATAGTTATCAAAAACGGTTTCTCATAACAGACAAAAATGAAGGAGACAATCATCCTAATGCGGTCTGGCTGAGAAGGACCATGCAAGGTTTGAGATCTATACCTTAACTCTCAAGTCCTAGTAGAGGCACTGGAAGCACCCTCTTATCTCATAATATATGGAACATATGGACATTTCTAGTTTCTCCTCTAACTCAATATATTTCAACTAGCACAAGTGGTAAATTCCTCTTGGGGTTTGGGATGTGGTCATTTGTCTTGACATGATTCCAATGGAAGCCCACTCTTCACTTCCCAATGAGGAGGTTATGCATGCAATGTATGCTTGTATATTCATGTCTATAAACACCATCTATAAACCACATGAGTGCTAGAAATGAAATGCTAGCTTAGAATGCTATCTTAGAATGCTAGCTGAGAGATCATCAATCCCTAAAGGAGATTAGTGATTCAAGTCACATGGATGTATTGTCGATATATAATCCTCTCTAATCACCTAGTTAAATTCTTGTTTGGATGGTACAGGTGACTTGAGGAATCCAAAGAGTGTCTAAAATGGGGATGTCAATGAATAGAGATAGCTATAGACTTGAGCCCTCAAATAAAATCAAAGAGTACATAAAAAGGGGGTGTGAAAGAATAGAGATAGCTATAGACTAATAACATAATATTAACACAATTTTAAGTGTTCACCCTCGTAACAATTCAATGATGCTTATACTAGCACAAGTGGTCAGCCTCTAAATCATCGCTTATATTATTCAAAAATATCCTTTAATGATCATATATGGATTTCCTTCCCAACTCCTATTTGGATTGGATATTTTATAGTTTTCAAACACGTTTGATCATAACATAAATAAAGGAAGGAGACGATCATCCTAATGGGATCTGGATGATAAGTGAGAGCCTAGTTCTGGATGAGGTTTCAAAATCTCAATTCATGTTGCTCTGAACTCTCCTGCCAATCGTGAAAAAATGCAAGGTGTGCATTTTGGTCTCCCGACAACTGTGAAAAAATATAGGGAGTAGATTTTGGTTTCCCACCAGATATGATGTTATTCACAAATCGTAGTGTAATCCTTATTCTTTACAAGCAAAAAGAACTTGGCCTATCTATTACGTGGGATATATTTTGAAAATCGGGTTTTGCTTTGAGATAGAGTATATTTCTAGGTAGCCATCGCAGTCCATTTCAGATCAAGGGAGGAAGCCATGATAACTCGACGTGGTGAGGGGTAAGATGTTCTTTTCAGCTCCATTTTTTCCCTCTAATTTATCAACAAAATGTTATGTTTTCCTCTATTTTATCAAAAATATGTTCTTTGTTATAACAGAGCCCTCCTGCAACTTGTATATAGTTGTTGAATACAAAAAAAGAAATTTGATAATTGTTCCGTGTATTTACTCGACCCAAAATTGGTCCCTACTCTCTCATTTTATCTGTTGAGAGAGCAGATAAAATCACAAACCTTCAATGCAAAATCATATATTTTAACCAGCAGTATATAAATATATGTTATAATCAAAGATTAGTTTGAGTTGGGATTGGTATTTCCATGGAGAGGTTGATCCGCTACCTCAGTCACAAACCTTCAATGCAAACTTAGATATTTTAACCACAAGTATATAAATATATGTTATCATCAAAGAGTAATTTCAATTGGTCCTGATATCAATATGCTCAGGTCGGCCCTAAGAAATCCATTAGGCATAGGATGGATTAAAATTTTTCACTTCAAATTGTTGTTTGAGTTTCAAAGCTAAGATATCTCCAAAGTTATAAATAGGTATGTATCTAATAGTAATTCAAATCATCATAGATATCCATATTTGATTGTTTTTTTTGTTTAGATTCTACAGTAGGTACATTGCTTTCAAATACAAGATCTCTCACCAATAATTATTGATGTGCAGGATACATATTCTTCAGAGACCATATAAATGGAGAATATTTTATAGGTCCATCATTGATGGTGTGACATAGATTGCCCAGGACATACCTACAAATATTCTTGTAGCCTCTGCTCTTAATGCACCCCTTATGCTAGAACCCAAACCCGGTGTATTGATCAGGGATAATTTTAATGACCCATACTTATTTAAAAGTGTATAAACCTTGGCGAATCTTACCAATTCTCAAAATGTCAACTATAAAATATTTGGCGATATTTTTCTAAAATTATTTCAATTTCTAGGGATTTTATATTGTTTATATAATAGTTTGGCAATTTTTAGAGTGAAAAAAGTTTACCCCATCAAAATTGGGTGAATTGGGGCTTCAAAAAATGCAAATTGGCGAATCATTTTTTGGAAAATAGCCCATGGGCTAAATTTCGCCCCTAAAATTATCCTTGGTATTGATGGATTTCTACCTTGGTAGAGACCATAATTCAAGTCTTTTCCATGCCTAAAAATCAAATCAGAGATGCCATAAAATGTTTTTGATTGTTCTTATGAAGTCAAAGAGAAAGGAAATCATGCATAGTTTGCCACTAATATTTATTGAATGCTAGTTTTCTATGAGTGATCCATCTTTGATTATTTTGCATGCAGATTTTTTATTCAATCTATTGGTTTTGCTTAGTTTCGAAATGGTAAGGATGTGCTAAAAAATGGGTTTGTTTTGTTATGCATCGTATTCGAGAATTTGCATGTTCAGGTATAACATCTTTTTCTTTTGGTCTTCAATATAATTTTAATGATTATTGTGCTTTCATTGTTTTCCAATACTTGTATAACTTACTTTTTTCAATTGTTGCAATCCATATTTGTAGGGAGAAAAAAGGACTCAAACACTGAAAACAAATCATTTTTACATGTCGTATCTAAAACCAAAGAGGCAAGGTGCATTGCCAAAAAAAAATGGCAATCATAGATGTGACACAATTCCAAGTAAACATTTAAAAAGAAATAGTGTTTTATAAAAAAAATATCAGTATACAATTGGAAGCAAAGCTTTATTAACTTTTAACATACTTTACCATGGTAGCTAAAAGGAGGAAAACAATACCACAAAGGATAGCATCACACTCCATTTCCCCTCAATAATGTCAATCTAGTCACCATAATTATGACAACAATGATATTGATGAACATGGTCCTGAGAAAAAGGTAGAAGAATCAATGCAAGGTCATGATCGCTTGACGACTTTATATTTTCTGCATAAGTACTTAAAAAAATTCTATTAAGGAATCAATATTGTTATTTTCTAAATTGGCATGGTTTTTTTTTTCCAGAAGATGTTCATTAGGAGCCATCACAACAAGAGCATGATTTGGAAGGGGAAGGTGCATATAACCAAGCTAGTATTGAAAGAAATGGAAAAAGAAAGGATAGAGGACCAACAAAATGCCTCCTTAGAAATACTTCAGAGGGAACTGCATTACCAAAATTTCAAGTTAATGAGAGGGGCCAAATTTTTGGTCCAGGTTCAGAGAAAATTCCTCATGTATAGGTGTCCTTGCAAGGGAAATTCTAGGCATCAAGTTTATGGATTGGAAACAAGTGCCTGAAGTGTTAAAGAAAGACACGTGGAATGCAATCAATGTGAGCATCAACCAAATAATGATTGGATTTTTGTTTTAATTGTATTGATGCATGTTGACCGTGTGTGTCACAGATTTGGTTTCAAATAACACTTTTTGTCTAACTGAGAATTGTTTATATATTGTAGAACAACTTCCAAGTAGATCCTCCAACTAAATATTGGTGTAATAAAGTAATATCTCAATGCCTCTGAACATATAGATATCGTTTGTATAGAAAATACTATTTGAAATATGAAACATATGAGGAGAGGGTGGCAAATGTTCCAATTGGAGTAAATGAAATGGATTGGATTGAATTTGTAAGAATACGATTTGACCCTAAATTCAAGGTAAACATGAAAGAGACATATGCACGTTATAATCAAATGACGCGTGATTTTAAATACTTAGATACAATTAACTTTAATCTAAGCATCCACATTTTTTATTGACTTGCAGGAGAAGGAAAAGTTAAATAAGAAAAACATGGCATTAGAACGGGAGACCCACATTTGTGGTCATAGAGGATACTTTAGGATCGAACATGACCTTGTAAGTTGTAATGTATTATATTTTTTGTGTTCACGATTAGCAGTTATAAACATAGTCATGGGTAACATGATATCAATTATACTTATCCATACTATTGCATTTGTTGTGACTAGAAACAAGTTCACAATCCAGATGATAGGCCTGTAAATAGGGTTGAAGTGTGGGTGAAAAGCCATACAAAGAAGGATGGCACTCTAATGTCATCATCTATAGCAGAGACAATAGTAAGTTCTTAACCTACTCTTGTATATAATATTTATGCTTTTTTTTTAATGTTAATTTTTTTCTACTATTATTTGGTTGGAATGTTTAACATTGCTATAAATAGACTGAATTATAACAATCAGATTCAGTGTCTTCGGCATATGCAACAAAGCAATATTCCCTCGCTATAGTGTTGGGGCCCAAGAGGAGGGGACGTGTATGTGGGGTTGGCCTTGGAGTCACTCCATCTTAATTGTTTGGAAAAGAGCGTGCCTAAAGGAAGAAATTGCATAATACATAAGAGAAAAATGAGAGAAAAAGAAAAGGAACTTGGAGAAAAAGATAACGAACTTGGAATGCTGAAATCATCTATTGATGAATTAATGAAATGGAAATATGCCATGGAGGTGAGGAAAGAAAGTGGTATTTTTTATCCAAAAACCAACAATGTAAGAATTTTGCATGTGTAGATTATTCAATTTTTTTATGTATGTGGTCTTTGAAGATTGGGATTTTAAATGTATGTCTCTTCTCATTACATTGTATCTCTTGTAGACTAAGTCTCCCATGTCATATGAAGCATCAAATCAAGGACCTTTGCAAATGTCACCTCTTAATCCAAAAACCCCAATCCATGTAATATTTGAAATTACTTCGTATTTTGTCCAATGTTACTTTTCAATATTCTTTGAATACATCTCACAAGTGTTTATTTTTTCATGTGAGTTCCCAGAATAGGCCTATTGAAGATTCAATGGAGCAAAGTGCAATCGATCCTACACCATCTAAGAAGTTGAAGGTATGTGTCAGTCCTGGAGTCTGTACTAGACTATAAGAATACAAAGCCTAGGCATCTCATCACTTTTGGATGGTTTCAAAGTATGATTAAGATAAAGGGTCAAGAGGTTGTCTACCATTATAGGTGTACCAAAACGAAATTTCAATAAATTCTAGGAAATGAAACTGAAAAACTGAGATGACCACTATTCAACATAAAACAAGCCAAACTTAATATGTGGAAACATGAAAAACAAATAGTTTCTCATATAATCACATTCAAGCAACTTTTTAAGAAAATATTTGAAACAGTATAACCATGAATACAAAGATTGTTTTTAAGCATTCACAATAAACATTTGATAATAAATTATTTCAAAAACAGACACAATTCAAAGTATTGTCAATGTATTCATATTCATTAAAAGTCAAACTTGTCTCATAAGTATAAAGAGTTCATGATCATGTTCATAGGTCTTTCAGCTTGACTTACAGGAATTACAAAGTTCATGAAGCAGACAAAATATCTCATCCCTACACTCGACCCTTGAAAATCCAACCCCTAAATTGTTTTATTTACATACATTTATACTAAAAAATGAGCTTCTAAATAGGGATTAGATCCACAAAATTTGGATCGAACCTACTAAAATTATACATCATGATAATTACAATATTATGATGTATTAAAGAGGGAGTTCCAAAACTATTGAAGCTGGGCTCGAATCTTGCTTGAGAAGACACGTACTCCCATTTGTTATAACTATTGGTCCACATACTGAACTGCTCTTGAAAATAGTTCAAAATTGTAGAATAGCCAAGTTATCCATTACTTGAGATTTCTTCTGAAAAAACTCACAATTTTTCTTTGATGAAGTGAGCTCCTCAAGTAGTATTTTGTTTTCTTCAACTAATCTATGATTCTATTGTTGAGATTCCTTTTTTCTCTTCACAGCTTCCTGGGATAATCCATGTAGTTTATCATAGTTTTCATTTAGTTCTTGTAGATCACTTCTCAACATTTGATTAGCCTTAACCTATGTAGAGTAAGCTTCATATAGATGCTTGTTATGTTATTTATAACATTGAAGTTCCCTTCTAAGGATATCAACATCATAAATACTTGTATATTCTTCAATAGGATTATTTACAATTTGATTCACATCTAATTCCTCTTCAGTTTCTATAGGTACTTTCAATTCCTCGTGAGAATCTTTTTTTTTAGGGTATTCTTCTTTTGTAGAAGCTTTGAGTTTTGAATCCTTTTCTTTTAAACAATTTCCTCCTAAGATATATGGAAATTATTGTAGGCCCTTTTCAATGTTCTCCAATGCTTGGGAAACCATGCATTATGCTTCCTGCATAGGGATGTCATTTGCTTCATAGGAATCACTAACCTCAGCTATAGAATTCTTTTTAAGTTTTGGATTCAGGATGGTTTTCATGTTCATCCTCAGTTTATTAGTTGGTCTAGTCTTAGTTCTAGCTTTATAATCTGAATAAACTTACTTTTTCCTTTTCTTTGAAGCTAAGCCAGAATCCATAGACTTACCTTGCTCTAATTTCTCTGTCTCAAGTTTGCTAGTGGTTCCTTCAGATATTGAAGCAGCAACTAATTCCTTCCCCTTAGACCCTTCTATTTTTTCAGGGATGTCTTCATCATTTTGGTCTTCACATAAAGGCGGTGTGAGAACCTTCTTTTTTGTTGGAAGTGCTCTTCTCTTTCCTTGAGTGCCACTGCTCTAGCTTTCAGAAATGTTTGGATTTTCGACTTTGAACCCTGACCAGAAAAATAAAATGAGACCAGGTTTGATTCTTCTTTTGTAACTCATCAAGCACCAATAATTTGACCAACCCATGATGAAATTCATTGTGACTAGTATGGTTCGGGTGGTTTCGAACCCTAGTCTCCATTTTGGATAAAATATTTAGCAAATAGAAGGGAATGTTAAGCTTTCAAATTCCTACAACGTGTCCTATGAATCTCATGTGGTACACGAAAATGGTAGCAAACCTCCCTTCACAGGTTATGTATCTCTGTAGCACCCCCAATACATCCCGCCATTACTCAAGAAATTTTCAGGGAATGCCCTTGCTCTAGTCGGGGTTTATATGCTGTGGAAAGAGAAATTGGTTGTAGTCGACCTCAATTGGATGCTTTTAAAACCATTTCCCCCCCTCTATGGTCAACCATGTTGCTGTCGTGAGAGATTTTTCGATACTGTGAATTTGATTGTTCTGAATTCTACCTTTGAGCCATAAAAGTTGTGATTGAATCGCTCAGATACTTCCACATTATATCCCTATATTTTCTCAAAGAAAGCATACCACCCTGCTTCATTTATCATTTTTTCACATTGGAGGAGATTTCCGACCCAATCCATAGTCACAGGTTTGAACCTGTAGATCTTTCCTCTTGGCCTTTTCATTTTAATAGTTGTTGTCTGAGATGAACACCTATAGAATAGAAGATATATAGAACAATATTAACACAAGTCAGTCTCAAAAGATCATAATTTATGTGCATGGACACAATATCGTGGCCCTTCAAACCTGATTGGTAAACTCTTAGGCGGTAGTGATCTACTCAAATAGATTGTCATCATATGAAGAGATGCATGAAGGAAGTGTATTAAACAATGATGTAGGAGTATTAATCTCATATTAATAACCTCATCATACCTTAATGGATTGATCCACAACCAACTTTAATGATCATTTGTACTAAGGCATTCCAACAACGCACATATAAGAGATTTGTGTTGAATCTTTTTTTGGAATTTTATAACTTAAAATACTCTCAACAACATAGTCAGAACTTCATATAATAAATCTTTAAGATTTATATAATTATAAAACCATAAAAATGATCATCTAACATGATAGATCCAAGATTCAACTTATTAACAAAAATATATACATAACAATAACTTAAATAGATATCAAATAGTAACGAACTAAAAGTAATAAGAAAAAATCAAACCTAAAAGGAAAGGCTTTGCGAGGAAGATCAAGGTAAAAGTCTAAGATACAGTTCCAGTGCTAATAGTATGTTTGAAACTATTTATTATTTGGTGCAATTTTATAATCCCTATTTCAATGTAACTTACAAGTGTTTATTTTATAGTAGCCTTCTTTGAGACCTAGCCAAACTTTCATGAAACAAACTCTATTGGCTTCGAGACAACTTAATCATGGACAAATGGTAACTTGAATGCACAGGTAAGTTCTAAACCTATTTATTTTCATGTCCAATAATAATTTCTTATTTTAAAGGATCTCACAAAATTTTGTATTTTGGCAAAGTCAGCAATCATTTCCACCTTCAAAAGTGGGATTAGAAGGAAGAAAATGTTTACTTACATATTTTAATGGTGGGGTGAAGGTATTCAAGGGTTACATAAGAAGCATTCAGCGAAATTTTGTTATGCCTGGTGGAGAATAACTAGGAGAAGGATATTACTATGTGTGTCCACAATCACTTTTGGTTGTTCCCGTCTACGAAATCAAGCTAAAGTGCAGAAGAAATCACTACGAGTATTTAGCGGAGGAACTTAACAATTTTATAATATGGAAGAGAATTGATATTGAATTGATAGATGACAGTGAATATTGTAAATGAATAATTTTATTTCCTTGATGTAACAAGTGCATAGTTTTCTAGGCTATAGTGGCAGTTCAAGAGAAGATCCATGTTGTTTCAGACCTATGGGAAGCATCCAAAACAAGACTTTCATATCTGTAATGTTACCTTTTTATGCAAAATACATTTACCAAAAACTAAAAGTGAAGATCGTTATTGTTCATATTTGATGATTGGTATAGTTCATATTTGATGTTGATGATTGGTGTTAAATCATTCTTTCCATTATTCCATTGAATAAAATCCACCACAATAAAATGCGAATATATTTTTCATCATGATGCAAATTAGGTAATATGTTGGTGGAATACGTACTGGACTAGACAACTTAATAATATTCTAGTTTCTTAAAGGGCTATGGGGAGACAATTGTTATGACTTAATTCTGTTCACTTTGAATGAAATCCTCCTACAATTCTAAGTTGGTTTTGATTAACTAGTTGATGAGCAATACGAAAAACAAGGGATTGTTCAAATGCTTTGGCTGTTTCAATCTCACTAACAAGGAGGCACCCAAACTGGTTAGGAATAATAAAAACAATGCAGATTTTCTTCTAGATGATACCATACAGTCCTTAGCATCAGTCCTTAAACAATTATGTAACTCTATTATACTCTGTGTTAGACATAATTAGTGTTGTCATTGATGTCAAATAGGTTTTGTACATAAACCTAGCATAACTTATCAGATCTAAGAAACTGAGCCTTAGTTTCCAGTATGAAGAAGTATATATGAAATCATCAGCGGTGATGTTGACAATGACAGTCACAGTTCATCTGAAGTAGAATCGAAATCCCAACTCATCAAATTTCAAGGAATTCAACAAAGACGACCTACTTGTGACAGAGGTATCAATTGTGTAAGTTTTGGTATCTGAAAAAGCTATAGTAGCAGATGACTTGAACACCTACATGCTTGGGACTCAACACTTATTTGCTTGACAATGTGTCACCCAAATTGGGTCAACCAAATGAATGTAATCATTATCCGTCGATTATCTCATGTCAGGGTACATGTAAAACTGAATTTCTTATAGGTTGCAATTTCAAGATCATATTTTGTCAATTTTGTTTATATATTTTACAGGAATTATATGTTTGTCATGCTTCGTAGTTCATTGAATGTTAAACACGTCTTCCAATGTTGCTCCGTGATCATTCCCAACACATTTGACAGCATATTTTTGGAAATATCCATCCTGGAGCACATTGCCCATGTTTTACAACTAAACACTGTCACAATGAGTGATTTTTCCCATAACTGGTCGATTTTTCGGTATGGCCTCATAGATATTTCCTCATTCTTGAAGAGACTTGTTCAGTATATGATGTATCTTTCTTTCTTATTTAACCTGTTATATTTGTAGTCTTCAACACAATTTTGATCAACATGGCTTCTGACACTATTAGAGAGTTTATGGAGATGTTTAAAGATGAGAACTGGAATCGTTCACCCCTGCGTTCAGAGATAGCTGAGTATTTGGAGCGTTTTGTTAAAATGCGGAAGTAGTTTCAGGCTCTTTTGGCCAAGATCACCACCGTTTCTCCTCCTCCTCCAGTGGATATGTACAAGCCTGTGGAGCAGTTGAAGGTTCTCGTGGAGAGCGGAACCAAATCAAGGGGTTCTGACATTGGCAGACAATCTGATCCATCTAAGACAGATTAACCTGCTTTAAATTAGTAGTTTTTTTTGTAATATCATACTATCGTGTTGATTATCTGGTAATTATGCTTTCATTGGATTATATCCAACAATTTTAGTAATACTTAAATAATGAAACGACTTCTTCTCTTGTCGTGTATTCCTCTATGTCCTTATAATTTTTGTTAGAAAATACATTGATTTCAACACTCAAGAACGAATATATAGGATTTTGCACTCTAGATCATTATGGGATTTTCATCAGTTAGCTATGTCTCACATATAAATAAGAAGTTATTTTAACAAAGATCCTTGTTGCACATGCCTATCCCATTTTGTTCATTGATAGGAGGGATCAGTAAATACACAAGAGGATTGTATTAATTTTCTGTATTAAGTTGTTCGATGAGGTCAAGCAGTGCCCAGCATGGAGGTTTGAGGCTATAGGAGTTCCCAGAATGTTGCACAATGTTGTTATGGGGTCTGAAAAGTGTCCAACACTGCATTGATTCACCCAGAACTCCTACATTATGGATGCTCGTGCATGATGGTGTGGAGAATGGCCTCAGATCATGCCCAAAATTGAAATATGACTTTGTTTGAGGGCTTATAAGTGACCATATCTGAAATAAATTGTTGCAACATGTTTTCATTATCCATATAGTTGTCCAAAACCAACTCAGAACTACCCAGAATTAATATAATTGTTTGTTTGATGGCTAGTGTAGCCACTCTACTGTTGATTGAGGTCATGAATAGAGTTAATGGTAACAAGTGCTAAACTTGCCATTTTTTTTTAGCTCTTAAACTTTGGTATTACTTTCAATGTTGATGGACTATGAAATTTATGCATGGGGCATGAAGGTCGATATCATTGGTGGACATTTTAATGATTCAACCCCTATTTTCAGTGACATGAAGCATTATGCCTGAGATAGAATATTTTTGAAACACTTGTAGATCATTAGTCATGAAATCTTGTAGGGATAGAAGGGTATTGATGTCATAATGTAGTTACATTTGAGTGGAAGTCACTTGGAGAAGGAATATATCCTTGTTGTGCATCTTTTTTAATGCACTTTGATAATGACAAAATGGGCCAAAAATCATTTTGGCAAGTGAATTATTCCTACAGGAGGGAAAGGGACAATCTGAGTGCATTGAGAGATGCTCATCATGAAATAATTCACACCCCATGATTCATATAATATCAAAAATAAGTTTTGATAGTCCCTGTGTGCATTTTACCAAGCTCTTCCAAGCTAATTTGCAGTCCTTCCTAAGTAGCTAGTTTGGATTAATTTTGTAATGGAACAAGGCCAAGTAAACAATAGATTCTTCAGGGCACAAGGCCAATTCAACAACAAGGCTCAAAGCCAATAAAACAACAGGGATCGAATCCAAGACAATATTATATTCATTATGACCTCAAAATGTTAGTTACAAACTTATGACAATAGAATCTAGGTGAAGATAACACTCCATCCCACAACCACACCATCTAGACCCATAATAATTCCCAAGATAATTCGCGTTTCCTAAGATAATTCATGTTTCTCAATGCAATCCTTCATAAAGGCGCACTCCCTAGGGTCAAAATGTCTCTACATTAGGGCGCACTTGTAGGTTGGATCAAAGATACCAGACAACCATTAATTATTGATCTTATGCAATTTCACATATCCCAATGCACTTGTTCAAAGGGAGGTGCCCTATAGGTTTTATGAAGAAAACCCTAGGGCGAATTTGTAGGGTGGATCATAAATACAAAATCACATATATTTTTGGAATTTTTCGAATTTAATTAGCTTTTTAGGGTTTTCCAGCAATAAAATATTTTTGTTCTTTTTTGCATAAAATAAAACATGTAAATTTGATAAAAAGAGGATGGAAAGATAGGGCACTAGATTCTTTTCTCAAACCCTAGGGCTATGAGAGATCGAGGCTAACATCCCTCTTCTTAAGATGGTGTTTAATACTTGCAAATAGGGCTAAATTAGCTTACTCAAATGTTAGGTAGAAAAACCATAACTAATAGAGAAGTCCAAGGCCTGTTTCAACAATGGAGAGCTCCTCTGTTAGATGGTCTCCTCAAGCAAGTTGAAAAATTATTAGCAAAGAAACCCTAACTCGGTCCAAAGCACTTCAAGAGAAACATTAAACTAGGGTTAGGAGTGAGACTTGCCAACATTAATCAAGAATGAGCAAGAAAGTGCATCTTATGTCACCCTGTTGACATAGACCCAATCGACAGGGGTTCCTCACGCTGTCGACATCCAACCCACCGCGATCTCCCTGAGCACCAGCCCAAACAGGTTTTACCCTGTCCAACAACACCTATGGAGTAGATGAGGTCTCACCCGAGATGTTCAAGGGAGAGTTGACGAAACCATGTTTCCGCCGAATGAAGGAGGATTTTGTGCATCAACTAATCAATTTATTGCACCATTATAGAACAAATCTAACCATTCAACTTAGTCGTTAAGCATAATTGCAACATCATTCAACAGATTTTATCATTGACAGAACTACTAATGCGCAGCACATATAACAGTAGAGCATTAATTGCAGCAAGGAAACATTGCATCATTCACAGATTCATATCGCATAATGCATTTACCACATCAAAACCGGAAAGACACAATGATTCTGCTCAAAACTTTGTCACATCATATTCATCTTTGCAAAAACCTAGATACAACAAGATAATCCTTCATCAGCTCATGTCTCCCTCAATCGGTATCCAGATAATCAATTATCAACTATATCCCAACCCTTACAATGCTATGTCTATTTATAGACTTGTGCCTTTACATTTGCGGTCCACTTAGGCAACCGTCTAAGTACTTATTAACAAAATTTACAAAAAGAGACTAACCCAAAATCCCACATAATGCGGTCGAATGACCCAAAATGCACCTAATGCGGTCCAAAGGACCCAAAAACCTACATAGTGCAGTCCAAATGACCCAAAATACATAAAGTATTATCGCCTTGTGCACTGCTTTCCTTCCTTCTCGGTATCTTCGGCCTTGCGTAGCATCTATGATGTTGCGACGTTGACTCATCAAACTACCTTCCAACAGGCCCCCAACACAATCTTGTGGCTCGCCCTTGAGCCACGTCAACTGGACATGGCATACTCGTTCTTGATTGTTGCTGGACCATTCCTCTATCACTGTTCTTGCTGTCTGGAGCATGTTGTTGATATAGTTATTATTGGCTCGTTGTC
The DNA here is from genome assembly GCA_027924585.1 of Larix kaempferi. Taxonomy (NCBI): domain Eukaryota; kingdom Viridiplantae; phylum Streptophyta; class Pinopsida; order Pinales; family Pinaceae; genus Larix; species Larix kaempferi. Next base: position 2,871,709 of record BSBM01000522.1, read on the forward strand.
ATGTACTTCTCAAACTCATACGGTGATCATCCGGCTTGTTGTCATGTACTTCTAAAACTCATCCTCCAGTCTCTAGAAACCTGATGCAGACTGAGGAAAAATTGATGACCAGCGTCGAGGTGCGATACAAGCCAACCGCTCTGGCACATCTGTTTCGCACCAAGGATCACCTACTAGCGGGACTAGGTGACTGTCGCCCCTGTCATTCTGGTGGTTGCAGGGACCACGAAGCTTGGAACTACCACCACATACCTAGACATCTCGGATGAGATTTCATCTCTTTTACACCCAAGTGTCCTCGCTAATTCCTTCTCCAGGTGCTCATGCACACTCGTCGTTCGGTCCCTCAGCGCACCTGGTGTGTTGCCGCATGAAATGAAATGGATCATTTCCACATCCTCCTTGGAATTCCTAACTTATCCAGCTTCCCAACTTGCTCGCAACATGAATTCCTTGCATCTAATAGATACCTCATGGCTCAGCTAGCCTTTGGTGCCTGTATTTATGCATTTTCATCGGCTTGGACACCTGACGTGGAAATAATTTGCAAATCCATTCGCATAAGGCTCCGATCCTGTCATCATGCCATTCTGTCATCTCTTGGTGAGATTGATCTGCATCACGCATGTACAAACTGGACTTCTTATGTGCGGAGTAGAGACCATGCTTCCACCGGTTGTCGTACGTTCCACAACGTGCGAAACATCGACCCTAGTTCCCTCGTCCATGTTGTCACCTCATGTTACACATGTCAAATGTGTTGGACTCCGTCGTCCATCCTGTCAACCTAATAGTCAGATCTTCCATCACTGCAGGTCACTTCACCTAACGTCATTAGTTAACTATATGGAATTGTCTTCATGATTTGCTGATTTGACTACGTGGCGACCTTGTGGTTGTCGCAGCACAGCTCCCAAACTGCAATACAATTCCTCCAACTTGCGCATCCTGTCTCTGTCGGTGTGCCATCCTGCCACCTAGCATCCTGCATTTTTTTTTCCGATGATGTTCAGGCATCGCGCTGCTTCGAGCCCATCCCACAGGGATTCAACCTGCTACCATTTACTAGCTTTGGGAGCATTGCTCCATCTAACTGTTGCAGTTGTACTGCACCTCCTGAACTTATGCCACTGATGCTATATGGACTGAGCCAATGCATCTGTAACTTCCCTAGATGCTTCATGAACTTACTGTCATACAACAGCACCAAGTCACCTTGCTGAAACTGTTTATTTTTTATATGGCGATCATGCCAAGCTTTTTGCCGATCCTTTTCCATGCACTGGTGAAAACTAGCGATAAAGAGGCCTTCCTCAAGCTGTACCAGCTGCTCCAGTCCCTCTTCCAACACTGCCTCATCATTCATTCCTATCGTTGCCACTATGCGCAGACTCGGAACAATGTACTCCATAGGCATAACTTCCTCTTTCCCATACACCAGTTTGAAGGGTGTTTGTCCTGTCAACCTTTTACAAGTGGTGTGATATGCCCACAAGACTGTTGGAATCTTCAAATCCCAGTCATCGAGGTTCGCATTACAAACCTTGGTCAGTGCATTCTCAAATACTTTGTTGAAAGCCTCCACCATGACATTTGCCTGCAGATGATACGACGTACTCTTCTTATGTTGTATTTGAAGTTCTATTGTCAATGCGCTGACTGTGCGATTGATGAAGTGACTGCCCTGATCGCTCATCAATACCTTCGGGCAGCCAAACTAAGTGACAATATTGTCGAACAAGAATCGCGATGTTGTCATAGCGGTACAATCGACAACTGGTGCATCCTCCGCCCATCTTGTCAAATAATCTGTCGCTGTGATTATGTATCGTGCACTAGTGCGCTTCCCAGGTGGGTTGATAGGTCCCACAAAATCCACTGCCCATTTATCAAATGGATGCAGTGTCACTTGAGGTATTAACGGCATCTCATCCCGCCTGGAGGGTTTTCCATTTCGTTGACAAACATCACAAGTCCACGCATAATTTGTCGCATCACTGTGAAGAGTGGGACTCCAAAGCCCTAGGCAAAGCACCTTCCTGGTAATCGCACGACCACCATAGTGTCCACCAGCCACACCTGCTTGTGCTTCTGACAATATCTTCCCTTGATCATGAGGCAAGACATAGCACCTCAAGATCTCATCAATTCCTAGTTTATACAGCTGTCCGACAATCAACTGGAAATCAGCAGCCTTAACCACCAGTTGCTTCTTCATATTGGTGGTAATCCCTTCTTGTGCGGTTCTTGTCGCCAGAAACTGAAGGATTTCTTCGTAATAGTCATCAGCTACTTCGACCCTGAATAGTTGTGCATCGGGAAACCCATCTTCAATGTTGGTTGGTTCCTCCGCTGTCTCAATTCGCGATAAGTGATCTGGCCCCACATTCAAGCGACCAGGCTTCACAATCACCTCAAAATCGAATCCTGAAAAAGGAGTAACCAATGAAATATATTTCCCCCCAACACAGGCTTATTGACTAGATATTTCAAAGCAGAGTGGTCGGTGAACATCTTGAAGTGACCTCCCAATAAGTAGTGCCTCAACTTCTACAACGCATATACCATCGCCAAACCTTCCCTCTCTGTAGTGGTATAATTTTTTTTTGCATACGACAACTTCTGACTTGCAAAAGAAATTGGGTGATCCAGATCCCCTTCCCCTGGTTGCAGGAGCACCACCCCTAACGCAATCAAGGATGCATCCATGTGGACATGGAATTCCTTACTCCAATCCGGAAAGTCCAATATCGGTGCTGAAGCCATCTTGGTCTTCAATGTCTCAAAACTAACTTGACATTCTGGGCTCCATTGAAATACCGCATCCTTCTTCAACAATTTTTTCCATAGGGGCCGTGATAACTGCATACCCACGGATGAACTTGCGATAATACCGTGTGTGCCCTAGCGTCACTGGTGAGCTCCCAATATGGATGCCTAATGAGGGCAGCTGTACTAAGAGCCTACTTAAATTATCAACCCAGGGGACGTACAAACTTTAGAGGTGCAGGCACTATCTGTGCTCTTATTGGATAATCTTTGTCGTGGTTGGGTGTCGGTATCAATGTTTTAAGGGTTGCCTACTCAATATGTAAAATTGTTTATACTAGGGAATTAAATATTGGAAAACAGTAAATCTATTTTAAAGAATTAAAATACTAAAAGAAGTAAATCTGTTTTAAAGAATTAAAGTACTAAAAGCAGTAAATCTATTTTAAAGAATTAAAATGTTGAAAGTGAAAGAGATAATCCTATGAATTTACCTAATGCGGAATGGTGAATCTTAGACTATGAAAGTGAAATGCCATAACAGATCTATTCTAAATTAAAGAAAGCAAGGTCTGTAATTACTTATGCATAAAACTAGAATTCTGATCTAAATCATTTAAATATCAAAACTAAGTTTGTAGTGCAATCATCTCATGCTACACATCCATATTTAAGAAATCAAATCAATTAATCATGATGGGAATCATTCATAAACCTTAGATCTAAACCATGACTTTTGAAAGTAGTGCTAATACATATGTAATCGTTGGTTAAAATGTGCGTTGGAAGAAAGAAGCTACAGGACTACTGAAACCATATTGTTGAACTACAGAATGTGTTATAAATTACTAGAGAATCGAGACATCATTCAAATGCTTCCATATGTGATATAAATTTTCATCACTGTAAAACACATAATTGGAAATACCTGGAAAATGGAAATCCCTTGACTTACGTGTTGGAGGGGCCCTCTCCAACCCATACTCAGGAGAAAAAGGAACTTATAGATGCTGATTGGGATTTAACAACAATCTTCCATTAAAATATAAACTCCATGTCTTCACAAAGGTCTGTAACTCAGAAGTATCTCAAGAGTGCAAAAACGTAAAACAATGTTTCTCCAAAATGTCAACATAGACTTCTCGCTACCCAAGAGGTCCATATTTATATGATTCTTAATGTTGAACCTAACTAACTGTCTAAATGTCGATTCTCCTTGAACAGGAGTGCATTCTCTATAAATCAAAAAACAGGGCGCCGAGCTGCATGATCCCTCAGTCTTCTATGCATTCGTCCTTTAATGCCCCTGAACCTACTCAATCACACTTGATTTCCACATAATTAGTTTATTGAATACGCATTTTAAACATACAAGAATAATCGTAAAAAACAAATTCATTAAATAATTAAAGTAAAACATTTTTCCCACAAATGAGTGTGTTTCTTCGCCATTGCTTGAGCTTGACTGCGGGATAAAGGTTTATCAAATACCTGAAAACTGGACTCATCAGTCGCTCTCAACTGCTTGACATTGGTAGGAAGTGTTAAACTTAAAATGAGCGCAATCTTGGCTGGGTCAACCAACAATCCCTGCTTGCAAACAATGTGATCCAACAATATCCCAAATGGCACACAGAAAATGCACTTCTTCAAGTTCAACAATATCTGATGCTGCCAACAACACCCAACATAAGTCACAGATTTTCCAGATGATCACTGATCAAGCCATACACTGTCCAGTTTTCCATGTAAACTTGCAGAAACTTCTGAATAAAATCCCTGAAGGCGGCAACAACAACCTGAGAGAATATCGCAGGTGCATTCTTCATCCCAAACGGCACCACCGTGTACTAGAAACAACCCCATTCAATCACAAATGTCATCTTGTGGTGATCCTCTTTTGCAATCCTGATCTGGTGATAGCCAGAGAACCCATCCGTGAAAGAATACATCTCTTGTCCCCCTACTCCTTCCGGCACCTCATCAATGAATGGCGTCGGAAACAGATCATGCATACAGGAATCATTCAATTTCCGCAAGTCAACACAAATCCGAACCTCACCTGTCTTCTTCTCCGGCACCACCATAGGACTAATCCATTCTAATTTTTCAACTGGTTCAATGATGCCAGCATCCAACATGCAGTCAAGTTCAACTTTGACACTTTCCTTATGGCATGGATTCAGTCGATACGGGTGCTGTTGTATTGGTTTTGCATCTGGTTTCAACAGGCTCTTCATCTCCCCAAGATCCCCCAAGATTCCCTTCATCTCAGAAAACTTCGTAGGAAACAAGTCTTGGAACTCATGCGACAGGTTTGTCACTTTCACCATCATGTCTTCATCCCAGTAGTCTCCAACATTCACAAACTTTGGGTTCTCCTCCATCCCAATGTTGATCTTCCTAATCTTCAATGGTTGAGTTACCGGATCAGTTGGTGCATCAGGTGGTACAACATCATGACTCCCTTCTGTTTCTGTAATATTGACATTCCATAGATCATCGCCGTCCTCTGGCCCTCTGGTAATATTGTAGCATTCCATCATTGATTGCATCTGACAATGCGTAGGCGGATCCGCGGGGTATGCAACTGGGACTACCTTTAGCACAACGTCGCGGATGATCTACAGGGTATTGTGAACATCGGGCATCCGCAAAACTGAATGTGTGCATAAAGGAAACCGTCAACTCTAACCAAGTGGTAATCTCCTCTCACAATTCAGCTGCGACATACCATGATCATGGCATTTCATCCAAAGTATGGACAAAGGCATGGACCCACTTGTCCTTTGGTCGCGATGCCCACAACATCTGACATTCAACCAGATGATTGCCAAGGTCATTCCGTCCATCGTACTTCTTTGTGTGGTAAACTTCAGTGTCGCCAAAGTGAACTGTCAGCAATCTCTGACACTGTAACCACCCAGTAATCGACTTTTTATGGGTCATCCACCAACGTGCAGGAGCAGCCTTCAGTGCTTCCTCCAATGCTAGCAATCGATGTGGTTCTAACACCTTAGCTTCAAATGCAACTGGAAACTCAAACAATCTGGGAAATCCCTCGTATATCAGAAACTCAACAGTTTCAGTTGCGACACGGCATAGAAACTGCGTAATCAACCCACACTTGCAAAGCGACACCTCATGCAAGTGATTTTGCCAATTCTCTAAAGCATCATCAGAGTCAGAAGACGCAGAACTAGAGCTGCGCCACCCAAGCTCCCCATTGGTAGTCGGATGAATGTAATCTTTTGAAATATTGTACACATGGTCCCATCCGCTGCCAACGTCATCTTTCACCGGTTCAACATACCTGCATCCTTCAGTCGAATCCAATGGGGCTATGACCCTGAGATCATGGTTTTCAAAAGTCATCATCTGCTTCTTAAAGTTAATTACTGTTGCACTATCATTAGCCCATCCAATCCCCAACAACGCGGGATAGGAGATTCCACCTTCAAAAACCTCAATGACATTAAAATCCGCATATGTCTTCATCCCCTCAATGTCCACAACAAGGCAAAGAACTCTCCTAATCGGTGTCACCTTGTCCCGATTAGCCAATCGCAGCTGCACAGGAGACCAGCTCAGCGTTGGGCTCCCCATTTTTTGCCATGCCTGCTTGGTTAGAATGTTGACATCTGAGCCAATATCCAGGATGACTGAATTGACCTCGTAGTCCCAAATATGGATATTCATACGCATCTCTTTACCTGTCTTCCGCCTCTGTAAAGAGTTTACCGCAAATTATTTTTGTCCTCTGGCTGGTCAATGCAACAGCTCCTCGATCTCAACAAGCGCATTAGGATCTCTTGCCAGTGATAAGCAACTTTAAAAAACAAATTGTAAAGTACCATACTGTCGTGATGGACCTACCTCTGAAGTTGAATAAAAAACAGGGGGCATATCACAAATAACTGCCTTACCAGGATTTCTGCCCATCGCATGTCGTGCCTGAAAGAATGTATCGTGCTAGGCATCGATATCAAACTGCACTTTATTCTTCCCAGCTAACCAGATGAGTGGATGTGAACCATATTCTCCTGTCGTCACACCTCCACGAGTGATAACAGATACAACACTATCTTGCGTTCTTGGTTCCATAGAAATTGTCGCGATAGTTGCACCCTGATTTTGGTTCAGCCGCGGATTCCCAGGCTGGTTTGCATTCTAGTTGGCGTTTTGATTCAGATGCTGATTTTGGTTCCGCGGTTGGTTTTGATTCTCTATTGGTTGTTGATTCTGCAACTACTGAACATTTCCTTCCTGCCATCGCGCAATCAACTGTGGACAATTTTCAATTGTGTGATCAGCAACAAAACAATATGTGCATTGTGTCTATAGCTACGGGGAATATCCCTGGTAGTGTCCCAACACTCCGCAGTTATAACATTGGATAGGTCCGCGACATCCTCGTCCTCCTCCGCGACCAAATCCGCCACCACGTCCACCTCGAAATCCTCCGCGGAAGCCCCCTTGCTGCTGATATTGTGGTTGATTGAACTGTTGTTGCATCGGATTCGGATGCAGCTGAAAACACTGCCCTGGCTGAACACACTGCCAAGGCTGAACGTATTGTGGCTGTTGAATGTACTGTGGCTACTGAACGTACTATGGCTGCTATGGATCCATCTGTATCGAGGTATACTGTGGCATAAATGTTGTTGTGGTCGCGGCTGCGGTACAAACTGCATCCGCGGTTTAGGTAGTAGCTGTGATACTTGTGGCTGCGGTTGCGGTTGTTGTACTGCACGCTGGCCGTCCTTCACATAGAATGCATCGTATGTTCTTTCCTGAAGTAATCCATATGTGCGGAAATCCTTATCTTCATGTCCCACGGACTTGCAGAAGGTACAATACAAATTCACCAACTATGTGACCATCTTCTACATGTATTGACACTCCTCATGTCGATGCCCATATACCTGACAGATGCGGCACCATGGCATACCTCTGCCACTCAATGGGTTCGGTGCTCCGGATACCAGATAGTTGCAGAAGTCTGGGCAGCTATCCTTAGTATGCCCTTCTGCACGACATCGTGTATACCAAGCCTCTTCACGATGTTCCTTACCCTTCTTAAGGTCTTGCAACTATATTATCAAGTTGGCCAGCTGTGTCTGAATCTGTGACATGCCAACTGCGTTCTCACCAATAGGTGAAGCTTCTAACCACATCCCAATCTCCAAAGCTTCACTCAGTGTTGTGATATTCTACTGCATCAATGGGAACCAGATATGGGGTAGCAATGTCACGAGGAACCATTCTTTGTGTTGGACATCGCTCATGTCAAAGCTAGCCCTTGCCATCAGTGTTTTGAACCGTTGGTCAAATCCCACACAGTTTCATTTGGATACTGCTTAATCTCTTTTAGTTCTGTAATATGATGCACCTTAGATTTCAGTTTTATGAACTCTGCAATCAATCCTTTTCTGACTTCTTCAAGCATATTTTATAGAATACCCACAGGAACTTGCACAAACTTCATAAACTAGTCCAGTGTGCAACCCCTAAGAGTCGTCACCAACTGACCCTTCTTGGCCTCATCATATGTGATCTGTTTAACTGTCCATACTGCTTCACATAGGAACCAGTATTGCTCGGGATGATCTGTTCCATTTTCGTGGAACAACGACAACTTTGCATCTTCACCCGCCATCCTGGGCTTCCTTCCTATAGTCGCTGAGCTACTAGCAATCAAGTTCTGTTGACACAATGAACACGTTGGTGTGAAAGTTGTATTTCTTCTTGGTTGAGAGATAGTGAGCGGAGGTGTGGGCACGTTGCTACTGGGGGTTGGTCCTGCCTCTATCCTGGGCATAGCATGGTTGTCCTTGTCATCACTGTGAGGTCACTTTGTCCCATGTGGTCTTCCTTCGTGGCTTTGGGTTTCGATCACAGCAAGACCTTCTCCTATCCTCTGCCTCTTTTCCTGTCAAAACCTTGCTCCTCCCCTTGTAAGATCACTCTCTTCCTCGGCTTCCTTCACAGTCTCATCATAACTTGCACCCATCTACCCCATAAAATTCCATGTACCACCCCCACTGTTGTCGCAATATCCATAGCCTCCTCCCACCAGGGTTCTACGTGTTCAGGTGCATCTTCAGTATGACCTTTTCACAAATGAGCATCTTAATGGACAACTGTAGTGACAACAGAAACCTACCTCTTGGTCCGTTGAAGAATTCCCTTTCTGCTTCACTATAAGACTTTGTCGTATCAACCGCAAACTCAGTGATATAGCCTTCTAGTATACTATCAACCCAGACCTCAACATCCCATGATGCTTTGTTGTCGACTTCTTACAGCTCCTGGATCAGTTCTGGGGTCCAAGTTGTCGTTTCACCACCTTGGAAGTTCCTCTTCTGATAGGTCAATTTTTCTAACCATTCATATAGGATGATTGGGAACTCGCAGAAAAAATATTCATGCAAACTGTCGTGTATGTACTTTGCCAACCACCAATCTGTCGACAACCCAGGGTTTTGATTTTCTTTTTCAGTGAACTCTCGCAACTTTAGGTCGAACCAATCTTGGATTTTAGGTCTCGTCAAATGCCACAACATGTCCTCCTTTCACTTCGTACTAAGGTCCCGGCAATGAACCATTTGCTGACACAAACCTAGTTGACAGGGGTTCCTCATGCTGTCGACATACAACCCACTGAAATCTCCCTGAGCATCGGCCCAGACAGGTTTTACCCTGTTCAACAACACCTGCGGAGCAGATGAGGTCTCACCCAAGATGTTCAAGGGAGAGCTAACGGAACCATGTTTCCGCCGAATGAAGGAGGATTTTGTGCATCAACTAATCAATTTATCGCAGCATTACATAAAAAATCTAACCATTCAACTTAGGCATTAAGCATAATTGCAACATCATTCAACATATTTTATCATTGACAGAACTACTAATGCGCAACACATATAACAATAGAGCATTAATTGTAGCAAGGAAACATCACATCATTCACATATTCATATCGCATAATGCATTTACCACATCAAAACCGGAAAGACACAATGATTCTGCTAAAAAATATGTCGCATCATATTCATCTTCACAAAAACCCAGATACAACAAGATAATCCTTCATCAGCTCATGTCTCCCTCAATCGGTATCCAAATAATCAATTATCAACTATATCCCAACCCTTACAATTCTATGTCCATTTATAGGCTTGCGCCTTTACATTTGCGGTCCACTTAGGCAACCATCTATCTACTTCTTGACAAACTTTACAAAAAGAGACTAACCCAAAATCCCACATAATGTGGTCAAATGACCCAAAATGCACCTAATGCGGTCCAAATGACCCAAAAACCCGAATAGTGCAGTCCAAATGACCAAAAATACATAAAGTACTATCGCCTTGTGCACTGCTTTCCTTCCTTCACAGTATCTTCAGCCTTGCGCAACATCCACGATGTTGCAACGCTGACTCATCAAACCGCCTGCCACCACACCCTTGAGCATGATTTATTACAACTAGTCTTAACTTCAACTTGTCTTGTCCAAAATCAAACCCTAGAAGACATTCCATTCATCCTCCAAGCAAAAACGAACACCCCAAGAGAGGTGTGCATAGCTAAATTACTCCAATATACCAATAGAAGAAGAAAATTTATCATATTTGAACACTTGTCCATTATTTACAAATGAGGTGAGGTTATCTTATTTATATGAGACAACCTTCAACCTTTTACAAATTCAAACCTACAAAGCTAACGAGAAATTATAAAATTTTAGGTTAGTGCACCCACAAACTAGGGACTAAACCACATGGTGACATAAAATAACGACAAAAATGTGCAATTAGGATATACCAAGTTCAAGGTGATCCAAAAGGAGGATGTCATGCCCCAACTAATCCCCAGATAGATGCTTTTCCCTTAACGCCCTCCTTTTTTTTAAATGTAGTTTTCTTATTTAAGGAATGATGTCCATGGGTATGGAGAGCAAGAGGAGGTGTTTTATACAAAATTATAGTAGGTCCAAGTGGGAAAAATGAGGTGTGCTAAGATAGGTATGGAAACCCTTACACATGCAATCACTTCTACAAAGAAAAATGAGTGTGGCCATGTGTCCCAATGATTTGTCTCAAGGGCACTAGACACCCACCCAAAGGGTAGTCAACACTGAAAAAAGCCACATGGTCAACACCTCCTTGAGGTGGATACCAAGGGGACCTTCCATGACCTGATTCATGGGTATTTATCCCCAAAATCAATATTCTATGCAATATATCCCCAAAACTTGGCCTTTACAAAAGAAAATGAAACCCCCCTGGTACATCTAGAAGGCTTCATACACTCTGATGCATAACAACTCATGCAAGTCAATATCTCCAAACCCTAGCTATGGAAACCATAAGAAAACCTAGCCACCTACTCCTCCTAGCTAGGAATCACTCATGACTAATGTTGGTTAGTCCCCCAAAGATCATCTATATTCTAGCATCAAAATTGGCAAGTGTTGGCATGTATAAAAGTTTGTATCACACAAGCATTGTTATATTTATTAAGGTTTACAAGCCTTAGCATGTTGCATCATACAAATACATGGCAAGACAACTCTAGTGCTAGCCACCAAATCTACATGCCCATACTAAGGTTTGAGTCCTCAGACCATAGGACTTCAACTCTTTCATTAACACAAGCATCGATACCTCCATGGGACATCAAGGATATAATAACTGATTCTTATTCGAAACCCTAAAATCATAAGATCGGACCTTAACATCAATAAGAGCAATCTGTCAATGAACATCCAAGACATCTGCCTCTCTCTCTCGCTCTCCTTGTCTTATCCTAGGGTTTGAACAACTTATCCCTAATGTCTAGGTCTTGGTTTTTCCTCATGAACCTTAGAATCTTTCACCCAATAAGACTTCTCTCTCTCACAGGGTTTCCTCATGAACCATAATGTCTTGCTCCCTACAAAAAAAATCTCTCTCCTAGGGATTTCCCATGAACATGAATGTCTCCAAGACAAGAACAAAGTTAGAGTACAATTATGATAATGAATACAAGATCTCTCTCCTCCCTTATAAATGCACGGTGAAGGAGGCTAACATAAAATAAGGGCATGTGCTCATACAAGTAACCAACAAGGAAACCCCATATGGAGTGTCTTACAATACAAGGATGTATATGTGTATTAATAGAGCATATTAATGGAGTATATGTGTCTCAAGCATATGTGTATTAATATGTTCCATTAAGTTGTTCGATGAGATCAAGTGTGTCATCCAGTAAGAGATTGGAATTATCCAATTTTGGAAAACACTCATTATTAGAACCTTCAAGGTATTATCCTCCAAACAATTTGCTAAGAAAACAAAGGATATGTTGCATGATGTATTGTGCTCCTTCAAAAGAGAACAACTTGCATCTTTAGAACCGACATCATCAATCAATGAATAAGATGTGGACAACTTGCATCTTTAGAACCAACATCTTCATCGGATCCTTCCTCAGACCCTTCTTCAAATATACAAGATAAAGAATAAGAATGTGATTTCATGTGGCTTTCTACTATAAAGGGTTTAATATAGGAATTTGTAGAAGACCTTGTCATAACTGAATGGGATGCAATCCACTGTTTATCATAGATTTGTTTCTTAGCTTCCCTCAGAGGATTCCTCTGAGAAGTATATGAAGTACATGGACCTGTGAAGTTATATGTAGGAGTAGAGGGACTGTTACTTTTCATAGATTCCTTGTCATAAGCTTGATCATCTTCTTCTGCAATGTTGTAAGTACCTAACCGGAGTCAAACTCGTTTTGAAGAGAGTCTCTTATCTCAACAACCCACTTACCCCATCTCCTATGCCTAACTCCTTCGTATTTGGAGGTCTTATCTCCAAAAGACCTTAGTGTTGAGATAGATTTGGAGACTCCTATATTTGACTCTCTCAAAATCTTTGAACACCATTCTTTGCTTCATAGATACCTTCCCAGCTTTGGTCTTCTTCCTAGGTTTCTTCTCAGGAGGGGCATAAAACTCTTGACATACATATTTACAGTCTTCTTTGAACCGACTTAAGGTTTTATGATAATATGTGTTTTATGTACATTAATATTAGGCATTTATTAATATTAGTAGGTATTAATGGTCACACATATTTTCAAGAGTATTTGACGTTTTAGACTGTTGTTGTTAACTAGTTTTGATTGCTTTTAGTATTTCACATTTTCATTATCATGAATTGTTTCAAGTTTTGTAATTAATTTTGTATTCGATATAATAGAAGAATTACACTCTATAAGTACTAAACATAGACATATTATTCACCATATGTGTGTGAGATGACCATTTCAAAGGAACCACACCATATGCAAGAGACTAGTTACCCATAGACACAACTTAATCAAAATGACATTCTAATATATTCTCAGCTTGTATTTTTCTCGGAGATTATAGTATTCTTCCATGATAGTGTAAATTCCATTTGCATGTCTAAGAATGTTTGCAATTGATTGACGTTTGTGAGCAGTCTACATAGAATTTTAGTTGGAATTGACATAGTTTGTTCCAACATCATACAAGTAAAAAATTGTGGGTAGGGTTAGAAATTTCATCTATGACAGTTTTTTGCAATAAGATCCATGAAATAAACATAATTTTCATGTGGGACTATTTTTCAAGCACTGAGAACATGGTTAATGAATGATTTCTCTAACTCCACTGCATGCTTCATTCATGGATTCTCATGTTCCCTTCGTGAAAGGAATTCCATGAGATTTCTATGAAATTCTGTAATTCTATTTTGCACTAATAGGTGGAGTAATTTAAGCCCCAGGATCATATATTCTTGACTGGAGGGTGGAATAATGCCTCTTGTATCCATGTAATATGGCTTTAGCTATAAGATTATGGAAATGTGTGTTGGCATTGTTGTCAACATGAAGAAATTGATGGAACTTTTAGCAACATGAGCAAGAAGAAAGAAGCCTTGGCAATATATATGAACAAGAGGTCGATGAGAAACAAATTTGATTGTACAAGATTGACATTGGAACAAGTCTAAAATTTTCTATGGGAAAAAGGGGGAGAATCTTGATCACCTGAGGACAAAACAGGTTTGAAGCAAAGTTCCATGATTGTTGGCACATATAAAATTTCTATGTTAAAAAAAAAATTGTAAGGGAGCAGAGCTAAGTTTGAAGGTGCAAGTGACCAAAGTTTATAGTCATTTAGCTAAGTGAAGGAACTTAGGAATGGAGTTCCAAAAGGGAGCGAATATAAGCTGGAGATGAACGTGACTGGGAGTTGTGACTAAGGCTTCAACAATAAAGCGTCAATATTCATAGGGGTCAAGCGGTAGTAAGCAGTACGGAAATTGGTGGTGGAGATGAATATCACTTTATATCTACGACTATTATTCTTTCCACTGATGCAACTTGCACACGTTATAATTTCCAGGAAGTGGTGTGAAATTTGAACCATGGTTTGAAAGGATGCTATGTGGAAATGGCTTGTTTATTTCGCTACCAAAGGTGGTTCAGAAAAAATCACTTTTCTCCAGGCCCGAAACCGTTTTCTACTCGTTTAAAAGAGTTTTGGAAATTTAAAAAAGATTATTATATTATTTTGAAAATGGAACTTGCACAATGGAAACAACGCACCAGTTTTCCCCGTCGAGGAAAATTTTATGTACATACGTCTCTCTCTATCACAGGTATTCCAAAGAACTCTGCAATCTTGTGATTTTGCAACCATGGAATAAATTCAAGAAACAATTTTTCTTTGTAGAAAGATGGATGAAAATGAAGAACTCATAGTCGTTAGGGAAAGGGATATTTTTCTATCATGTTTTGTCCATTAATATGGTGCCTCAATCCAAACAAAAGATAAATGAACTTAAGTCTCAGGGAGTCGACGTATTGAACGTCTTCAGTTATTTCCTTTATTATTTCAATCTTGAACAAACCCTCGATTTCCCGGAATTCGTCGGCTGGTGTGCAACTAATTACTCTCAATCAGAGAGGGTTGTCATGAATGTAAACGGGTCTAAAATTCTATGCTCGATCAATGCACATACTGTTAGAGGAGTTGTATTATTACCATATTCATATCCCAATAATCCTTAATCATTTCTAGAAGGGGATTTAATTAGGTTTTTCAGAGATTATGCTACTGAAGAAAAAGAAAAGCTTTTGTCCAAAATTTTAAGGTCTCATTAATCAATTGAAGGTTTATCTTTTCCATTTAATGTCATCATTTTCCAAGAGGATGTACAATTGGTCCCATCTCTTCTAAGTCAATTTTTAGGTCATGACAATGATGAGTTTATCACTGAGGTCATGTTAGGTTTTTTCATGAAGATCGGTCAACTAGCTAAGTCAAGTCAAGTCCCTTGTTTTAATTTTGATGAATTCCTAGCTGAGGTAATCCATGCCCAGCTAGTGAATTTAAACACTTTGAAGCATTTCATATACCAGTCCTACCTATTAAACATGTTTACACACTCAAATGCGGCGGATTTGAAGTTCATGGACATCTTGTTTGCTCTAGATCCCCCAAAACAAATCAGTATGTTTTCCTTTATGAACACCATCATGTCAAAAATCTACAAGATAGTTTTCAACACTTATTTTCCCAGGGTACTAGAAGACATGAAAACTATGTTGCAGTTGGCTCCTGAAATCAGGACGAGAGATTGGTTTTTATATCAAGATCATACTATAATCAAGGTTTATGGATTTACTGGAACTCTGTATCTTCTACCAGCATTTATCACCCCAATTATTTTTGCCTTAGAATTTATTAGACATAGATTAAGATCAGAAGAAGAACATTTCTTTGGTTTTAAAAAGTTATCTAGTCTCAATTTCATTTCAAGGTTGGGCCTTTTGTCATAAAAAACAAGGAATCCCTCCCAATAGTTGAGAAAATGTTACAGGTCATGAATTTTTAGACTGTGGAGAAGATTAATTATGTACCCCATCAGATTATATCACAGAGGAGGGAACATAATAGAAGTCGCGCTTTTTAGCATCAAGTGGTAGAAGAATCGGACAAAATGGCAAATTTATTGAGTTTTGATCAGAACCAATAGAAAATTGTGGAGATTAGTACATAGCAGGGTCAAATAATAGCAGTATAGGTTGATGCAGGACAAATAAATAATCTTGCTCCAGTAGTCCAAACTTATGCCAAGGTTGAATTTATTAATAAAAGGAATCACTCAAAAGTTAGCAGTATGGATATTGATGAATAGGTTTCCAGCAAGAGAATCAAGTTAGATCAGCAGAAGTACATGATTGCTTTAAAAGAGTAGAATTCCACTATTTCAGGAGAAAGTACCTTGTCTCAGCAACCAGCAGTTCAATTACAACAATATTCATTTTCAAGTGTCTCAGATGCCAGCCCCAGTTGACAACACAAGTCAAGAAGTGATCTAGTTTCTCAATATGTAGAGAAAAATAAACAATTCAATGAGGAGACTAAGAGATTATTTCCACAGTTCAGACAATTAACAGAAGAAGAGATCTCATTAGTTGCAGCTAAATATCCAAAGAAAAATATTATAAGGATTGCAGTAGTGAGTGATGAAAAGGTATCTGAGATGGAAGTTGGATTGAATCAAATCAATGTCCTTGATATGATCCAAATTCATAGGCAAACAGGTGAATTCTTGTACTCTAGTATTTTGCAATCAACTTTGAAAATTTCAAAGTTACAATCAGTGATTGAAAATTTAGAAGGGCGATTAAGACAAGATAAATCAAAGAATAAATCAAATCAAATCCAAATGAAGGATTTTCAAGCAGACATTGTAACACTTGGGAAAGAACCAGGAAATGTAGAGCCTACTAAGAAGTTGTTACATGAAGAAGAGGGCACAATTTAGACATTGAAGAAGAAAACTAAAGGTTCCTAACACTCATCATGTGCAATATTCAGATTTAACAGCCTTACAGCAGGAAAAAGACTCAATTTACCGAGAGATGATAGATTATAAAGGCAAAAGTTTGAAACTACAAGAAGAAAAACAAAATTGGGAGAAGGAAAAGGCAGAATTGCTATCACAGGTAGCAACTTTGAGTTCACAATTGATTAGTTAAAAATAGAAAATTGTTGATCCATTTACTGAGCCTACAATAGCAAGTGAGAAACAAGTAAATCAGACTTGTACAAAAGAATTAAATAAATCTATGTCACAAATCAGTTTGAAGGATGAATAAATAAAGGGGTTAAAACAAGAAAATCAAAAGTTAAAAGAGGAAGTAACTCAAAAAGTACATGAGAAGAATAAAATCTAGAGTGAACAAAAGCAGCTGCAAAAGAAGAATAGTGAGCTCAAATCCAAACTGACAGGTGAAGCGGCTTTACAAGGAGCCAAGTATATTCTATGGGATTCATTGTCAGATGAAATCACTAAATTCATGGCATATTTAAACTACATCAATGATAAAGATTATGTAGAAAACAAAGCTTTACAAAGATGCAAGGTCATGAATGAAACTCTAGACAAGAGACCTTTGGAGACAACTCATAACGCAACAAATTTTCTAAGTACATTAACTCAAGAAGATGTTCAAGATTTGCAGATAAAGGACAGGACCACTATCATTCTTTGGGCCAGAAAATTGATTTGTAAGCATCATCATCTGAAGAATAAGCAGGCTAAAGCAGAGCATGTGATCAAACGGGTTCATAATTTTAAAGGTTTGTTCAAAGGACTATTTGAAAAGGGTCTACCTCCCTTTTGGGATGAAAATTAAAATATAATCCCTTAAGAACAATATCACAACATGTTAGTTCAAGTTTGCATGGATCACTCGAAGTTTGAATACTTAACCCAAGGGTTAGCTAGAAAAATCATCAATGAGAAGTTAACCGATGACTTCAAAATATTTGATCAATTTCAAATAACCAAATCAAATTTTCCTCCTATGTCTTTTACATATTATGTAGAGCTGGAAGTTCTAACTAAGGAGATGGTAGATTATCAAATTCCCACTCATGACCAATGGAAGACCGTTGAAAAAAATGGAAAAATGAAATATTCTCTTCATCCATCCACATAGGATTCACCTGATTGACACTTGACACTACTCATTCAATCAATGTTCTACTAAATCACTACTTTACGAAGACAGATGGCCATAGAAAGTGGTTTCGGTTCCGTATATTTAGGAGTTTGTTTATTCAAGAAAGCTATTTTTAGCAACAATTGTTAGGGCTCGCTCATGGAACGTTTTGTATAAATTTTGAATTTTGCAATGTAATCAAGGTTGAAAACCTGATAAACGGAATGTTGTTGTATGTTGTAAACCTTTTTTTTATGAATAAAATTTTATGATAGAAGAAGTATTGGATTTTTCTTGATGCCGAGATTCATGTGTTACCATTTTGCAGTCTATAAATCTTCTCATGTTAATGTGTTTCCTGTACCTTTCCATTTTGCCATATTTATTCATGTTTGAATGAATTATATGAGTTGGAATTCATGTTACATGCTCTAATTCATACACTCAAATATTCTCAATGTTTTCTTTCTAAATTTGATATGGAATTCATTTATGGTTAATGCTTTGTATTAATGAATTGTGTTTCTTTTTCCACTATCACAATCAATAATCAGCTATGTTTGCAAAAGTGATACCTATCTAGCCTCTATTAATGATATTTTCAACCACCAGCCTCTAAGAATATTGAAACAAACTCACATTTGACTCCATGCCCAATGCTATCATCACTAAGTCAACCAAAAAAATTTGAAAACATCGTTCGCATTACTAAAGATCTACCCATTGTTTAAGTACATGAACTACTGTCAAGTGTCCTTAGGATAGTATATTAATAAAGGAATCCCACTTTGGATTGAAAGGGATAGCTTTTAGTCCTATGGACTGGTTTGTGGTTGCCTTGGGAATTATTTTCTACAACTAAAAGAAATTTCTAAGTGATAACAATGATAATCAACGCTAAGACAAGCAACAAATAAAGGAACTATCAACCTCTATGCTGAGATATTAAGTGGTCTTAAAATCATTCAAACAACAAATGGAGATTCAAAGTGATGATGTACAATAGTTGTGGATAATATGAACATCTAGTATACACAACTGAGAGGATGATTGAGAGGATGCACAATCGTGAGCATGATTGAGATATTTTTCTATACCTTGAGGAAGATTGATGGCACTGTGTAAAGGCAGCACATGCAAGTTTGATCATTTAAGTATATTTAGTAAAGGTCGGCTTTAAACCTAGAACCAAAGAAAAATCAAACAAGTCGGCTCAAAATGTGAAAGAGGAATTACATGTGTGTGTGTGTCTGTGAATTCAAACGAATTAAAATGAAGTGCGGGTCTTGGTGTAAGAAAAGAAATCATGTGATATATCTGTGTGAGGGTGCAGACTCAAAAATAAAATTCAATTGATGCTATGAAGAGTGAATATGATCGATTAGGCCCTCGGATGGAAGTAATGTGTTTTGTGTTGATCTGGGTAAGTTTATGATGTGTATCATGTTTTTGAGATCCTTGTGCGTTTGTCTATGTTTTGTGAATGTGAAGGTTTGTTTTGATTCAATGCATTGGTGATATCTTTAGTGAGATGGTGTTGGTTTTGGAAAAGGAGATTGTGTGAGACTTTTGGGCGAGAGTGTAGGATCAAGTATGAGAGAACACCGATGTTATGAAGTGTATTGGATTTGGTTATATCTCATATATAAGTAATCTAAGCGAAAGTGAAGATCTAAAGGGAATTGTATGTGCATATCCTCTGAGGTTTGATATCATCTATAGAGAGATACATAACAACAGTGTTGATGGCACTTAAAGATTGCAATATGGGCATAAATCAAGTTGGTTGTTAGTTTCAGAAGTCATGAGGTCTGTCCCGAAGCTTCCAGCATATGCAAGCAACATGTAAGTTTGTTTGAAGGGAGTTATACTTGTGATGATGTTCGAACCAATGATACTTCTCTCCTAAAGAACATAAATTGATTATCTTCATGGAATGATGTTGATGATAAGTGGATTGGTTATAAAGCATCAGTAAAACATTTGGTAACAAATACAATTTCAACATGATGATTAGGTTTGTGCTTGTAGAGGAAGCCTCAAACGATGACAACCAGTAAATCTTATGGAACAAGGAATACTTGACAAGATTCATCCCTAATATGTGCCATCACTTGCATTTTTTACTATCATTCTCAATGTGACAAGATGTAAAGGTTGAATGTGCGTGGGATCTCAGGATAACATAGTCATAGATGCCCTTTTCATTATATACAGCAAGTACATGTGACATGTTTGCTCAGTCTTTGTTGGTGGATAGTTTTTGAGGTTATGTTAGAGAAAAAAATCTTGAAAAGAGGATATTGTGAGAGAGATTGAGGTCACTATTGATTTGATACAAAGGAGTTTTGGTTTAGAAAAAATGTGATTTGAAAAAGAGGTCAAACTGCAGATTGGTGAAGAAGGAAAACAAAGAGTTATGTAGAAGTGTTTGTCGAAGTCTGTTGGAGAAATAGGTCAAGGAGGACTTGCCACATTCTTTGAAGAACTTAATATACAAGGTGTTTTAGCATCCTATCAGTTGGATCAGCTGAAAAAACCACAACGGGTTGTAGTCTCCTTCCATTGGATGTGGAGAATTGGGGTGTTGTAGCATCCGACCTTCAGTTAGAGTTGAGGAAACATTGGGGGTGGTATCCTCCTACCAGTAGTAGCTAATGCAATCGGATATCATTATTGTCTCATAAATATGATGTGATTTCTTATGGATTTTATCAATATACTATATATTGATTTTTCCATATAAATTTGGTGTCCACTCTTGTTCATAAAGGTTATAAACTCATGCATATGGTAAAATATGGATGACTAATAACACATGATTGATGAATTGTGAATGAAGTGAAAAAGTAGCTAATTGTGGATATATTGATTCCCTCTGATCTCAGTATCTCATTGCGTTCAACACAAGAAGTCCCTCTCTAAAATCTTGATCTTCAGTTTTTATATTGACAA
This sequence comes from Larix kaempferi, assembly GCA_027924585.1. Classification (NCBI taxonomy): domain Eukaryota; kingdom Viridiplantae; phylum Streptophyta; class Pinopsida; order Pinales; family Pinaceae; genus Larix; species Larix kaempferi. Next base: position 2,892,475 of record BSBM01000522.1, read on the forward strand.
TAAAAACATGCTCAAACATGTATCTCGCTAGCATCAGTTCATGAATTGTTGTACGTTACAGGTGTCTGTAGGCATATTTGCTCCATTATAAGGGAATCTCCCCTAGATTTATTATCTATCCAAATAATTTGAGGAATTAGGTTGTGGTGACCTCAATGGACCTAATTCCTACCAGCTACGTCTTACCGTAACTAGACCTTTGGTCCACACAACCTTTTCATGTTAGGGTTTTCTAATTTATGCAGTAACATGTAGGATAGTCCATTGAGCTACCTATAGTATTGAATAATCCCAATTCCAAAGCAATGGAGTTTTTTATGTTCGTTTCACTCCATTCATGGAGAAACTAAAAATCAAGGAACAAAGGAGTAACATCTATAGAAATGTGAATACCTACAAGGTGTAGGAATATTAAGAAATTATAGAAGCCTCTAACAAAAAATTGAATTTGGCCATTCAATAGATGCATTCAAAGAAATAACCAAGAAATTTTAGAGAGGTAACAACCAACACATTTCAAAACAAATGGAGCTTGATGAGATAAGTATTGATCCCTATCCCACATGATTCAGGTATCAAATATAATAATTTATTATTATTATTATATTGGAAATTATGTATTTCTTAAAGTAGAGCATGGCATGATGAAACTCAAGCATTTGTTCAAATTACTTCCAATCTTTCAAATTTTTAAATTGTAATGGTGGTCGAAGGTCAATATAATTTATATGTTTCAAAGAGTAAATAAGGCCATTGATCACAAATATATTTTTCTGACAATTAAAGTTCAAGGGGGGATATATAAGTTGATAAACAAGCATTTTTTAACAAAAGTTTATGATTAGATCAGTTTCTAGGTGACAAGGAACACCTTATAAGAAAAATTGGGGACAAGGAACATTTTTTTGCAATCACCAAAATATTCTAGAAAGAGTATTAGTGATGTTCATTAAAGGATCATCACTAGAAGTATCACCAGAAAAGATATTTGGCAATGGGACTTTATCAACCCTCCCCAAAAATGTCAATGAAAAAGGCTTTGGTGACAAACCTTAAAGGAATGTCTCCAAAAACAATTATAATGGTGACTTTTTAAGGTCCATCATCATATGTGACATTGTTGATGACCTTTTAAGTCTCGTCACAAGAATGACCCTCGCCAATGGGTATTAGTGAGGGACACTAAAGCACCGTCACTAGAGGTGTCACCAAAGAGAGAATTGGCAACGAGCCTTTAACAACCCTCACAAAATGTGTCACTGAAAAGATATTTGGTGACACACCTTAAAGGAATGTCTCTTAAGACAATCATAGTGTTGTTTTTTACCGCCCATCATCATATGTGACATTGGTGATGACCCTTTAAGGTCCATCACAAGCATGACCATCACCATAGGCCTTTTTTCTTGTGAAGGGTCACTAAGTGGGATAATGTCAGGGTATTCATCCTGTTTGATTCTTCTGAAAATTTCTCCTTGTTGTAATCTGAGGGATTACATGGAGTTACCAGTAGCACAACAATCATACACATAAATATACATTGCACACATAATCATACATACATTAGATATCAAGATAATGGAGTAATGGGGACCTAAGGAACAAGTATCTTATATTATCAGACAGACTAGATATGTACAAAATCATCTCTCTTTACTTGGCTCAACAACTATTATATATTTGATACATTCAGTCATTCCATTATGGTTTCATAACTATTCAATCAATTATCATAACCGACACAACTAACTGAGATGACTATGTGCTAGTCGGTCGGAAGGACCTATTCGGTCAGCCGACTAGGCTCATCCAACATCTCCCCCACCCTAAAATTTGTATTTGTCCCTAAGATACTTGGGGGGGATGTAAAATTTTAAAAATATACAAAAATAAATTATACTACTTTTGATGTGACATGGATGCTTCTCTTGGAGGAGTGCAATCAACACAAGATTCGGCAATTGATGGAGTTTATAGAGCTAGTCGGTCTTAAAAGTCGTCCCATTTTGATAGGATAGTCTTGATGTTTGTTGTCAAGATGGTCATTTCTGATAGTTGAATGAGATTTATTTACATTGGTTCTCTCAGGATTTTATGCATGTCAGGTCCACAAGCATGTTCCTGAATCTCGGCGGACCTCATTAGGTGATAAATCCTCGAAGTGAGATGACTTAATTCTTCTTGAGCTTGTTTTCCTTGCTGGAGAAATTTGTAATCATTTTGTCGGAGTTGTTCTTGTTGTTGCTTTTCCATATGGATATGTTGTTCTAGTGCTTGAGTAGCATCTGGAGTGGCCAACTGCTTTTTTTATTTAGTTCGAATATAGTATCTTATTTCTTTTATATATCTAGACAAACTTTTCCTCAATAAGAATACCAATTATTTAGGATGATAGGTTCTTTAGTCGTTTTTGGTTCATATTCTTTTAACTTGGCATCATATTATGTATGTTTCATCTTGTTGTTTCTGGATTAGCTATTCTTGAATGTTGTCATATTTCTCTAGGAAAAAACCAAATAGGGCTTTAATTTTCTCAAGCGGCTTCTATGGTAAATGTTTTGGAAATTGTTCAATACTTAGTTGTACTTTCTAAGTGTAGGAAGTCGCAGTATAGTTTTCTTCTTCCTTGACTACTTTGAGATTTTTGGACTCATCTAATTTCAATTTTTTGTTTCGTACAAAAATGGTAACTTTTATAATATTATCAAGTTATTTTTCCTAAATTGTTGATGGCAATAGGGTAACTGGTTTTTGTTCCTTCCCTTCTAATGGTCTGATCAAGACGGTGATCTTGGAATCCTTCTTACTTTTCTTGTCTTTATTTGTTGATTTCTTGGAATATTTAGTAGAGCTCGAAGCTGTTAGTGGTGCGGTAGTTGTATCAACAGTAGATGTGGTTGGGGAAATATATGTCGGGATTGTTGAAGTTGGTGGTGGAGTTGGAAACGACAGGGGTTCTGAAGGTGTCAGTAGTGGTAGTGTTGGTGTTAAAAGTGACGAGGATGGTAAAGGCGACAACAATGGTAAGGTGGATGATGATGGTAGAGGTAATGACTATAGAGGGGATGATGGTAAAGGAGATTATGGTAGTAAGTTATCAGTAGGCGAGGTCATTGGTACTGTTGATGTTATGGTCATATGATGAGAATATATATGGATAGTATAAGGTGTTAAGGAAACCAGGAATTGTAGTGGGGGTGTTTGCTTGAAAAAATCGTTGAAGTCTTGTACAATATTTGTGAGACTTGAAGGTGAAGGTGGGGCATTTTCGGCATTAGTGAGGGGAAATGGTCAAGTGGTGGCGATATTTAAGTTTATTGGAGCTGGTATGGATACTATTGCCATAAGAGGGTTTGGATGAAGTAGAGGTACAATCAGAGGTGCATTCAATGGGAATGTTGCAGCTATGATTTTTCTCATAGGGGTATATATAGATGGTCAGGAGGAAGGTGGTTGCATTACGGCATTATGGATTTTATAGAAGGTAATTTTCCTTTTTGAGATTTTCTAACTGATCTTGTTGGCAGGATGGGGGGGGCGCTTGAAGAAATTTGTTGGATAAAGTTTGCTACATATTAACGAAATTTGGGTGTATGCACAATTTGATCAAAACTAGGAGTGGTTACCTCTTATTCGGATTCTTCTTCGACTCTAGATGGTAGTGTGGGTAGTGATTCATTTGTTAAGTCGATTCTTGGAAGTGTGTGCTTCCTTTTAGAGAGGGTTGGTTACTGCAATAGGGACTATTGTAGCGGCTGGTAACAATGGCTTCCTTGGTTGGAATTCTTTTTTAATCTATTGGTCGACAGACACATTATTCTTTACAGCTTCAATAACTACCTTTTTTTATTTCTCTCTAAGTTCATCAATATCATCTTCTGTAGGATCCAGTAATAGCTTTCTTTTCCTAGAATTTTTCATGGTTTCTTTTCCTTTTAGGTTGCGTTGTTATTCAAATATTTTACTAGCAATTTTCCTGACTTGCGATTTAATTCATGGTTCTTGAAAGTTGGGATGCTCTCCTTCTTTGATGAGGGGTTCTTCTTCATCTGTTTCAGTCGTGTCACCCAAAGATTCAAAAACTGGCTATTTAATGGAAGTGGCGACTGGTACAAGTTCAAATGGGTTAATTGCCTCTTCTTCTACACAAAATGTTGTAAGATATAAGGTGACTTCTCTTTGTTCTTCAAGTTCTCCATCTGATAGGGGATCTATGAGGCTTGTATGTTGTGCTATGGAAAAATTCGGTATGGGATATATTATATTCGACTATGTTTCCATATCAGTTAATAATTCTGTAATGTCTGGCTAAAAATACAACTCTTGAGCATCTCCTCCTTATCCTTGGTTATACCAGACTTTTGTGCAGTCTAGACAAAGTTTAATGTGTGATTCCAGGGGTAGGGAACGACGGAATTGTTGCGGTACTCTCCATCTTGTACATCCTTTTTTATATCTTGGAACAAAAGCTCCAAATGTGTATTCGCTTTATTGATCTTGAATGATGGTCCTTTTCCTACAAATGCATGAAAGTGTGTCATAAGAGGTTGGCAAGTGCTGGAAAATTCTTTTTCTTTAACTAGCCTGTAATTTTTTCCATTACTATCCATATTAGTAATGATGGAAATCTGATGGCATGTATAGAATCCTAGAATTTTGCAAAGTTTTATTTCACTAGCTGAGTTATATGGTTAGCCCAATTGAAAACTCTTGCATCATTTGCAACATGCTTGACAGTTTCCAACATGTCTAGTCATAAGTCAGACGGATGACCTGAGTTTATTAGACATAGGGAAATAATAATGGAATCCCATTTGTAGTTTTCATACTATACCCTACTGATTATCAATCCTTTTAAGTTCTTTCCAGCAGTTGACCCTATAAATTCTTCCATTGGGGCTTTTCATTTATGGTCATTGAAATTGTTGGACCTTTGCTTGAAAGGACAATAATTGCACTGATGAGGGAATTTGTGATAGGTATGGCCTCATCTACCCAAATCGTCCAATGGTGGTATCGTCTTACAAGAATATTTGCAATAATTTTCTTTAGACCATCGAATGATGAAATCAGTGGTGCATTGCAATATTGTTGTATTATGGTTGCACTGAGCTTCTGGGTGGATTCTATCCATTTGCTTGTCTCAAAGTCCCCATTACTTGAACTCTATGTAGTATCTTCCCCAATTGGGCTCATCGAGTTTGGATTTCTTAATTTTATGTATTCTTGTTTCTAAGGTTTTCATGGAAGCTTCTTCCAACAACATTTTGTATTTCTACTCATCGGCTTTAGACCTGGTTATTGTAGGGGATTTCTTTGGTGTCATGTTGGTCCATAAATAGAGAGTTTTTGCAGAACATCATAGTAATTTACTTTCTCAGGGTCACATTGTGCTGTGAAATATGAGTAGGAGTCTTCACGTGAATTTATAGGCGCGACAAGTTGTAGCGCTTTAGAATGGGTGGGTGAGCACATTAAATTCAAATTTTGTGGGTTATAGCTCACTCACGTGTGTGGCATAACTTATCCATAAATTTGTCTTCATGCCTTGAATGGTGTGCCTAGCGGTTGTTGCATTTCTTAGTACTTTCATCGATCCTTCACCCTATATCTCCTGTCGTTTGTCTTTGGTTATCTAGTTGATACTTTAGTCGATTGTTTCCATGAATATTTCCTTGTATATTTGTTCTTCTAATTGTCACTATATGTAGGTCATCTACTTTGAAGGTGATGTCCTTTTGCAATCCCATGCTCAACCTCTTCTACCTAGTTTATTCCCATATTTTTTGTATTGCATGCGTTCTTCCAAAGCAATCCATGTCTTAGTGCTTTTTATATTATTTTTTCTGGGTTATTTAGTGTAACTTCTTCTTAATTATAACAAAAATTAATTAGTTTATCCTACCTCTAACAAACCTGGGACACGGCATTCGACTAGTGATGATGCGGTCACTAGTCGGTGTCGTGCCTCCTTTATAGTTGGTAATGTTTTAGTCATGCACCATTCACAACTTTGAATACACGACCTTGAAGTGTTTTTAACATTATTGACCCATTACTATTGAGTTCTTCGACTATGTACGGTCCTAACCATCTGGTCTCAAGCTTATTTGGTTTTCCTTTTATCTGACTATTGTATAATAGTACCAAGTCGCCAATAGAGATGTCTTTGTTTTTTATGCTTCAATCATGCCATGCTTTTTGTTGTGTCTTATGAACTTCTTGGTGATGTATAGCAATGATTTTGTCCTCTTCCATCTTTTGTAGGCCAAATATTCTATCCTGAGTCACTTGAATAATGTCAAGATGTAATACCTGAGAAATGGTAGGTGCTTGTTGTTTGATGTGCAACGGGATGACTGCTTCTTGTCCAAATACTAGCTTAAAAGGTGTTTGGCCTATCGATCATTTGTATTCTATTCTATATTCCCATAGTATGGTAGGTATTTTGTCATCCCAGTCGTCCTTATCAATGTTGCAAATATTTGTAAAGCCTTTAGTTAATGTTTTGTTAAACAACTCAACAACTCCATTTGATTGAGGATTGTAAGATGAACTTGTATGATCATATATCATGAACTCTGTGCTAAGCACATTGTTGCTTTTATTAATAAAGTGCATGCCTTGATCGCTGATGAGCGTTAATGGACATAAGAATCTTGTAATTATATTTTCATAGATGAATTGGGCTGCGACTTCACTAGTGCAGGCTTCAACTGGTTCAAATTTGGCCCATTTTGTTACATACTCTACAATAGTGATAATATATTGTGCCTCGGTATGACAACCAGGTTTTGGGAAGGGTCCAACAAAATCTATGGCACATATTTTGAATGTCAAGCTAGGGTTAATAGATATTAGATGAATTTCATGTTGTTTAAGTGGTAAAACCATTCTTTCGAATTTTTCGCATTTATTCACATGATATTTGCAATCCCTATGTAGATATGGACACCATAGTCCTGATTGTATTATTTTTCTAGAAACAATGTTAGTGTGGAAATGTATTCCTTCAGGCCTTAAATGTGCTTCTTGTATGATATATTGTTGTTCATGCTCAAGTGTGCATCGATGGAGTATGTCGTCAGGCCCAACTTTTTATAAGTACCCATTGATTATTGTGTATGGTGCTACTTTCATTGCTAATTTTTTTTTTTTTTTTTTTGATGTTCCTTGAGGTGCCTAGCCTTCTTGTAAAAAAACTTCAATATGCGCTAATTCTTTTGGTATCGCTTCTATACTGAAAAAGTGCACATTGGATATTTCGTCATCGATGCCAACTGGTTCTCCGGTTTCAATGCGTGACAAGTTATTGGGGTTGACATTCAACTTTCTAGGTTGAACTATAATTTCAAATTCAAATTCCTTAAACAACAGGAGACATCAACATATACGACTGTGGTGTAGTGGTTTATTTACCAAGAATTTGAGAGCTTGATGGTCTATATAAAATACAAATGGATTAGCCAGTAGGTAATGTCGGTATTTTTGTAGTGTGAATATCATTCCCAATCCCTCATGTTCATTCATTGAGTAGTTTATTTCAACTTTATTTAGCTTGTGGCTGGCGTATGCATTAGGGTAGTTGAGTCTGTCGTCTCTAGGTTGTGTTAATATTGCTTCGACTACAACACGTGATGCGAAAACATGGACATGAAATTTCTTCAACCAGTCGAGGAATTTAAGTATTGGAGATTCAACTAATTTCCTTTTAAGTAGCCCAAAATATTCTTCACATTCTGATGTCCATGAGAATTCAACATGTACTCTAAGTAATTCTTCCAATGGAAATGTAATGTTGGAATAATGTAGGATGAATTTTCTATAATAGTCAATATGTCCTAGAAAGATTCTAACTTGTTTATGGTTTATTGATGGTTTTAATTATGATGACTTTTATTTTAGCTAAGTATACCTTTATTATGTCATCCTTGCACACAACATGACCCAATAGTATTCCTATTATTGTGGCAAATATGTATTTCTTTATATTTAAGCATAAATGTATTTGTCTGCACCTTTCTAGCATTAGGTGAAGCCAGTGTACATGGTCTTTGAGCATTGAGTATATGGTCCATTCATTGAAGTAGACAACCATTGTTTTATAAAAAAATTATTGAAAGGATTTTATAACTATTCTGGAGAAAACAAATGAGGCATTCTTTAGTCCAAATGGCATCACTCTATAAGAAAACGATCCAAATTCACAGACAAATGTAGTCTTATGTTGATCTTCTTTTGCAATTGGAACCTGATTATACCCAAACAAATCCATCGATAAATGATTAGAATTCATTCCCAGTGACTTCATTAATGATCTCATCGGCAAAGGGAGTCAGGAAGGGGTCTGTTAGAGTTACTTTATTGAGGCCTATGAAGTCAATGCATACACAGAGTCTCTTTAGGTCGTGCTTCTTTGGATGAACGGCCATGGGGCCGACCCACTTAGATTGATCCACTGGATATATTATTCCTACATTTAACATGTTTTCAATTTATTTCTTGACTATGTCATTATACTTGTTGGATAACTTGTATGGTTGTTTCTTGATGGGTTTAGCATCAAGAATTATATCAATTCATCTCTCCCATTTCTTGTACTAGGCCTTTTGGGTCTTTGCGGTATTGAGCAAAAACATCTTGATATTCTTTAAGTAGATTAGTTATTTCGGCGGTCGGTTGTTCCGACTAGTAGTCTCCTATATTTTCCATTTTTGATCGCCCATCGATAGATATGTTGACTTCCTTTGTCTTAATCTCAGCATCCATCCACTCAGGTGATTTTGCTTCATTGATTGGTCATTTTGCTTCTTTAAATTCTGTAAAAGCTGGCAGGAATTTTTTGGCATCATCTTCGTTCTCCTTTTCTTCGATGGAAAATTTTAAATTTGTTTTTACTAGTTGAATTATTTGTGGGCGACCTCTCTACCATCAGAAAAATTTCCCATGAGTATGCTCGTTCTCCATTTCTAGTCGATTTGTTGCTTGATCTTACTGCTTCTTTTTAATAGAAATTGCTTTACATTCTGAGTTTGGTCAAATGCTCATGTTTTTTTCTTATTTCGTCAACTTGATTGTAACATCTCCATCCCCCAATTCGTCTAGCAGGATGGGACATTACCTGAATCGGGGCCTCTAAATTTCACCCCATAGCCAAAATTATGAATTCATACAACTAAATGCATGTGCAAACATAAAATAAAAACACATAGCGGAAATAAAATGATCCACACACACACATAAAATGCAATTCCAAGCACAATTATTATAGGCATATGAATAAAAATCATTGCACATCAAATACATCAGAATACTTATCTTTAAACAAAGAAGATCCAAGCAATTGGTTGTGTAAGAGCAATTTTCCACCCAACCATAGGCACTATGTCCAGCATATACTCTTCCTACAGAGAGGCCACCCCCAAACTAGGCTATTAGGCCACCAAGGAGAAAGGAAACACCTATAGGCTTCTATCTCTCATCCCACAACCCATTCTACTCACTATGCTTATCCAAAAATCTCAACTAGAGCTATACAGGGGGCTCACTCAGCCATCACAGCCATGGCACACCTTCCAACTGCCCCACACAACACAAGGAAGGCATTTCCCTTCACTGATCCATAGTTCCCTCGGGAAATCCATCCCTTACAGTGCTTACCAATGTGTACAGTAAGAGTCCAACCTGTTGTATGCTAATGGAGTACCTCCTGCAACATCAATCTATGGCTTCCCAAGCATCCAAAAGTAGCAAAAATAAATGGGTAAAGGTTCCTATCTTGCCCAACCTCCATGCTCACCTACATCCGTCTATTTTCCTTTCCAAAAATGCAGCTCTCTCTGCAAATTCGAATTTCTAAGTTAAACACGGTTTTGGTAATGGACATGAATAGAAAAGTAACTCTACGTAGTGTCACAACATGCATGAGAGAATGAGAGTATATCAAAAGAGTGTTGAATCCAATGGATATGAGTTATGGGTGAAAATACAACTAGCATAGCTTCTAACCATAGAATAAATAAGACATCTGACAGCTAACATAACTGTCACAACCCCCATGATTCAATAACTACATGAGTTGAATTCCCCCCACCAACCTCCCACATGCATTCAATGATTGGATTTAATAGTCAAAAGAAGTTAATTGGCTTATTTAAGGCATATGGCATATTTTGAGTGAGTTATGAGGTTGACACATGGAAGCATACAACTTGGTTTCCCCATAGGCCCCCTTCCTCTTCCCCTCTGGTGGAATCATAACCCCTCTAGTGCTCTTTACATAGCCATCTTGGACTATCTTTATTAATTTTCATCATAATATTTATATGTATTTTGAATTGGCATGATAAGACAATAATATGGTCCAAATAAAATGTATACATTATGCATGCCTAGCCATTCACTAGTTGGGCCTTGGCCTTAAGCTCCACACTAGGTATCCATACTAGCATATTTACATCATTTACATAATTTTGATTAAATACATTCCAAGTAAAAAAAGGGGGTGTTACATTAATAAATTGGTGAAATTCTTGTACCAGGCCGTGAAGGCATTCTTCTGTGGGAGAGAAGAAGAAATGTTTAATAAAGTTTTCCTTAATATTTTTCTAGATAAATGTTTCTCCTCTTGCTTCTTCCATTTTGTACTATTTATTAGGTAGGTCATTTAAGGAATTGGGAAACAAATGTGGACAGATTCTTTCATCTCTGTATCCTTCTCATTTCCATTCTTTTTCACAATTCTCTATATGCATGGTGGGGTCTAGACCTTGTAAAAATTTCTGAATTTCCAGTTCCAACATTAGTTTCCTTCCTCCAAATATTTCAATGAAATATGTCGAAGCAATCATCCAGGTCTCCAGTCATGACTGATGGGTATCCCACCATCAGGTTGCTTGTCCCATGAATGTTTTGAATAAGCTTTGCAGTCATCCTTGTTCACCTATGGTTTTAGATCTTCGACTTGCAGTATTGGAAATTTTTGTTCTTTGAACCTTAAGGGAGGCAAAGTTGTCGATCTGTTTTTCGTCAATATAAGAGTTGGATATTCTTTTGCTCTTTTTTCAAATATTTTGGGATTGTATTTATTGCAAAACATTTTCATGTTGGTCATCGAGGGATGGCTTCAACCATCCAACATTCTCTTGCATATTTTTCTTAGTTTTCAATTTTCCAGTCGTATAGTTCTAAGTCATAATTTTTTCTGACATACATAGGAGAACCAAGATGGATTTCCCCAAATTCATTAGGCTCTATTGAATCTTCATTGTCTTGTATTAATTGGTATAATTGCCCTATATCTCCCTCATTATCATATGGTTCCGGCCTTGGTTTTCCTTGAAATGGATTGATGGGTACTATGACCTTTTTTCCTTCTCCTTTCAATTTGATTCTATATTTTCCTAAGGAAATAGAAGCTTTCATTTTGAGACCCTAGGTTCGACCAATTAATGCTGGAAATTATTTGGATCCTTCCCTTGGGTCGATGATTTCAAAATCAATAAGTGTGTTTAGACCCATAATTGTGGTATTAACATTTTTCCATATGCCAATAGGTTTGATCAGTCCTTGGTCGAAAATTTTAAGGTATATGCCTGATTCTGCTAGTCATGGTCAGCCCAAACTCTCCCACATCGACCTTGTCATTATATTGGCTTGCAACCCAAATTCGAGGATGACTTGTCAAATGCAAAACCCTTCAACTTCGAGCTCAATAAGGGGGTCAATATCAATTTTTTATTTGTGATTCAAACTGCAAAGATTTTTGTTAGGATATTTAGACACTTAGGAGTTAGTTAAGATCAACTTGTGTAATAGATCCGTTAGGGATAGTGTGTTTCTTTAGTATGCATTAGTATGCATTTGTAAATACTTAATCCGAGGGTCACGATATGTTCCCGACATAGAGTGATCCGACGGCTCAACCTCTCTTAGATCAAATTTAACCTTGATCCGTGGCTTAACACCCGATTGGTCCATGATCTCTATTTAAAGAGCATGGAGGATCATTGTTTAGTTGATCGATTATGAGAAGCTCATTTGTAACTTTCTTTCTTTGCATAATAAATTGTCCCGTAGAAGCTATTTGACCAGGGTCGTGGAGTGTTTCCCTCAAGAGGGTTTAAACCACGTCAAAACATCGGTGTGTTGATCTGTGATCTATTTGTGTGAAGTGGTTTCTCTTGGTGTTCGTTCCTTTGGTAATACCCTATGTACCCGAACATGGTATCAAAGCTTTTATGAAGTGCCGCTTCCGGTTATGATCTAGATCTTGAACTGTTGTTGCCGAAACTCGAAAGGGTTTCTAGTTCTAGTATTTCTTTGCATTTTTGGGCTGTGGGAGGTGTTCCATTGCATCCGGAGCGTCATTTCCATTGGGAAATATTTTTTGTTTGATCGAAAACGGTTCTTGGTTGCTCTAGAAACGCGTATTTCATCAGATCTGAAGGTATAATGTTACAGTGACGCATTTTTTTATTTTCTATTTTTAAAAGAAACAAATTCTCATATTTTATCATTTTTTTTTACTGATAGATTTTTTTTTTGGGTTCGGATTGTTGCTTTCCCGTCTACGTATGCTCTTTGCCGTGCACCTTGAGCGATCTCGGCAAATCAGAAACAAAAAGGGAAAGGGTTTTTCTCGGCTGCGTATGCTCTTTGCCGTGCACCTTGCGCGATCTCGGCAAATCAGAAACAGAGAGAAAACATAGACTTTCCGGGCAAGCTAACAAGATCTAACTCTACAAGTGTGGAAAAAAAAAAAATTGTTTCGATTTGTGGTGTGTTTTGTAGGAAAAAGGGCAAGCACGCAAACCGAGCAATAAGAGTTAAAAAAAAAAAAAAAAAAACCCATCCTCATTCTCATATTTTACATACCTTTTAATCTAGTTCACTTGGTTCAAAGTTTCTTTATTCCTTAATAGGTCTTGAGTTTAAGTCTTAAGAAGTTACTTTTAAAAGAAAAAGTGCATGCAATTTCTATTTTCAAGTTACTTTATTGTAAAAGTGCATCTCACTTAAATAATAAAAAATAAAAATACAAGTGAGTCACTTAAGTTTTTTTCATTGTTGCACTATTTAAAAGTAATATCATTGTAAAAGTGAAATCACTCATTTTACAAAAGTGGTTCACTTAAAGCAACTTTCTTGTAAAGTGATTGTCAAAAGGTTCATCTTGGGAAGAGGGGGGTTCTTTTTTTTGCTGAACATTCTCTAGCTGCCACGTCACTATTGGGGACATCTTCAACAGTTTCTTTGTTCAAGTATAACTTCATCATACAGAGTCAGTTTTCAATGCCTTTTTTTTTTAAACCGCCTATTTTTTCGAGCTCTTCACATCCGGACTATTGGTTTCTGCTTTTACAACCATTAATTTACAAATATGGCCGCCCCTTGTGATATTCTACTTAACAGTTCCAACTATTTCTCATGGAAATCTCGTATGGAGGATGTTCTACGAAGTAGGGAACTTTTCATAATTACCTCAGGGAAAGAAAAAGAACCCACTGATGATGATAAGAAAATAAAATGGGCAAATAGATGTGATGAATCTCATGGATTGATTGGGATGTCAATCTCTACTGATTTGCGATTCCACGTATCTGGAATTGATGAACCTAATGCTGCTTGGGACAAGTTGGAATCTGTGTTTGGTAAACACAATGAAATTCAAGGTCACCAACTCGAAAATGAGTTGATTTCTTTAAATCCAAGTGACTTTTTATGCATTCAAGATTATTTATCTAAATACAAAACTCTTAAACTCTTATGTGCAGAATGTAAGATTGAGAGGGAAGACAAACAATGCATTTATCATATTCTTTCCAAACTTGGACCTGCATATTCTGTTTTTGTATCTACATTTTACTCCATGAAAGCATCCTTGAATGCAGCTAGGTATCAAGAGCCTAGTCTTGAATCCTTTTGTGATTCCTTGATTAGAGAACAAGATAAAGTCATTCATCTTGGAATAATCAACAATGCAGATACATATGGGAAAGCCTTATTGTCCCAACAAAAAGAAAAGTCCAAGCCTCCCAAGAAACAAAATTTTCGCAATAATAAGTCAAACAAGGGTCCCAAACCCTCTCAGTCAGCTCCTTCTTTAAAAAATTACAAAGGATCCAAGCCAAAAGGCAAGAAGACTGAGCGTCATTGCAACTATTGCGGGAAAGATAATCATGATGAATCTAAGTGTTTCAAGAAGATGGCAGCCTTGGAAGCAACAATGAAGAAGCACCATATCAGTCTAGATTCGCCTTCAAAATCTACCTCTCATGGACATGCACTTTGTGCTTCTGGTTATTCTTATAATGTATCTTCTTCTTCTACTTCAAATGAATGGCTCATTGATTCTAGAGCATCTTATCATATGGCTAAGGATCAAGCCATCTTTTCTACTATGCATGAATGTAACACCAAACAAATATTTGTTGGTGATGATAGATCTCTAAGTGTTGTAGGAGTTGGAACAATTCCAATAGATAATGGTCATTTTAGTGATGTACTATGTGTTCCAAGAATTTCTTGCAATTTGTTATCAGTCTATCAGATCACTCATTCGGGTGAAGGTAAAACTGTGACCTTTACACCTCACCAAGTTGTAATCAAGGATTTTAAAAATCCTCAACAGGTCCTAGCTACCGGAATTGTTGATGATATTACCAGGTTGTACAAGTTTAACAACTTTGAGTCATCACCTTTCCCTTCAGTTTTTGTTGCTCATAGTGATAACTTGAGCAAACTTTGGCATGAGCGATTTGGTCACTTAAATTATCGCTCATTGCAACAACTATGTAAAGAAAATATGGTGACAGGTCTTCCAATGGTATCTTGCAGGGATGGTGTTTGCTCCGGTTGTGTACTCGGAAAACATCATCGGGACAGTTTTGACAAACGTGCCTCTTGGCACGCCTCGGTTCCCTTGGAGCTTGTGCATAGTGACTTGTGTGGTCCTCTTCCATCTGCTTCCTTTTCTGGTTTCAAATATTTCTTAACTTTCATTGATGATTACACCAGACGCACTTGGGTTTATTTCCTAAAACTTAAGAGCGAAGTATTTAACATGTTCTTGGCCTACAAGGCCCTTGTTGAAAAACAATCTGGTCATCAAATTATTAAGTTAAGATCTGACAATGGAGGAGAATATGTTAACAAACAGTTCACTACTTTCTGCACTGAACAAGGCATCCAACAACAACACATTGTTCCATATACACCACAACAAAATGGTGTAGCTGAGCGGAAGAACCGCACTTTAAAATAAATGGCTAATTGTATGATCCAATCTAATGGACTAAGTCTTCAATTTTGTGCTGAAGCCATAAATTGTGCAAATTACATAGTTAATCGCACCCCCACAAAAGCATTACAAGGTATAACACCGGAAGAAGCATGGAGTAAAACTAAACCTTATGTAAGTCACTTTCGTGTGTTTGGTAGTGAAGCATGGGCTCACATTTCAGATGAAAAACGGAAAGCATTGCAGCCTAAAAGTGAAAAGTACATATTTGTTGGATATTTTGAAGATGTAAAAGGTTATAGACTTCTTCAACCACATTCTCATGATATAATCATTAGAAGAGATGTTAAATTTGATGAAAATCTCTTGGCCTGCGAGCCTAACTCGGCGATTGTGCCATCTTTGGCTTGCGATCCTGATTCGACGTTTGTGCCTTCTTCTTCTTCTTCCAACTTCCTTGACAGGGTTCCAACTCCAGTTTCTGATGATGACAGTGAGGATGAAAATCCACCTCCGCCTGCTCATGTTCCTCCAGTTGCACCAGCACAAGTGCTTCCTCGATGGGTCCATTCAACATGTGGAGCAGCTGGTGATCTTGCTGGTGATCCTAGAGATCAACGTCGAACACGTTCTCAGTTTCAGCGAGCCTCTTCTCTTTTGGCTCAAGTTTCCGAGAATCATGATCCAGAAACTTTTGCAGAAGCTTCAGGGAATCCAGATTGGGATGCAGCCATGGATGAAGAATATTGTTCCTTAATGGCGAACGATACTTGGGATCTTGTACCTCTTCCAAAAGGAAGAAAACTTGTCAGATATAAATGGGTCTACAGAACTAAGTATGCATCAGATGGAAGTGTAGAAAGACTTAAGGCAAGGTTAGTTGCCAAAGGTTTTTCCCAAGTTGAAGGGATTGACTACAATGAAACCTTTGCTCCTGTCGCAAAAATGAACTCCATCCGCCTTGTTCTTTCCCTTGCAGCCTTACACAACTGGGAAGTCCATCAAATGGATGTCAAGTCTGCCTTCTTACATGGTGATTTACAGGAGGAAATTTGCATGGAACAACCTCCTGGCTATGTTCAGAATAACTCTAGCCTTGTCTGCCGCCTTAAGAAATCCTTATATGGCCTTAAGCAAGCTCCTAGAGCTTGGTATGCCAAAATGGATAACTTTCTCCTTGACACTGGTTTTTCTAGATGCCATTCTGACCCCAATGTCTATACCAAGAAAGTAGGAAACCATTTCATCATACTTGTTCTATATGTTGATGACCTTATTCTTACTGGTAGTGACCCTAAGCTTATAACCCATGTGAAATCCAGTCTTAAACAAAATTTTGAAATGTCAGACTTAGGACATTTGCAGTATTTTCTTGGTCTCCAAGTCCTGCAAACCAAAGAAGGAATCTTTCTTTCTCAGTCTAAGTATGCTTGTGACCTTCTTCGTCGCTTTCACATGGAAGATTGTACACCAGCCCCTTCTCCCTTCCAGTCTGGAGTCAAACTTTTTGCCACTTGTACTTCACCTGAATTCGATGCCACCTTGTATCGTCAGCTTGTTGGTAGTCTCTTATACTTGACTCATTCCCGTCCCGACCTTTCCTTTTCCATTGGTCATGTTGCCCGTTATATGCAGACACCTCATGAAAGTCACTGGAAAGCAGCTAAAAGAATACTTCGATATATTTGAGCTACAATTCAGTTTGGGATTCATTGCAGTACAGGGGGGAAACCTTTGTTGGTTGGTTTCACTGATTCAGATTGGGCCGGCGATCTTGATGATCGAAAGTCTACTGCAGGTTATGTTTTCAGTCTGGGATCTGGACCTATTACTTGGGCTTGTAAGAAACAACAAGCTCTTACTCTTTCTTCAGCAGAGGAAGAATATCGACCAGCAGTTAATGCCAGTCAGGAAGCTTTATGGCTTCGACAAATCCTTTCAGAGTTTAGATTCGAGCAGCAGCAGCCTACTTCACTTTGGTGCGACAATCAAAGTGCCATCAAGCTTGCCAAAGATCTAGTTCTACATCAACGCAGCAAACACATTGAGCTACATATGCACTTCATCAGAAATCTTGTTCATGATCATGTTCTTGAAGTGCTCTTTTTCCCTACAGATGATCAAGTTGTAGACATCTTCACCAAGTCTCTTACAGAAGTGAAGTTTTCTAAACTTCGATCTATGTTAGGAGTTCAGGAACATGTCATTAATGGGGGATAGGCTCTAATGCCTCCTTCCTTCTCCTAATAGTGTCACTTTTGTAAATCCTTCAATCCTATCCCAAGTTGTTCTTAAGGGGGGATGTTAGGATATTTAGACACTTAGGAGTTAGTTAAGATCAACTTGTGTAATAGATCCGTTAGGGATAGTGTGTTTCTTTAGTATGCATTAGTATGCATTTGTAAATACTTAATCCAATGGTCACGATATGTTCCCGACATAGAGTGATCCAATGGCTCAACTTCTCTTAGATCAAACCTAACCTTGATCCGTGGCTTAACACCCGATTGGTCCATGATCTCTATTTAAAGAGCATGGATGGTCATTGTTTAGTTGATCGATTATGAGAATCTCATTTGTAACTTTCTTTCTTTGCATAATAAATTGTCCCGTAGAAGCTATTTGGCCGGGGCCGTGGAGTGTTTCCCTCAAGAGGGTTTAAACCACGTCAAAACATCAGTGTGCTGATCTGTGATCTGTTTGTGTGAAGTGGTTGCTCTTGGTGTTCGGTCCTTTGGTAGTACCCTATGTACCCGAACAATTTTGAGTGATCCTTTCACTTGTTGAATTATTTTGAATATTATACATTAACTCAAATAATTGTGCAACAACTTCTTCCTTTGTTAAGAGTTGTAATAACTGATTAAGTGTTTTATTTATGGAGTCTGCAGTGTTTTCTTCAGCTACAATTTCTATAAATATTTTTGTAGAATTAGTAAATATTTATTTTTTCTTCAATGGGTAGGATAGTCATCTTCCTTTATTTGTATTCTTGTGACATGAGGGTTACCCCCTCCAGTATTTGTACCTTGTCTAGTGATTACATGCAAATTTTTAGTATTCAATGCATCATACTTAAAGACATGAGACAAGAGATTAATATTCCTTTTATTATTAAGTGCTTCTAACATGATGGAGCATTCTTCTAAATTGTGCTTTCATATACCACATTTTGTACAAAATTTTAAGTATGTTCTATCCTTCCATGGACAGTCGGGACTCAAATGTTCTTCACTATAACACACGAAGAAATGTGTTTTCCCACGACCTGGTGGCCTATATCCCCGATTTTTGTATCTTCCATGATCATTGTATATGTATCATCGATTATTTCCATTGTTGCATTGGTCGTTTTTGTGACCATATCGTCTTTTATGCTCAATAGTCTATGACTGGTGCACTATATTATGATAATTTTCTTTGGTATTTAAGTTATTAATACATTCTATGGTCGAATGTTGTGTCATTCAAAATATTCTACACCATTTTTGTTTTACGTTGTCATCATTATAGGGTAAATTTTTCGTTGAATTAGGTTCAAATATTTCATATATGTCACAAAAATAGCTTGTTAGCGTCGTGTGGAAATTTTTTCATTTACTCTCTTTTGGAAATACTCTCGGATTTTCTTCAAGTTGTTTGGTTTCTCTCTGGTATGTGTTTTGGTCATCATGATATCTTATGTTCTCATCATAGGGGAAATTTTATCTCGTGTCTCCTTCTCTTGAGCACACGGTACACCATATGCCATTATTCCTCATGGTAAGATGCTGAAGTGACCTTTGTATTGTTTCAATCTTTTCTTCTAGTCATCTTTCGCTAGGTCCGATCAAGTAATCTCTCTTCGACTCGACTCTCAGATATTTCTTTAATACACCATCATAGGTTGTGTTTTCATGTAATAGGAGTGGTGTCTTAATTATGCGTTGTAGACCTACAAAAAAATTGGATTACAACAGCTTGGTCCATTTTTTATGGCATCTGGCTGAGGAGATATTTTAATCTTCTATCATATTCAAATATCATTTCTCCTATTCATTGCTTGATTTCTTTTAGTTTATGTCCAGCTAGATGCTTGGTGTCATAGGCTTTAAAAAAATCTAGGAAGTTATATTTTATTTGTTGTTTTGTCTTGGGACCTTCTTCCATGAGATGCATGTAGCAGGTGAGATCTCTATTTCTAAGACCTCCTGCAAATTGTTCAATTTGTTGATTTCATCATCGATGAGGTTAGCTTACCAAAGTGCTTCGCATACAAACCAATTTTTCTTGGGGTCACCATCCCCTTCAAAAATAGGAGTATTTATTGGAATGTGGTAAGCCATATTTATATAATTAGAATTTTTGCTAGTCACTAGAGCAGATTGACTTACTGACTGACTTACTACTTGATGCTTACTACTAACTTCTTGCAGGTGCGACTAGTACCACAACAAACATACTTCTTATGAGGACTCTTTGTCACTAGGTCAAATACCCAACGGTTTAGTTGCTTCAATCAGTAATGTTGCTGGTAGGGGGGTACCTCCACATGTTCTGAATAAAATAAATTAAAAGAATGTATTCTGAATTCAGGTGTGAAGGTAATCCAGTTACCATGCATTGGTTGTTGTATCATCAACCTATATGCAATTCCTATGGATTGATCTAGTCGATTCCATATGTTATTGTCTCCTAGTCCTAGTCCCCTGTTGTGATCGACAATTTGTCTAATGGTCGGCCCAGTCGTCATTATCATAGGTACAGACTCAATGGGAAGCATCTGGAATTGTAATGTGTAGATATTCTGGGGTCAACACCATAGCATGAAACTTATCTACCAGCTTTGACACCTCACCCTCGACCATATCGATCGGTTTTTGCTTCAATCTTCTTTTTGCATGCAAAGGACTTGTAATATATCCCAGCTTCTCTTATTTATTGTACCTTTTCTCTTTCTAATATTTGAATATCTGTTATTTTTTTTTTATCAGATAGGCACTTATTTTGTCGGAGCGGACTTGAATTTTTACAAGGCTTCATTATTTTGTTCTTCTTTTGACTAGCATCATTCCTTTATTCAGAACATATGGACATCAGAACCCCCATTTCTGACCCTACTCTTATTGTTCTACGGAAGTGGGTTCAACAATAGGCTTCATTTGTTCAAAAATTATTCCCACTCACGTTCGTTGACGAAGTGCTCCCATTCTTCTTCGTCTACTCCCAATTCAATGAAACATGCATGCCCAACTAAGGTCGTAGTTTGACTATGTGACCAGCTTCATTTTTTATTAAGAATTTATATAAAAAACCTGGTATAGAGTAGAAAAATCCTTCTTGAAGGTCGGTGTAGAATTTTCATCAAACTTGGTCGACTGGTGGTCTTTCTTTTATCTCTTGTTCTTCACATATATTTTCGAACCATTCATATAAATTTGCCCTTCCTTCATTATAGATATTTTGCATTAGGATTCTTTCATTATGGGCGTCCAACTTGGTCATGAATAGTGTCGAGAAATTTATTTGTTCATGGGGAACGACTTCTATGAATCTTTCATGTGACTCGATGAAGAACTTGTTTTAGGCCTGTGCAAGAGTTAGTTTTCTCCTTCTAGCATAATTTTGTATATTATCTGCAATCTTCTGGTTCCCCCAAGCTCTAATTTCCCTCTCACTCACCATATGTATTCATGCTTCATGTCCCAGGTCAGTACTATCGGCAACAGAACCAGTGTTGTAATCTGAGGGATTACATGGAGTTACCAGTAGCTCATCAATAATACACATAAATATACATTGCAAGCATAATCATACATACATGAGAGAGAAAGAGAATAGAGTAATGGGTACCCAAGGAAAAAGTATCTTGTATTATCAAATAGACCAGATATGTACAAAAGCATCTCCCTTTAATTTTCTGACCATCCTATTATATATTTGATACATACAGTTATTCAGTTATGGTCTCATAACTGTTCATTCGTTTATCATAACTGACACAACTAACTGAGCTAACTATGTGCTAGTCGGTTAGGAGGACCTAGTCGGTTGGATGACTAGGATCCTCCAACACTTTCCAAGAGGGAAAATCAATGTGAGTTCCAATCATAGCATTGATCATGTATCAGTACTTTATAAAAACGTAATTCAATGTAATCTTGAAACAAAGTTACAGGTATTTATCGGAAGGTAATTAGAATTCAATTTGACTATGTTTCAAAACTTAACTTTCTACATCTTATGAACTCTCCCCAGAATAGTTTTTGATGACATTTCAAAACTTCTTACTATTAAATATTTTAAACTTGTGCCGACAGAGTCATCAACAACCATATGAAATTTTGGATGTTGAGTTTCGGGTAAGCACCGATTGAGATTGCACAAAGCATCGATAATGTATTAGATGAGAATTTAAACTCATTTCAAGGTTGATTTTTAAAACACCACAGATAGTGTATCATCCCTAACCAAAAATAATAACATTTTTTTTTAAAGGAGAACCCAAAAAATTTGAAATGTTTTTAGTTGTGTTGAGGTCTCAACAAATGACAATTATTCGGTGAATCCAAAATCTTTGATTAAACCTCATCAAAGAATGGAATAAAATTTTGATTTTTTTAGAAGTTAGAATAAATAACTAAGTCATAATACTAAGATTATATCCTTTTACCTCTCAATCAACAACCTGGTATCTCTACAAGACTAACAACTTGATATCTCTACAAGAATATAATATATTCAACAAAAACTCCTT
Source organism: Larix kaempferi (assembly GCA_027924585.1). Lineage (NCBI taxonomy): Eukaryota > Viridiplantae > Streptophyta > Pinopsida > Pinales > Pinaceae > Larix > Larix kaempferi. Next base: position 2,914,452 of record BSBM01000522.1, read on the forward strand.
GAACTAAAAAGATCAAAGTTTTAAAATGTTATCTAAGTTACAAATTCTACTACTTCCATTGGTTCCCACCTGTTAAAGTTTTAATTAAAGAGTTATTGAAATATTATTTTCTCAGTTTCTAGTGTTTCTCCACTACCTGTGATCATATATAGCCCTAACAGAGGCACCCCGATACCACAAACCTTGCTCCACTTCAAACGAGCATCCATAGCCCTAACTTAGATATTTGCATTCCCTCAAAAGTATTTCCTCAATCTCATTGATTTTCTTGTCCATTTTATTATATATATATATATATATATATATATATATATATATTATGGAGTATGAGGGGAATAGTAGTCTAAAATATTTAGATGACATTATATGTTTCATGAAATAAGATGTTAATCAAACTCTTTGTTACTTGATATATAAAATTATATTTCTTAATTGGGTGAGAACCTTTTATCATAATTGTCATTCATAACTTGTCAATTAAAAGTATTTATTTCAGGGAAAGATGTTCAAATAGGCTTATTTACTAATTCAAAATCATGTAGTAAAATTTGGCTATAGTTGAAACAGAAAATTATAAAAAGTGATCCTTATGATATGAGTTATATCTCTTGAATTTGACAACTCTACTTTAATATAAAATCAAACAAAACGAATTAACAAAGAGTCTGGATCTTAGCAGAATATCAAATGTATTAGGAACTAAAATCTCCAAAAATGAAAATCATGCAAGAAACAAAATTTAAAAACCATCAAAACCAAAAAGTAAAATCAAAACTAAAAGCTCAAAAAGAGATAAATTGAATGAAAAAACTAGTTAAAAAATTTGACTAGTAAATGAAAAAATCATTATATACATAAGGATTGTTAAATTAGTAATCAATTAAAATATCTTTTAAGGTTTTGACCATTAATTCGACTTAAATCAACTGATCAAGATCTCCCTCTAGATTTTTCAACCTGTATATGCATATCCCTATTTTCTCATCAATTTGATAAGGTCTAAGACAAAGTTATTGAAATTTTGTATGCTTTCCTTTTGGTTCACTCAACTTATCCTATTTAAGCACTAAATCTTGTAGTTCAAAGTTTTTGTCACCAACATTACATATATACAACCATATCTTGATGATTTGTTGATGAGCAGCAAATTCATGTTTTTCTTTTTCCCTTTCTTCTTCTAACAACATCAGAGTATCAATTCGATTTTGAAGAGCAGATGAAGAATTCACTCCCAAAGACTAAGATAGTTGGAGAGATGGTAAGAAAACATTACTAGGTGGAAAATTTGATTCTTGACAATAAACTAAAACCTATGGATATGTTCCAAAAGCAACTTTGGGTGTCACTATATCAACCCATAGTGTATTTGGAAAAGCATTATGTTAGTTTATATGATTTTCAACCACTATCTTTTTGAAAATTCAAATTAGATTTTTATTTTTTGACTCTACTACACCATTTCCATGAGGATGATAGTTAGAATAATAACAAGAGTATGATCCCTTATTAAGAGAAAAATTAAAAAGAGAAATGGAAGAAAATAGGAAGAACTATCAAAGATAATGACCAGAGAAATTCCAAATCTAATAATCAAATGAGATTCAAGAAATTGAATGACTACCAATTCATTGGTATGAGTTAGGGGAATATCTTTTTCCCAACAAGTAAAATAATCAATCATAATGATATATTTATGTTGCTTGGATGAATGTGGATTAATTTCTTCAATTATGTTAATCCATCATTGTTTAAAAGGTTTTTCAATCGAAACAAGATGCAAAGTAATATATGCTTCTTTTTTTCTCTTCCAGTGACTAATTGAAATTTTTTACATTTTCAAACATAAGCATGAGAATATTCAAAAATTGTAGGCAAATAGTATCTAGATCTCTAGATCTTATGAGTTGTAGTTTCACCAACAAAGTGACCTCTAATTGTCCCATCATGAAGGTCTCTGAGAACTTTATTTGTATCATCATTTTCTAAATATTGTAAAATGACTCTGAGTCATAGTTTCATCAAAGAAGTATTCCATCGGTAATCCTATATTGAGCAAAATTAAGCCTAAGGCTCTTCTCTCTTTCACATTCAAACGAATTGGACTGGAATATTGGTGAAAATAATATTTCAAATCATAATTACCATTAATTTGGTTGATTAGGGATATAGACTGCTTCAAGAGAATAAACAAAAATTTCATTCTTGCATCCCTCTTCTTGATTTTTATCCTGAGCGTGTGAATCAACAACCAATTTACATAGGACTTGATTGTGAACTACCTTAGCAGATTTAAACTAGTCATAATATTGAAGACTTGACATCCAATTTCCCCTCCTCTCTCTGACTCTTATTGAAAAAACAATGATCTAAGAGTGAGATGAGGAACAATAGCCTTTGTATGATTTTTTAATATATAAGGTTTGAAATGTTTCATTTCTTATAGATTGCATAAGATTTTTATCCATAGTTGGATAATTTAATTGAGATTCTTGTAAGTTTGTACTCATAAAGGCTATGGGATATTAATTTCTTTCCAAATCCTTTTGAGTAGGGATTGCTTACAAAGAATGAGGGACGCAAATGTATATAGGAAAAATTATTGGTTAAAATCTAGACTATGTAAAGCAAAATCATTTACAATTGTAGTTTTAATGCATTCGAAAGCCTCATTTTTAACGTTAGTCTATTTGAAATACACATCCTTTTTTACAATTTCTTGCAACTATGTAATATTTTTAGCGAAATATGGAATGAATTTATCACGAAATTTCATTATCCCAAAGAAAAATTGCATTTGTTTTTTTATTATGTAGGAGATGACCTTGAGTCACATTGAAAAAAAATCTTTGGATTTAAAGATATGCCTTATTTATTTCATCAACGTACATGCAAGGAAACTACGTTTTCCTAAAGGAATTATTATCAAACCACCTACTCCAACTCCCTCTTGAGATTTGGATCCATCAAAGTATAAAGTCCATAAGTCGGAGTCAATATTTAAATCTACATTATGTACCATATTTACATTTGTTGAAATACAAGTCAATCCTTGATCATGTAATAGTTCTTGAACAATTTCGTATTGTTGATATTGTGTGATATAAGAAGTTTCTGCAACAAAATCCTCAAATAGGAATCAACAATGCAATTCCCCAAGATAGGAAATTCAAATGAAGAAGGTTCATTAAGAACCTTTAAATCAGTTACTGTATGTTTCATGTATTTTTACCTTTCAATCTTGATTTCATTCAGATGATCCTTCCAAGGAAACCAAAGATGAGACTTATCCAATGAAAAATAGTTATTTAGTTTCTAAGACCAATCCCTACTTAAAAGTAAACCATAGACTTCAGGAATATCAACTACAATAGTATCAATGATTTAATGCACCTTGGCATTTGAGTCAACGTGAATCAAAACACATTTGAGTTTCCCTATTACCTTTTGGAACTTTGTGGGTGTTGCATTCAATTGTTTACACACTGAGTATGGCATTATACTCAACAAGGCCCAAAATCAACCATGCAATTATGTACATTCTTGTTGAAGATTTCAAATGTAAGGGGGAAAGGAGGATTTTGTGACTTTGAACCTTTTTCCTAACAAAGATGCATTAATTGATGTTTGCTACGAGTAATTTGTTGATTTTGTTGTAGTCTTGGGATAAGTAGGTTGAGGTACATTATTGTCTATCAGGGATTTTAGCAACAACTCCCTTTGATCATCAAGCTTACAAATATCTATAATAGAAATATTTTGTTTGAGTTTCTTTAAATCTTCAACAACATTATAATCCATGAAAAATGAACCTTGACTACTAGTGGTAGATCTATAATTGTTTTTATTATCAATAATTGTTTTATTATCAATAATTGTTTTTAGATAAAGATGGGGAATTCAAAATTTTCTTTCCACCAACAATTAAAGCATTAGAAATTTTAGTTTTAGTGATCAATTGTTTAATCCTAATATTGTAATGATTTTTTACATGGACCTCCTCTGTATTTTCCTCTTCATCTATCATATTGAAATTTGGTATCATATCCCATAAAAACATAACAATTTCCTTAGTTTGTTCCTCTATTGTTTCGTCTTGGATTTCTAAAACATATTCAACTATATCTTCACTTTGAGCACATTCATATAAGAAGCGATTTGAAACTAAATTCATAGATTTTATCCATTGAGGGAAAGTATTTTCTAAGTGCTTAGATTGATGGTAATTTCAAAATTTTCCATGGCTATTTCCTCTAACCCAATATTTAGATTTGTAGGAGGAGGCTCTAACATTTTAGAAGGATTAGGAGGATTGTTAGGTCTTCAAAAAAATGGTCTGAAAGGTCTTTGATTATAAGTACATTCCCTTGATCTTATTTTAATCTCAATTATCTCATTGGTTAAATGATTAACCATTCGATGCAAGTTATCTAAATCATAGGATTCTTTCTCCTTAGAATCAACTGCATTTTTTGGGAGACGTGATTTAGAAAGAAACACCTTTTCTTAGTTTGAATAGTTCATTTTCTTATTAATGTGTTCTGTTTTTCTTTGCAACTAATCTTTTCAATTCAATTTTTTTCACTTCCTCAAAATTATGTGCTAAGGTTTGCTTTCATGCTCATTTTAAAAACTTAGAAATGGGCGTAGGAAGAACTTTAGCATAGACTTTGACTTGAATTATTGTGTAGGAACAATTTCAAGATGAAATTTATCTATAAGTGTGGTGAATATTTGATGAAAATATTTAACTCTCTTTAGGTCTCATGAACAAAGAAAAAAGTTCAACCATAAGAGCACTTGTAGTAATTTTTTCAACAAATTTATCAATGAAAACATTCTTAAATGCATCCCAATTTGTGACTAAACCAAATAGTAGGTTGAAATACCATTTCAAAGGTATATGGAAACAATCGGCAAACAACACCTTCATGATAAACATTCATAATCCTGAAAGACAAAATGAATTTCTTAATATGATCATCTAGGAAACTAACCATTAGAGAAATTGAGGCAAAAAATGGGCCTCAAAACAATAATATTGTACAAAAAAAATCACCAAAAGGATTTAAGATGATGATGTCAACCATTGGGGATGAATCATCATTTTTGGGTAAAAAGGTAAAATGGTAAAAAAAGTGAAAAAAGTGAAAAAAAAAAACTACCTTTTCAACTTGTATTTTAAACATATCTCCTTGTATATTCACTAAAATTTCGAGCAGGAGCACTCGTTGGATGGGGAATTCAATTCTACATCCAACGAGCACCCACTGGCCATACTTTTGATAGAACCTGCTCCCCAAAAAATAAGAAATACATTAAAAAAAATGTGATGATGACATCATCATCATGTTTTTCATGTATTTCGTGTTTTCTGGGGAGTGGTGTCCATAAAAAGTACGGCGAGCGGGTACTCGTTGGATGTGGAATTGAATTCCCCATCCATCGAGTGCTCCTGCTCGAAATTTGAGTGAATATACATAGAGATAAGTTGAAAAAGTAGTTTTCTTCTTTTTTCCTCCAAACTTTGATGAGGTATGCTAATAATATTTTATTATTTCCACTATTATTTTATAAGTTTCCTTAGGAGGCCAATTTTAGACCTCAAAATTTATCTAATGAAGGTTGGGTCATATTTAGGCAAAAATCACTTAGGATGTTCTAGGCAAGTGATGAAGTGGTCTAGGTAATGCTAGGGAATCCTAAGCTAACCAACGGTTGATATAAATTTAGGTTTTTGACATTTTCCATTTCTAAATTTTCATATTCATAAGCTTTAGACTTTGATTCGGCTTCAAAATCTTGTGATGGTATAGAAGGATTTGATGTTGGAGGAATTTGGTCCAATGGCTTAGAGATTTCAAGAAGAGAAAATTAAACCGAATCACAACTAAATGAACAAGTGTAATGTCCTCTTCTTGAACTACTCTTCTTTGTGTACTCATTCTATGGGGTAATAAAGGGGTTACATGCAAAGTTCCAATTTTGCTAGCGTAATATCTAGTTAATCATCTAAATGCATTTACTTTCTCATTTGGAATTGTGTATGGAGTATTGTCTAGAACATTCTCATTTGAATTACTGTTATTGGGTGGGATTGATTATTCGGAATTTGAATCTACAATAGGATAACTAGTTTGATGAGATGAATTAGACATGCAGATTCTGCATGCCCTCCTTTTAGTGCCAATTGTGTTGACAAGGTCAAATTTTCTATATCAATAGTAAGGGTTTAACCCAAAAAAGAGGCCCAAATAGACTCTTTTTTTTTGTCTATAAAATCCACTGGATTAATGGCTTGATTACCTTTTGAGGAGCTTTAAAAACATAGAAAGAAAATTATTTATTTTTCATTTTTTTCTCAATTTTCAAATTCAAGGGGAAAGAACATTAAAGTCCTATCCAATTCAAATGCAAGAAATAACCTTTAAACTATAATTAGTGTAGCACTAGCTAATATCTCTAAATTTAAAAGACAATTTATTTATATGATTAGAACAAAACTGTTATTTATTAGATTATTCATTAGACAAAGATTCTATCAAAATAATTTAAAAGACTAAATCAAGAAATAAACAACATAAAATATATGAAATGAAATTATGAATAATCAATCTTCCAAACTTATCCTTTTAGATTCCAATCATTCTATAAATATTTACTGAAGCAATGATATGGAAAAGAACAAGAAACATAAAATAATCTAATCACAAGTTAGAACCCCTTAGTGCACATTCGTATAGTTACCCTAAAGAAGAACAATCACAACTCTAGTAAAAGCTACAAATAAGAACTTTTAGTTATAAACCATTGGCCAAAATTGACTTCCCAACATTCACTTCTTGAAAGATGCAGTCTTTACAATAAAATTTTCATTCCAAAAGTCTAGTTCCAAAAAAAACCCTTTCTATTTCTAATCTCTCTTAAATAGATACAAAAATTAGTATTATATCTAACTTTTAACCTAACTCTAACTTAACTCTCATGATAACTTCAGTCAAGTTGCTTTTATAAATCTTTTTCATATTGTCCCTATTTTTCAAATAATTCATTACATAAAGTGAAATAATGAAAAACATATTGTCTAAGTGGGACCCTCAAATATGGAAGTTGAGTTTGATATCTTCTAATATATTTCTCAACTTTGGGTAAAGCACATTGAATCTTTGTTACCCTTTTGACTTCATCAATAATAAACTTCTAAATATGTTTTTTTAATGTGGGATATCTTCTAAAGTTAAGCTTTGTGTTTATCATGTGCATCTTCTAAATCTTTTACAAGTTGTTTGGAATCATACAAATTTTTAGGTAGCCCAAAAGTTGGAAAATGGCATTGGTTCATAACATCTTCAACAAAATCCCATTTTTTAAGACAACTAAGCCACTCATCTTTCATCTTCTATCACATTCTAACCATCTCTGACCATTTTGCCTCAATAACTAACATCTCATTCAAGATCATGGATTTCATCTTTCTCCAAGCATTCTAATATTTTGAGCTTCACCTCTCCTATGATTTTGAGCTTATTAAATAAAGTTGGTTTGTTCTTTTGTTTTTTCATGTAGCTCTTTCTATTTCAAGTTTTATTTATACAATACTAAAAGTTGCAAGTTGTATTCATGTAACTTGAACACTCTTATGTAAAAGTATTGCACAATTTGGAAATGTGAATGAGTTTCTTCAAGTGAATATTTGAGAAGAAAAAAAGTCACCAATTTTTTAGCTAGCTTATGGTACAAAACCTAATTTTCCAAATAAGCAACCTTCTACTATAACCTTCTAATATAGCTTACTCATGTCTTCTATTTCTATTTGAGATTTATCAATGACAACTTGATTCATGGCTAAACAAACATTAACTATATTTGAGAGTTTATCATTCTTGGTGTCCATAGCTTTTTCTTTTGTTGTGTAAACAATAAATTTATCAACATCAATTTTCCTTTGGATTTGGATTTGTTGCACAATAATTTTTTGTCTTTTATTCTATGCAGTGAGTTCCAAATTAATTACTTCCTCTAGAGGTTCTAGGATGGCTTGTCTACACCATGAAACAATATTTTCCATATTGTTGGGTGTCATAATCTCTTCAACCACAATTCTTTTTCCTTTATCTCTAGTAATTACTGTTTGAGCAGGGTACTTTCTGCTGGCAGGTTTGCACCATAATCTACATTTGATACCAATGATTTGAGACGTCTCACTCACGAGAAAATTTCAACTCCAAGAATTACAAAAACAAGTCTCTGTCTAAATTTCCATTAGCAAACATAGGTTTATGTAGATTTACATAAAGAGAACTAACTCAACAAACGAAGAGAGAAAATTTCAACGAGATCCTAAAAACTAGCAACTATGCACAATAATAGAGATAGATAGAGATAGGATATCAACTACTCCATAAGAATGGGAAACCTAAATGTTTTGTCACACCAAACCACGATAATACTATTTTACAACAATAATAATATGATATGCAAAGTGCATATGTTAAGAACTAAGAACTAGAATCCCTATCAATTACCCTCTATAGAGGATATGGTTTATCTAACAACATTTAATTCCCTTAGTCTAGTAAAATGCTAAGAGATCATGTGTTTCCTTTAGCTGTAGGACATTTGTTTGGATCCTTCATTTTCCAACTAAGGAGCATTACCTTCTAGGATCAATTCAACTTAGATAATTAGATTTGGTATTTGACATAGAGGAGATTCCCCTTACCCATAGATGGTTGGATGTGGCAACATGCTCATCTCTAGCTTAGAAAATCATGATGCCCAACTCCCTTCCTTGGCACCATTCTATGCATCCAAGTTTCTTAACTATGTGAGTGATGTTGATACACTTGGTTAACTCCTTATCCACTATAGTTCCATGTCAAGAAAAAATTTAAGGATCCATAATTTTGTTAAAGTGTAGAAACCTTGGGGAATCTTAATAATTCTTAAATTTTCAACATAACATGTTGGGTGATAATTTTGTAAAAATATTCAAATTTCTAAATATTTTATATAGTTTGTGGACAATTTTAGCGATGTTTAGAGTAAAAAAAATTTAACTTGTATAATCTGGCTAAATCAGTTTTTAAAAAAAATGAAATTGGTGACTCGTTTTTGGGAAAAATACATGGAAAATTATCCTATGAGCTAAATTTCGTCCCTAAAATTTGTCCTAGTCCATGTCCCCTCAGTAACCCTAATATTTGTTGATTAACTATCATACCACCAACATCCATACATGCATGTCATCAGTCGAGAAGGTGATTCGTCGATGGTCATAGGATGAACCAACACCTCCTCCACACACTCATCCTACCTTAACTTCCTCCATGTCCAAAAACAAGTATCTAGTTGGTCCTCATGAATGTAGTTAACTCATAATTCTTCATTAATTGCACACATGGAGTCATGGTCGACACATGTTGGTCATCTTCTTGTCCATGTCTCTTCTCCTTGTCCGAGCTCTTCAAATTGTGCCTTTTTCCCCAAAGCGATCTCTTTGTGGAATTATCCCCTCTTCCTTGGACTCCTCAATAGAGTGATATACATTGATGTGCATGAGCATATCGTAATCCCAGAGAACTTACTGGAAATGGATATCCATTCGTATTACACGTGTTGTGATGTCAAACCGTTAAGCTATCCCTTAGAACTCTATTAATTACACATAAAGTCTCATAAATTTGGTGTACTAACATTCAACATTAGTAAAAAAAAAAACATCCTTTAATCCAAATCATTTAATCTCTTGCTTATGATCCAGTTTAGATCAATAAATTCATGTCCTTAATTGTGACCCTTAATGTTCTATGTAACTTTAAATATGAATAAAGTATTATGTATGCTTTGAACGTCTTAATTATGAGGATGCCTTAGTTTCCTTAAATTAATTTGATTGTACAATTTGAGTATAGTCATGCATTTTTGGTTTAGTGTTGTAATAATTATTTTAGATTTATTTGGTTGAATCAGTTTGAGGGTTGTTATAACAATTTATGATTAAAGTTATATAGCTATTTATTAAATACTATGTAGGGTTACTATAACAATTTATTATTAAAGTTACATATCAATTTATAAAATGCAATTTATTAAATACTTTATAGTTGTGTATTTCTAAATTGTTTATATATTATTTTTGAAAGGAAGGAGATGTTTGTATTTGTAAATTGTTTACATATTATTTTTAAAATAAAGGAGATTTTATAATTTTAAAGTGTTTTTAAAAAATAGATTTATATTTAAAAATTAAAATTAAAATTTATTATATTAAATAAATAATAATAATAATAAATATTTGTATTTAAAATTCTGAATTTGTTATTTAAAAAATTATATATTAGATTTTAAAAAAAAATCATATACTTTTCAATACACATGGTTTGGCTTAACATCAGCATAGATCCATCTTAAACCCGTATATATCAAGCACCAAGAGGGAGAGGGATCCAATTTCTTGAGGTGTATTTCTTTTTTTAAATTTAAACTCAAGAAATTTGATATCTCTTGATTGATAGACCCTGGTTTAAGTTTTAAGTTTTTATTTTATAAACGAACATCGATTTTTTAAATACTTTTCATAATATTTTAGTTTATGAGTCAACATGGATTTTTTTTAAATACTTACATTAATTTTTATTTTATGAGCCGACATGAATTTATTAATGGTCGACATAATATAATTTATTATACTATTAGATGTAACGTTACATCACACATGTAATGCTACACATACACATTACAACATCTCCCCCATACTGAGCTGTAGAGCACCTCGTTTCACTCGGTGCAAAAAGAATTGAGTAAATCCAAGAATATTTAATAATTTATAATTTTAAAATTAAAAATAATATATTTTCTTCCTTTTCTTTATAAATCATTTTTTTAAAAGTGTGGTTATGTCACAATCATATCAAGAGTTGGCATAAAGACATTAAATTTTGGAAGAATAAAGGAGAAATATGTTTCCATAACATTGAAAAAACGATGGTGTTAAAATTTTATCATATTTAAATTTATAATGGTACGGTCATAAAGAGAAAGATAAGATCTTCTTGCAATATGGGTTCTTTTTCTGGTAAGCTTAAATAACTCTTTCCATCTTTTTATTTTTCTGGTAAGCTTAAATAACTTTTTCCAGCTTTTTATGCCAGGTCGTAGTGTGATTATGAGTTAGAGATGATTAAGGTTATTGAGCATCCCTTTACCAGTGTCGATGGGATGGGTGAGGTTCCTTATCTAGGCTAGTCAAATGGGCTTACCTTGCTGAAGTATTTAGGAACTCATGAGGGTTATAGAGACACAAATGAGCCTCTAGGGGATTCTAGTTTTTTGGCTAATCTCGCTTTACATACATTGCATTTGGACTCGGATTCACAGTTATTAAGGGATGGGCACTCTTTGTTGGATTCTTTTGGTAATCCATTAGCTCTTGGATGTTTAATCATGATTCCCATTGTGGATTTCTCTCCCAAACCTATGTACCAGGGGGTGTTCCGACAAGAACCCCTTAATATTTACTATGTGGAATCCGAGACAATGACACATCTTGATACTACCAACCCAAATGTTACCATTCGGAAAAATAATGGTGGTGGGAGATGAAAATAACTTGCTTGGTCGTTGGTTAGTAGGTTAGAGAAGACTAATACTATAGATTTTGTTGGCACCTCTTCCTCGTGTGATTTTAACAATTCACGGGACCTCCTCTCTGAAACTTTTAGGTCCCTTGGAGCATCGTCGTCCTCCCTAGTGATTACTCAATGATATTTTTGTCTCTAAATGTGAGAGGGTTTGGGGGAACCTATAGTGTCCCTTTTTAATAAATTTGGTAAAATTGAAAAAATTGCAAACTTTTGGCCAATTCGGCCCTTAAACTAGTATTGACCCAAATGCCTCCAAATGGCTCCAAATGCTTCCAAATTGGTTCTGAATGTGTTTTTAAGGTATTAATACATAAAATTGGGACTAATTTATTCTTTGAAATTCTCAAAAGACTTCTATAACATTCAATTATAATCAGGGAAAGATAGGGCAATTTACTAGTCAAATTGAGGTTCAAATCCCCCAAGGGTAGTGGTCAAAGATGGATCTCCAAATGTTGTAAAACCTTCCCAAATTTCAGAGAAGAGACATGGTACTGTTAAAGGAATTCAATGGGATCCAAAATACATCATCAATCAGTTCCTAAAGGCTTCTGCAACTTCCATAAATCAGATGTTTGTATACTAGCTTTAACATAGGGGGAAATGATAGTAAATCTTCACAAATGGTTATGAAACTTGAGAATATTGCTCGAAATGCTTGTCTAATGAATATGAAACTTATTCATATTAATGGCGCTCCATACAACAATAATATATCAAAGTTTGACTGAACCATTAGAATTTGATACCACTTCAAGTTATAATGAGGTATTGGGGAAATGGCACCATTTAATCACAGTTTAGCATTTGTACATAAAATATCTTGGAGTTTTGATATGAAAATATTCTAAGTAGTAAATAAATATTATATATATCATATTACAAAAATATGGGGCCTCAAGAGCTACCCAAAGAGATCATCACCTCACCAAGTGCACCCCTCCTCAAGGAACAAGAATATGACAAGAAATGGAAGAATAGTTGTAGAAGCAAGTTGAAGGAGATGTGATCACGAGATTCCTTGTAGCTTCAAACTGCAACAAATGACTCCATTGTAGCTCCAAATGAAAGGTCTGAATGGCCTCTCCAATTTCCAATTAGGATGGGAATCTTTCACCCTTGAAATTGGTGCTAAGGCAAGTAGAATAACACTCTACTAGCTCTCATCTCCAAATGAAAAATGTAAAATGATCAAAATACACTCTCCTTATTTGTTATTCATTTTTATAAACTTCCAAAGGCTTCCTTCACTCTAATTCCCTCCATGAGATTCATGCCAACTCAAATTGGGAAGAGATTCCAATGTGTGCCACTTGTCCCTCCATTCCTAGCTTCCTCCTTCACTCAATTCGAATGGGTGACTCTTTGGCTTCCCTAACTCCCTTGTGCACCCTCTTGGAGGCTATTTTTAGCCCTGACATGTCATATATGTCATATTTCATCAATCAGGTCTGATTTGTGTCATAGGTGTCATATCACCTTCATCATTGTTGTCATAGAAGCTAGGGAATCTAGCCCAAGTGTCTCAACTTCTCTCAAATGCCTCTTCTTCTTCCATGGGAGTTACTCTTCCACTCCAATTCGACCTTCATTGATTCATGCCAAGTGTATTTACCTTCCAGCTCCCCCAAGAATGTGGACTCCACCTAGGATTCGAATGGGTGAGAGTAGGATGCCATGTGGCATAGGGAATCTTTCTTAAATGGGCCCCACATCTCCCATGTGCCCTCATGACCAAGTGCCACCTTATTTTCATATCTTATTTATTTATTTATTCCCCATTTAATATATTTTTTCAAGCTAATGTCCATTTGGGGTTTTATAGTTCCCTTATTCCAAATCTAATGTTTCCACCCCAACCTAGGAAACTAGTAGATTGGTGGAATTTTCTCTTTTTGAGATTTATTTGAATGGGGCTAACATTTCTTTGTCATAAATGGAGTAGAGATTCTCATGTGGCTGCAACTTTCTGCTCTCAAAATCTATGGGGTGTTTATTTTTCTTTAGGACCTCCCCTATGCCTTCTCTTGATGCATCACATTCCAAGACAAATGGTTTAGAAAAAACAGGTAATGCAAGTATTGGACAACTAGTCATTACCTCTTTCATTCTTTGGAAATCCTTTTCAGCCTCTTCATCCCATTTGAAAACATCGTTCTTTGTCAAATCAGTAAGTGGGGCAATCAATTTGGAAAACCCCTTCACAAACTTTCTATAGCAAGTGCATATTCCAATGAAGCCTCTCAATGCTGTGATGTTTTTGGGTGATGGCCATTCAAGAATAGCTCTTATTTTTTCCAAGTGCATCTTCACTCCATATTTCCCAATGATATGCACAATATATAAAACTTCTTTCAACCCAAATTCACACTTGGACAACTTAGCCAACAAAGATTGTACATGCAAAATTTTCAAGACAACTTCTAGATGGTGCAAGTGTTCCTCCCATGTTTTACTGTAAATCAAAATGTCATCAAAGAAAATCAAAACAAACTTATGGATCTGATTGCTAAATATTTGATTCATGCATGACTGAAATGTGGCTAGAGCATTGGTCAAACCAAAAGGCCTGACAAGAAACTCAAAATGGCCATAGTGACATCTGAAAGTTGTTTTTTGTACATCCTCCTCCTTCATTCGAATTTGATGGTAACCAGATCTAAGATCAATTTTGAGAATAATTTTTCTCCATGTAACTCATCCAAGAGCTCATCTATTCTTGGGATGAGATATCTATTCTTGATTGTCTTCTTGTTTAGAGCTCTAAAATCAATGCACATTCTCAAGGTCCCATCTTTTTTCTTTGCCAAAACAACTGGAGAAGCATATGGACTAGAGCTTGGTCTAATGAGTCCCAATTCAAAGAGATCTTGAATAGAATTTTCAATCTCCTCTTTGAAATTTTTGGGATGTCTATATGGTGGTATTTGTATAGGTGAAGTTCCCACACCCAAAAAAATGTTGTGCTCAACTCCTCTATCGGGTGTCCTTCCAAGAAGAAGGTCTCCAAAAACCTTTTCATATTTGTGTAGTAGCTTCCTTGTCTCTTTTGGATGTTCTGAAATATTTATTTTTGGTTTTGGGTGAAGTGATGCAACATTCAGTAGCCCATTCAATATCTCCATGCTTCAATATGGACCTCATATTGTGGGAGGACAATACTTGATTCAGATAAGTGTCCATTCCTCTCACAACCCTTTGATTTCCTTCCAAACCTTTGAATCTCATTTCAGGAATTTGATAGTTCACTGTATGTTCCCCTATAGAGTACATCCATTGCACTCCCAAGACCACATTAGTATCAACAACATCAACCACATAAAAGTTATAAAAAAAAGTGTAATTACCTATGGTGAGTTGTAGCTTTGGAATCCATGTTTTGCACTCCATAGTATTGTGACCTGTAATGATGACAATTGAGCCATCGAATAGTTCAATAGGTATCTTTCTCCTCTCCACCATGGATGCATCAATTAATTTATGTGTGGCTCCTCCATCTACCAATACTAAAACCCTTTGTCCTTGTACTACTCCCTTGCATCGAATAGTGTGAAAACGAGGCACTCCTGAAAGCATGGACATTCTCCATTTGTCAGGTGATGGGTGATATTCTTCTTGTTTCCCTTATTCTATTGTGTCATATCCCTCTTCTTGGTCTGAAATATGTCCCTCTTCCTCCATACCCCATTCATACTCATCATTATTAGAAAATACTTCAATGTATCGTGCTTTCCCCTTAGCACATTTATGCCTTGGTACCCATGGTTGGAAGCATGTGTAACATAGTTTCTTTCTTCTGAGTTCTTCCTTGTTTGGTCCCTCTTTTTTATCCTTTCCAAATGTATCTTTTGGCCATGGATTCTTTTCAAATCTGAATTTGGAAGTAAATTTGAGCTTGGGAGGAAACCTTGTCCTAGGTAGCACATTTTGCAGTCTCTTGCCAAGTTCATGGCATCTTTTAATGAATTAGGTTTGTGGGCCTTAACTAAACCCTTCAAAGGTTCATCCAAAATTTCAGTAAAGAGAAATACTAATCTGACCATAGATATATCAGCCACCTTAACTGATAGTTTTTGGAATTCCAACATCTACTCAGCAGGGGTTCCAACTTGCTTCAATTGGGATAGTTCTTTGAAAGGAATTTATGGGTATTTTTGCTCAAATATTTCCAATACCCTGTAAAAAAATTCTTCATATGTTTTAACCTAATCATGTCCCAAATTTTTAATCCCATGGAACCACCAATCATTGGCTTCCCCTTCAAGATGCAAAATAGCCATTTTTAGAGCATCCTATTCAACCATTGGATTCAACTGAAAATACACATCTAGTTTTTGTGCCCAAGTATTTGCAGAACTTTGAGATGAGCCATCAAAAGTAGGAAGGGGCATTTTACCTATGGCATAATTCAATTCTTTATTCTGAAAAGGAGTCCTATTACCTTCCCTTATTTTGAGTTTGTTTGAGACATTAAAGTATTGATCAAATGGTAGAGTCCTTCTACAATCTTCACTCAACTTTTTTCATTCTGTTATAACTTCTTTCATATCATATTGGGTGTTAGGTTCTTCTTTGGATTCAAGAAATTTAGGTGTAGTAGGCCTTTTTTAACTCTAAAATTCATGAGGTCTATTATGAGGTCCTATCTTTGAGAAAATACTTTCCCCCATTTCTTTTTCTTCCTTGAAAGAAGAACTATTGTTGCCTCCTATTGCCCTTTTGCTTCCAAGTTGACTAGCCAACCATTCGAACCCTTTCATTATATGTTTTTTCATGTTTTAAAAGAATGTTTTCATGAATTTCCTAAACTCCTCATTCTACTCTAAGGTTCATTTCTCATCCTTATCCATAGTTTCAACAAAATGCTCTTCTTCTCCTACTTCTTCCTCTTCAACAAAGGTGCTTTTAGTTTCAATTCCAAAAGGTGGTCCCTAAATTCTTATCCTCATTAATGGTCAGCCACATCAGGTGAAAGGACCATGCTTTGATACCACTTTAAGTGTCCCTTTTTCATAAATTTGGTAAAATTGGAAAAATTGCAAATTTTGGCCAATTCGACCCTTAGACTAGTATTGACCCAAATGCCTCCAAATGGCTTCAAATGCTTCCAAATTGGTTATGAATGTGTTTGGAAGGTATTAATACATAAAATTGTGACTATTGTATTCTTGTACACTCTCAAAATACTTCTTCAACATTCAATTATAATCAGGGAAAGATAGGGCAATTTACTAGTCAAATCTAGGTTCAAATCCCCCATGGGTAGTGGTCAAAGATGGATCTCCAAATGTTGTACAAACTTCCCAAATTTCATATACAAGACATGTTATTGTTAAATTACTTCAATGGTCTCCAAAATACATCATCAATCAGTTCCTAAAGGCTTCTTCAACTTCCATAAATCATATGTGTGTATACTAGCATTAACATAGGGGGAAATGATAGTAAATCTTCACAAATGGTTATGGAACTTGAGAATATTGCTCCAAATTATTGTCTAATGAATATAAAACTTATTCATAATATTAATGGTTCTCCATACAACAATAATATATCATATTTTGACTGAACCATTCGAATTTGATACCACTTCAAGTGCTTATAACAAGGTATTGGGGAAATGGCACCATTTAGTCATAGTTTAGCATTTGTACATAAAATATCTTGGGGTTTTGATATGAAAGTATTATGAGCAGTAAATATAGAGTATATTTATCATATTACAAAAATATGGGGCCTCAAGAGCTATCCCAAAGATATCATCACCTCACCTAGTGCGCCCCTACTCAAGGAGCAAGAATATGACAAGAAATGGAAGAATAGTTGTAGAAGCAAGCTGAAGGAGATGTGATCACGAGCTTCCCTGTAGCTTCAACCTGAAACAAATGACTCCATTGTAGCTCCAAATGAAAGGTCTGAATGTCCTTTCCAATTTCCAATTAGGATGGGAATCTTTCACCCTCGAAATTGGTGCTAAGGCAAGTAGAATAACACTCTACTAGCTCTCATCTCCAAATGAAAAATGTAAAATGATAAAAATACACTCTCCTTCTTTGTTATTCACTTTTATAAACTTCCAAAGGATTCCTTAACTCAAATTCCCTCCATGAGCTTCATGCCAACTCAAATTGGGAATAGATTCCAATGTGAGCCACTTGTCCCTCCATTCCTAGCTTCCTCCTTCACTCAATTCGAATGGGTGACTCTTTGGCTGCCCTAACTCCCTTGTGCGCCCTCTTGGAGTCTATTTTTAGCCCTAACATGTCATATATGTCATATTTCAGCAACCAGGTCTTATTTGTGTCATATGTGTCATAGCATCTTCATCATTGTTGTCATAGAAGCTATGGAATCTAGCCCAAGTGTCTCAACTTCTCTCAAATGCCTCTTCCTCTTTCATGGGAGTTACTCTTTGTTGGAGCCTAGGCCGTAGCTGCGGTAAAGCTGCGAATTTTGGGAAAAAAGCACAAGTGTGGAAGGAAAGTGCTAATTTTGGGACAAGCACTAAGTTTTAAGCAAGAAGGAGACGGTGCGCAGTACGGTGCCAGATGGACAAGCTCAACGAAGATCACGGACCGGAAATCGCGAAGCTCGCGCGCACGTCATACAAGAATGAAGGTGGCTCAGCTACCATAATAAATAAGGCGATGGAGTAGAGGGCTCAGCTACCCTCATTTAAAGGCTAAGTACAGAAGTTATGGTTGCTCGCATCAAGGAGGAGCAATGGACCAGAGCATTGAAGGCGAAGGACAAGCGCCCATACCCACAATCTGCGCCGAAAGTCAAGGAGCCTGCAGGAAGCGGCGACGTGACTACAAGCGGCGCCTACAATACACCTAGCCATGTGCGTGGTTAGGGTTTTTGGGAATCACTGTTGGGAAAGGCCCACAGTTGTGTAAAGGTGTGACCGTCATGGCCACCTATATATATGTATACATGATAAGAAGAAGAGTTAGATATTTTTGGGATAAGTTAGATGGTTAGACTGTTAGATAGTCAGTCTCGAGGATAGATCATGTGTTGATTATCCTTTGCTATGCTTTCTACCGAGTGTGTAGAACTAGAGTAGAATCGGATAGCCGAGGAGCTAATCCCTGAGTAGCCAGACAGTCTGAGTTGACGTCTGTGCCTTTGTAATCTCTGTAGAGAAGAGACTAGATTGAGAGAAGGGCTCCCAGCTGTGTGCGTGGAGTTTCCTGTAAAGATCTAAGGCTGCAGCTGTGTGCGCAGCGTATTGTATAACTCTAAGGTTTTCTGGTTAATATAAACTCCCGTGGACGTGGTTTTCCTCGAGGAGATGAGCTTCACATATTTCTCCTTGTTATAATGTTGTTTGAATGATTAACTGTTTAAGCTCCTTACCTGTGCATGCAAGACCCTTGTATTATCTTTGCGACCGTTAAGTGAGTTTGAGAAGGTCCCTTGATAGTTATAAGCGTCAAGTATTGATATTGAAGAAGTGGTGGAGCGTTGTCGCTGCAGCGAGCGAGGACTGCGTTACTGCGCTGGGTGCGCAGGGCGAGGAAGTACTTAACGCTTCGACGCAAGGAATAGTTGCCTTCTGCGCCGGAGAGGAGAGACTGCGCAGTGGGCCTGCTGAGGAAGGAGTCCGCGCAGTTGCGCCGAGGGGCCTGCAGGAAAGTCAGACCGCCGATATCTGAGGAACCGGAAGAGGAAGCACAATCTCCGCGTCACCACGGTTAAGGAAATCTGATTCCTTAACCCCCCCATAGCCACTTTGGGTGAGACCTCGAGCTGCTGCGCAGCTCGTTGCCGAGAGGGCCAGTGCGCCAAGGGGTTTGTTGTTGCGCTTCATGAAAACCCGGGTCTGCCCAAGTAAAGCAGCCAACAAATGGTTCCGTTGCCTTATGACTTCTTGATCACGTCACTTCCATTGCTTTGAACCCTGTTGTTGAGCCAACAAATGGTTCCGTTGCCTTATGACTTCTTGATCACGTCACTTCCGTTGCTTTGAACCCTGTTGTTGAGCCAACAAATGGTTCCGTTGCCTTATGACTTCTTGATCACGTCACTTCCGTTGCTTTGAACCCTGTTGTTGAGCCAACAAATGGTTCCGCTGCCTTGAGACTTCTTATTCCAGTGACGTGCGAGATTGGTGCGCAACCTAGAGAAAGAAAAGAGCCAACAAATGGTTCCCTTGCCTTGCGACTTGCTGCTGTGAGACTTACTATTTCCCCGACGTCTGAGATTGTTGCTGAAGCCAGCACAAGGTTCTGTTACACTGAGACTTGCTCAGCTAACAAATGTGTTACTGGAATCCTACAGCTAAAGAAATTGGAGACTGGTTTGATTTAAAGGCTAAAGAGTTCGCTGAACAAGAAAATAGAAGTTCTACGCTCCAAACAGAAGACTGGTTACAGAAGTATATTTATACTGACCTTCACGAAATTTTCTTTGTTACATTCGCACTGGAGTTACACGCTTGGATAGCCAAGTTAGCAGATTCTAGACCTACTGTGCATATTGATCGACCCGTCGCTTGGACGCCTGAGCTAGTCAGTATTGTGAAGCAGATAGACAATCCTGTGTCCCGCGCAGTAGACTTTTGGTTGAATAGTCTACTGAAAGGTTTCATCATCGAGTTTGCAGTAGATACAAGAAAGAGTTTCAGTGAAGCTGAGAGGAATTTCTTCCAAGTACACAGAGGTAAGTTCTTAAATTCTCTGAACTTATGGATTAAAATGCTTTTGTATGAAAAAGGAAAGCTATGTATTGCTTCTGATGAATAGCATAGACAAGTAATGTCCGTAGATTCTGATAGTGATCCTGAACTTATTGGTTGCACTCGTAGTGGAAAACGATATAAAGTAGGCCTTGACCAATATTCTTTTGAGTCTAGCCCAGATGATAGCCAAGTCCCTAGAACAAGCCATATAGAAAGACAAGGGAGTGTTCATATCCCGTATCACCCCTTTACACCGCAAAAACCAGACGGAGCTCAGTATAACCCCGCAGTAACACCTTCTAGTAGCCCACACGGTACTTCTAGTACCTCTGTACCACCTTTATTTAACCAGCCCAGAAGCACTGCTACAGCACCCTCACCTCAACCTAGCACAAGAAGGATGGGTGATGACATGAAGCTACCAACTTTTAGAGGAACAGGGATAGAAGACCCTGAGCAGCACTGGTTCTTATGTGAAGCCATTTGGACAATTAAGCAAATTAACGATGATGTTGTTAAACTGGTTCAGTTAGCAACCACACTAAGAGAAAGAGCCTTAACTTGGTTCATGAAATACTTAGCAGCACAGAATAGAACGCTTGCTGATGTAAGAAATGCTATGATTCGGGAATTCAAGAAACCTAAATCAGAATCACAGTGTATAATAGAGCTCAAAGACATCAAACAGCTACCTACAGAATCAGTATGGGACTTTGACCAGAAGTTTAAAGCCTTGATAGATCAAGTAAGCTTCGAGTTTGCACCACAACAACATAAAGAATGGTTCATTGCTGCGCTACTCCCACACATTAGACTTCCTCTCATGCAACAGAATCTCAATACTCAGGAACAAGCTCTAGAGATGGCTATGAAACTAGAAGCTTCGCCCATTGCGGGAACAAGCAACGATGTTGCGCAGTTGCAGAACCAATTAGCAAACTTAACCTTGCAAGTGCATGATATTAAGAAAGGCAAGGAGATTAAGGAAGAAATTTGGTGTACAAAATGTAAAGCCCAAGGTCATTCAAAGGACCATTGCCCCGTTTTCATAGACTATATTGCAACTGGAGCACCTAACCATTTACCACAGGCACAGGGGCCTTGGTGTGAAATCTGTAGAACTAGAGGTCATAGACCACAAGAATGTCACTTACTTCAGAAATATGTACAAACTCCAAAGAATCTATATTGTAATTTCTGTAAATCAGTAGGTCATGATGAGAACAATTGTAGAGCATATGATCTTATGATAGAAAGAAAGCATGATGTTTATAGGGTACAAGCAGAGACACAAGGACCCACAACCGGTCCACCGTATGACCAAACCCGCGACGCCCGAGCAGGAAATTACAGGGGACGCGGACGCACAACAAATTTTGGTCGCGGAAGAGGACAGATTACTTGTTATAATTGCGGAACACAAGGTCATTTTGCCAGGGATTTCCAAAATCCCACAACTCTCTGCAGGTATTGTAAATCTTCTGACCATATCATTGAAGAATGCCCTCAGTTACAGGCTAAGATGCAAGCAAAGACCCCACAGGTCAATCAGAATATTCAGTTAATATAGTGACACGCAGTGGAGCAATCACTGGTGCGCAAGAGATGGGAATGGGAAAGCAAGCGACGCAATGGGTGCGCCGTGCTAATATTAAACTAGCCCCACTGAACCTGCAGAAGCAAAAAGAAGCATTCAAGCAAGCTCAAGAGTATTTCTCAGATCCGAGAGCTTCAAGTTCTGCCGCAATTCCGCAGAACAATATTAGATCGCAAGTGCTAAGACAAGACAACCTGGCACAAGAACAGGCCACTACAGCTGGAAGACCTGACGAGGAGCATGCACTAGGCAGTGTTCATGCGTTCCTGCGACAATGTTTAAAATTGTTGCGCAATGAAAAGGCAACTTTAGAACTCCAACACTTGTTGGATCAGTGCCAACAGTCTGCTTCGACGAACACACCGCAGTGTGCTGTTCACCAGATTAGGAGTCACATTAGAACTGGAAAAGAAATGAGGCTCACAGCGCAGATTGGAGCATTTGAAATGGACGAAGTCATGTTAGATTTGGGCTCAGAAGCCAATGTTCTCACTATGCAGACATGGGAACAGATGGGAAGCCCTCAGCTTACAAGATCCCCTATCCAGCTAAGACTCGCGAATCAGCAACGAGTCTCTCCATTGGGCAGATTACCCAATGTACCTATTGATATTGAAGGAGTAAGAAGCTCTGCAGATTTTGAAGTAATCAAAATCCTGGATGATAGTAGACCATACCCAGCACTTTTAGGAATAGACTGGGCATTTGATAATTTGGCTGTCATTAACTTGAAGAAAAGACAGATGACCTTTGAGGATGACCAGATTAGGGTCATCGCACCACTTGATCCTATTCAAGGACCAAGGTATATAGAACCCATTCGCGCAGAAGAGGAAGCGCGCCACATGGAAAGTTTGTACCAAATGACTACTAACCACAATGACTATGTCAACCCCACAGCAGATGGCCATATCAGCTGGCGATGCGATAGCTCGTGCACATCAGACTCAGATGCAGGATTGGAAAACTGGCAGAATCGTTTACATGAGGTTTCTGCAAGGCGTTGCGCCATGATGACTAAATCCATTCGATGGATTGGCACAGAACTAACTGACACTCCACTTTTTGATGGTTTAACTGAAGTAACTAAATTCATACATGAATATGAACAAAAGCTTCCAGAACAGCAGCGCATCCAGACACTGGATGTAGCATTGCGCGCTACACCCGCAAGATGGTGGGTCGCGCATAAAGAGAATATTCATACATGGCAAGACTGTCGCAGATTGATACTGCGCAGATTTCAGGACACCACAGCCGAAGTCCTACGCAAGTATGAGGGACAGAGTGACCCTAGGTCACACATTGAAGCATGTATTCAGCAATGGTCAGATATTCCGGAAGATGAGTGGGTTCACCTATTCATCCACACATTGGACACAGTTCCAAGGAACTGGTACACTGAAACAGAATTGCGCAGAGGCACTCTCACTTGGCCTCTAATGATGGAAAGCTTTCAACTTACCTTCATTTTTGAGTCAGAACATCCGAGTATTGATCAAGCTTTGCAGTGTATTAAAAAGAAGATATTTGAACAATGCCCGTTATCAGAATATTCCCAACCAGATTGGGCTGTCCAGATAGAACATGCCGTGGAATGTTATAACTTCACCGCTGAAGATGAGGAGGACGATCCTCGCAACATCAATATCCCAGAATCAGAAGGGACGCGCAAGATCGAAGGTCCTGAGCTTGATATTCCTGCCATCACAGAACACGTCAAGCTCAAGAAGATTAACATTGGTACAGAAGCTGAACCAAAGTTTGCTTCTATAGGAGATTATTGGGATGATGAAACTGTTGGACATGTTTCAGAATTATTACGTGACTACCAGGATATCTTTCCTACCAAGTTCACAGAAATGAAAGGCATCCTAGGAGACTTAGGAGTGATGCGCATACCTCTGAAACCAGATGCCAAGCCAGTAAAGCAGCGCCCATACAGGTTGAACCCGCGCTATAAAGAAAAAGTCAAAGAAGAAATTGATAAAATGCTCGCAGCAGGTATTATCGAGCTAGTAGAGGAAAGCGATTGGATTAGTCCTATGGTGGTCCAAGAAAAGAAAACGAAAGGTGAAATAAGAATCTGTGTCGACTTGCGCAAACTCAATGATGCATCCGCACACGATCCATTCCCCACTCCTTTCACAGATGAAGTACTCGATAATGTTGGAGGACAAGAAGCTTACTCTTTCACTGATGGTTTTTCGGGATATCATCAGATCAGAATCCATCCGGACGACCGCCACAAGACTACTTTTGCAACTGAATGGGGCTCATTCCAGTATACGGTAATGCCCTTTGGTCTTAAAAACGCACCTGCTATCTTCTCTAGAGTTGTTGTTGCTGTTTTTAAAGAATTCATTCATAAGTTTCTAGAAGTCTATTTTGATGACTGGACTGTATTTGGCCTATTAAAGAACCATATTGCAAATCTGCGCATGATGTTAGAAAAATGTAGACAGCACCAGATTTCCCTTAACTTGAAAAAATGTATATTTTGTGCGCCCTTTGGTATTTTGTTGGGACATATTGTATGCAGACAAGGACTCCTGATGGATCCTGCGAAGGTTGCCATCATTGCTAATTTACCTGCGCCCAACTCAGTTAAGCAATTGCGCACTACATTGGGACATACAGGATACTACAGAAAATTCATCAAAGGATATGCAAGGATCACAGCACCTATGGAAAGATTGCTGAAAAAGGATTCGAAGTTCCAATGGACAGAAGAATGCCAACAGAGCTTGGACACACTTAAAGAAAAGATGATCACAGCGCTTATTCTAGTTTTCCCGGACTGGAGAAAACCTTTTCATGTTCATGTTGATGCTTCTTCCATAGCATTGGGGGTTGTGCTTACACAGTCTGGAGAAGGAAGTATTGACCACCCGATTGCTTACTCCAGCAGAAAGCTATCTACAGCTGAGAAGAACTACACCACTACAGAAAGGGAAGGATTAGCTATGGTGTATGCCCTACAGAAATTCAGACACTACCTGCTAGGCGCTCATTTTAAAATGTACACTGACCACTCTGCTTTAAAATATTTGGTCAATAAACCAGTGTTAGGAGGAAGAATTTGCAGATGACTACTGCTCTTTCAAGAATATGATTTCGAGGTTATTGTAAAGCCAGGCAGATTGAATGCAGGGCCTAACCATCTATCCAGGATAGAGTCAGGAGAGGAACCTACAAGTCTGGAGGACAATCTGCCTGACGCACAGTTGTTTTCTATTCAAGCAGCAGATGAATATTATTCTGATATTCTCGAGTTTCTCACTACCGGGCAAGCGCCGGCTGAGTTTACAATCCAGCAGAAGAAGCAACTTGTTGTCAGAGCCGCAGACTTCACTTTGATAGCAGGCCAGCTTTATAAGTTGGGCCCTGACGAAGTTTTGCGCAGATGTATCTTACCACATGAAAAGAGCTCTATCATCGCAGAAGCGCATTCAGGTACCGCAGGAGGCCATTTCGCAGGAAAGCCGACTGCGCAAAAGATATTAGCTGCAGGTCTTTGGTGGCCGACATTGCACAAGGATACTAAGGCGTTCTGTAAATGTTGCGATGTGTGCCAGCGAACAGGAAAACCCTCAAGGAGAGATGAAATGCCGCTACGACCCCAGATCACACTGCGTGCTTTTGATAAATGGGCCATTGACTTTGTAGGACCTATTAACCCACCAGGAAAAAGAACTGGCGCAAGATACATCATTACAGCTACTGAATACCTCACCAGATGGGATGAGGCGAAGCCAGTTAAGAACTGCGACGCTGCTACGGCCGCACAGTTCATTTTCGAGAATATTATCACTAGATTTGGATGCCCAGTGATCCTCATGAGTGATCAGGGTACACATTTTCTCAATGAGACTATAGAGGCCCTTACTGAAGAATTTCAAATTAATCACCATAAGAGTACACCCTACCATCCTCAAGCTAATGGTACGGTGGAAGCATTCAATAAAATTCTTGAGAATGCCCTGACGAAGATCTGTAATCAACAAAGAGATGATTGGGACCTTAGAGTCACAACTGTATTATGGGCTTATAGAACCACTTGCAAGAAACTAACAGGTCACACACCTTTCAGTTTGGTGTATGGACAAGAAGCAGTTATGCCCATGGAATACATTATTCCTAGTCTAAGAATTGCGCAAATCACAGAAATGACAGATCCTGATACTATGAATGAAAGACTTTCGCAACTGCTTGCCTTAGAAGAAGACCGACTTTTGGCCGGATTCCATCAACAGGTACAGAAGGCAAGACAGAAAGCTTGGCATGACAGGCACATTAAGCACAAACACTTTGAAGAAGGAGACTTGGTACTCCTTTATGATAGTAAACTCATCAAGTTTCCGGGCAAGTTTCGTGTACATTGGTTAGGCCCTTTTCAGGTGACAAAAATAACAGAAGGAGGCGCAGTTCAGCTTGCAAAGCTTGATGGAGAATTACTACCTACAATGATCAACGGGAGTCGGCTCAAGCTCTATCGCGACGGCCACTCCGCTCTGTCGACCTAATATATTGCTGAAATGCAGATGCCCAGTGTAGTTGAAAGAGGCACCGCATCCATTCTACACGGAAGTTGCGAGACACTCAGTCTCCGGCTTCCTGCGCAGTTCCTAGAAACATCCGCGCATGTCTAAAGTTTGGGTGGAGCGAACATAGTTGCGCTCTTGCGAAGCTTCTCCCAGGACCGTTGAACTATCGCTCTTGCGGAGCTCCCTGTGTTAATTCACCGCTTGAAGAGTTCTCCTTGTGGACCCCTAGAGGCACAGTTCCCTAAGTTGAAATGACCCGCCGAAAATTTTGAATTACAGCAGTTATGCAGCCGCGTATGAATAAATGAAGGATAACTCCGTTATTTAAGTCTAGCCGCTCTGACGGATTCGGCTTGATCTCCGAAAGATTGGCATTTAACTCAGGCGCCGAAAGCATTAGCTTCTCCAGGAAGGCTGTCAGAGCCCGTCAATCACAATAAATGCACCACTGAGACGAGGAGGATAGCGTGTTGTCAACTCATGTATAGCCGCCTACAGCTACGTAACCCCACTTGGTCGCATTTACTATCACCTTTGACTATAAATACCTCACACTTGTATAATTTTTGGGTTACTTTCCTCGAGTTGCTATCTTGTTTACGAATCCAAGTTATTGTTTTCAGAGCCGAGTTGTGCAGAGTATTTTCCCTTGTTTTCAGCGTCCATATCCTACGCAGGTCCGCCATTTGTTGTCCAAAGTTTTTGTTCCCTACATCAATTCACGACGGAGAACCTGTCAACTGAAGAAGTTGTTCGACAATTCCTGCGCCGAGGCTTAGATTTCGGCATGACTACTCCAGTCACGGCTTCGACTTATGTACATCCTGGTTATCAGGATCCCAGACAGTCTCCGGCTACAAGAGCGTCGCCATCGCAGCCAGAAGAACCTGTTCCAGAGCCGTTGGCGACCATGGCGAACTATATTCCGCCGTGTCTAGATGATGCGCCAGAAGTACAGATCCCGAAGAATGCAAAGTATCCCATTCCGTTACCGCCACTACCGGCTAGCGTGCGGGTAGAAGGGCAACTGTTGGGACACATTCCACTGGTCAAGTTCTCTGATTTCAACCTCGGAGACTATAAGACATATCCTCAGTTCCAGCTAGATTGATATCTGAATGTAGTGCATAATCCCACCAGAAAGGTTGACGAGTTTATCCCGAAGGGATTTGCAGCAAATCTTGAGCGCCCTGGACTCCTGAATTTGTTGAAGCTACCGCACTTTGGGCGTAGCAACGAAGTCAATGCAGTTGTTAAGACGCTGCTCTCATGTGTTCATGGAGGTTACCTTTGGCTCGGGAGGCCAATTGATCTAAATGTTGATTTAATTCACCGCATCACCGGTCTATCTAAGGCTGGTAAGGATCCCAATATGTGGGAAAGGACAAGGACAGAAAATTGGCTGCACAGCTGGTGCAGAAGTATAACTTGACAAGAGGAGGTCGGGCTTATGACCTCACCACAGTAGAAGATGAGGCACTGCGATTTACAGGAAGTCTGCTTGCAGGTAGACTTCTCACAAAGTGCCGACCGAAGGAAGTTACTGGAGCCGTCGTAGAGCTCGCCATCGCAGCTGCGGAGGGAGAGCAGTACAACTGGTCTCTCTTCCTGCTGAATTATTTCTTGGCTGATTGCCTGAATGTGCAGGACAATGCAGCCCAATCATTCCATTTTTCCTGGCTTCTAATTTTATGCGCTCTCGTTGGGTGGAAGGAGCCCCCGAATACTCAGTTCCTTCCGCGCCGCGCAGGAGAGGTTGCCGGCATGCGCTACATCAACCTATGGGATTCTCCCAATCCCGTGAAGCGCAAGATGAATCACGTTGTCTTTTGTGAGTACTACTATCTCCTCCGAGATACCATTCAAGAAATTCCAAGGCTGAGCGAGGAGACAGCCACATTATATGAAGGAAAGTTGGCTTTTACTGCCGACATACATCAACTTTACCTCCGTCCTTGCGGCATTCCAGATGAATGGGCGCTAGGCCTTTACAGAATGACTACCGAGGATGTTGAAGAAACCATCAAGTCTTGGTCGGATGAGTGGAGGGAGGCCGCCGATCTCGCATCCGCGCTGCCGACCGCCGCTGCGAAAAAGAAGGATAAGGGCAAGGAAGCCCCGGAGCAAAGAAGTGATGAAGGTTCCACAGAACTGGCCACCAAGAAGCAAAAAGTGTCGCATCCCGCTGAGGCTATTCCCTCGGGGATCGACCAGTACCTACACGACCAATTTCGTGAGCTGCGCAATGCGCACGCTCACATCAGAAGTGCTTTAGATTTGCAGTTCGTAGAACTGAAAGGTCTCGCAGGAAGAGTTGCGCAGACCCATGCGCCAACATCTACTTCGCAGGCGCCACAAGAAATTCCAAGTGCTGAGCGAGTTGAAGTACTCGCAGAAAGGCATACTGTCGTGCATATTCCCCCTACCAGCATGACACTTCCAGATCCGCTAGCTGCACTACAGGTAAGCTCAGTTGGGCCTGTAGAAATAAATTTGTCTTTAATTCCTATAGAGACTCTACAACTTGTGCATGAGAAAGTTTCTGTTGAGCTGAGAGCTAGAGAGCTCTCCACCTTCCAGGCAAACCAACGACTGCAATCACAGGAGTTACAATTGAAGGCAATCCATAAGAATGTATCTGAGAAACTTGCACTTTATGAGGCGCAAGACATCGGCATCAGAAATGCAGTGAATGAGATTGCCCAGGAGTTGCCGACTTGCGAGATTCAACCAGACCTCCCTCTGGTTGAGAAAGTTCAAATTATTGGAGGAAGGGTCAAAACCCTGGAGCAAGAAGTAGTTGCTATGGCTGAGGACCATAGAACCCAGATCGCTGAGCTAGAAGCTCGAGTTGCCGCGCAGTTTACGGATGATGCGCAGGTACAATTTGAAGCGCTGAGCAGAGCTTCCACACAGATGAAAGATAGAGTACTGGAAGCCGAGAACCTGATGAACCAAGCTATGGAAGCTTGGACGGAGCTTGAGAAGCTCCCCTTTAAAGTTGGTCTGTCAGAACAGGTGCAAGCCGCGGAACAGTCTCTCACTGTTCTGACTGAAGAAGCTAAGGCCTTAATAGGCTTAGCAAAAATGAAGAAAATGAGTGAAGTGCGCAGAATGCAGCAGCAACTGCACAAGCTCAGAACTGAAGATGAGAAGCTCACCAACAGCATTCAGCCATTCATGGATGAGTATGCTGAAATCGTTGCCCAGGTCGAGGCAAAAATCAAAGAGATTGCTGAATCTCAGGAGGTGATTGATACTATCACTAAAGAAGAAGCCACCGCAGAAACGGTGCAGACAGCTGTGGAGTGTGTCGATGAATTGGACTCCGCTATTGCGAAGTGGAAGAAAACATTCGCGAAGACCCAAGCACGAGCAGAGGCGCAGATCAAGCGACCACACGCTAGTGCGAGTGCCTCGAGGGCGAGCCACAAGTGAGTGTTAGGGGCCTGTTGGAGCCTAGGCCGTAGCTGCGGTAAAGCTGCGAATTTTGGGAAAAAAGCACAAGTGTGGAAGGAAAGTGCTAATTTTGGGACAAGCACTAAGTTTTGGGCAAGAAGGAGACGGTGCGCAGTACGGTGCCAAATGGACAAGCTCAGTGAAGATCACGGACCGGAAATCGCGGAGCTCGCGCACACGTCATACAAGAATGAAGGTGGCTCAGCTACCATAATAAATAAGGCGATGGAGTAGAGGGCTCAGCTACCCTCATTTAAAGGCTAAGTACAGAAGTTATGGTTGCTCGGATCAAGGAGGAGCAACGGACCAGAGCATTGAAGGCGAAGGACAAGCGCCCATACCCACAATCTGCGCCGGAAGTCAAGGAGCCTGCAGGAAGCGGCGACGTGACTACAAGCGGCGCCTACAGTACACCTAGCCATGTGCGTGGTTAGGGTTTTTGGGAATCACTGTTGGGAAAGGCCCACAGTTGTGTAAAGGTGTGACCGTCATGGCCACCTATATATATGTATGCATGATAAGAAGAAGAGTTAGATATTTTTGGGATAAGTTAGATGGTTAGACTGTTAGATAGTCAGTCTCGAGGATAGATCATGTGTTGATTATCCTTTGCTATGCTTTCTACCGAGTGTGTAGAACTAGAGTAGAATCGGATAGCCGAGGAGCTAATCCCTGAGTAGCCAGACAGTTTGAGTTGACGTCTGTGCCTTTGTAATCTCTGTAGAGAAGAGACTAGATTGAGAGAAGGGCTCCCAGCTGTGTGCGTGGAGTTTCCTGTAAAGATCTAAGGCTGCAGCTGTGTGCGCAGCGTATTGTATAACTCTAAGGTTTTCTGGTTAATATAAACTCCCGTGGACGTGGTTTTCCTCGAGGAGATGAGCTTCACATATTTCTCCTTGTTATAATGTTGTTTGAATGATTAACTGTTTAAGTTCCTTACCTGTGCATGCAAGACCCTTGTATTATCTTTGCGACCGTTAAGTGAGTTTGAGAAGGTCCCTTGATAGTTATAAGCGTCAAGTATTGATATTGAAGAAGTGGTGGAGCACTGTCGCTGCAGCGAGCGAGGACTGCGTTACTGCGCTGGGTGCGCAGGGCGAGGAAGTACTTAACGCTTCGACGCAAGGAATAGTTGCCTTCTGCGCCGGAGAGGAGAGACTGCGCAGTGGGCCTGCTGAGGAAGGAGTCCGCGCAGTTACGCCGAGGGGCCTGCGGGAAAGTCAGACCGCCGATATCTGAGGAACCGAAAGAGGAAGCACAATCTCCGCGTCACCACGGTTAAGGAAATCTGATTCCTTAACCCCCCCATAGCCACTTCGGGTGAGACCTCGAGCTGCTGCGCAGCTCGTTGCCGAGAGGGCCAGTGCGCCAAGGGGTTTGTTGCTGCGCTTCATGAAAACCCGGGTCTGCCCAAGTAAAGCAGCCAACACTCTTCCACTCCAATTTGACCTTCATTGAGTCATGACAAGTATATTGACCTTCCAAATCCCCCAAGAATAAGGACTCCACCTAGGATTTGAATGGGTGAGAGTGGGATGCCATGTGGCATGGGGAATCTTGCTTAAATGGGCCCCACATCTCTCATGTTCCTTCATGACCAAGTGTCGCCTTATTTTCCTATATTATTTATTTATTTATTCCCAATTTAATATATTTGGTCAACCTAATGTCCATTTGGGGTTTTATAGTTCCCTTATTCCAAATCTAATGTTTCCACCCCAACCTAGGAAACTAGTAGGTTGGTGGAATTTTCGCTTTTTGAGATTTATTTGAATGGGGACATTATAGAACCCTGCAATTCGTAGCCCTCTGATGGTTAATGGAAATGTTTTCTCTGGATATTTTTTTTTCAGGAAACACTAGTTGAAGGTTCTAAATCTAGGGATTTCATGTGGCGTTTATTCCCAACTTGGAATTGTTGCTCTATTGATGCAGAAGGACACTCGGGAGGACTCATCTCAGTGTGGAATCCTTCTTTATGAAAAATTTATCCGTATCAGATTGGTGGTGGTATTCTATTAGTTGGTAGAAGAAGAGAACTAGATATTCCCATCCATGTTTTCAATTGTTACGGTCCAACTCTGGACAAACAGGTCTATTGGAATGGGTTAAATAGAAGGGGACTATTGGATGTTAAGTCAATCATCGTGGTTGCGTACCTTAATTTCACGGTGGTGGCTAAGGAGTCTTAGGGTAACAGAGCCAGGATAGACCCTCTACAATCCCGGTTCCGATATTTTATCACGAGACATAACTTAATCGATATTGAACTGTGTCCCTTTGTTCCCACTTGGCGTAATGGTAGAAAGAGTGAGGATTCCATTGCAAAAATACTTGATAGGTTCTTACTACATGAAGACCTATTTGAGAGCTTGGATCGGTGTTCCTCCAGGGTAGAATCAATGGCTATATATGATCATATGATGATCATTTTATGTATGAGGAAAGGTTTGCAGGTTACCAAGTTTCCTTTCAAATATTATTCGATGTGTTCAACGGATGTGGAATTTAATCTCCTATGCTCTCTTAAAGCATTGGTCTCACTGTGGATCAAGTTTTAAAAAAAAACACAGAAAATGGAGGTGATTCTCATTAAAGGTAATATTAAATAATTTTACTCCTCTACTTATGTGGACACAGTATCAGGGTCTAGGATGAAAGTGATCAGGGAGTTGGAAAGGAAAAAATTGGAAATGCTTTGAGCAGAGGAATAAATATGGTGTCTCAAGAGTCTAGCTCTCTGGATTACAAATGGGGACCATAACAATAAATATTTCCATGCTTTTGAGTCTTAGAGGAAAAAATAGAACGCTATATGGGAGATTGAAGATCCTTCAGGAATTAAAGTCTCTAGTCAACAAGGTAGCAAGAATGCAGCTATGGGTTTCTTCTCCAAGATTTTTACCAAAACATTTATCAATAATCTCGAGGCACAAGCTAAGATCATTCAATACATGCCTCGTATTTTTACCGAGGATGAGATTTTTGATGTGGGGATACCAATAACTATGATGGATATTGATAATATATTGAAGGGCATGGCCAAGGATAAAATCCCTAGTCTGGATGGTTGGTCGGTAGAATTATATCTACAATTCCTTGATTTAATCGGTCCAGAACTAGTTTGGTTGGTTGAGGAAGTCCGCTGCTCTGGAAAGATTTCAAGAGGGTTCAATGCCACTTGTTTGGATCTCATTCCAAAGACTTCAAATCCTTCCTCTTTTCAGGACTTCTGTCCTATTTTATCGTGCAATTTAATATATAAAGTTATCTCCAAAGTAATTGCAAAATGAATTAAGGATGGACTATCCCGTGGTATTTCTAAGGAACAATTTGGTGTCTTACATTAGAGGAAGATATTCCACGCTATTGGAGTTGCACAGGAAACTATTCACTTGGAAAAGATTAAGAGATACAAATCATTGATCATGAAAATCGATCTGGTAAAATCATATGACAATGTGGATTGGTATTTTCTCCACCTCCTCCTTTTTACCTCCTCCTTCTTAATGCAAGTTTGGACTTTGTTGTCATTCCATGGATAATGGGATGTGTTTCGTCTGCAAATTTCACTGTATCGATCAATGGAAGCCCCACCTCTTTTTTAAAGAGAACCTGTGGTCTTCGCTAGGGATGTCCCTTGTCCCTTTTTTTGTTCCTCTTCGTCATTGAAGGTCTTATCCGCTTAATATACAAGGAAAAATCGAAAGGCAAGATTTCAGGACTCAAGGTAAATTCCAACCAGTTTATTACCCATTTTCTATTCATTGATGATGTATTATTATTTGGGTTTGGTAACCTAAATGAATGGAAACATTACAAATTACTTCTATATTGTTTCTGTTCGGCATCAAGTATGGAGATTAGTTTTCCTAAATCTTGTATGTATTATCAAAATTTAGATGAAGAATTATGCAAACAAATTAGTACTCTTTTTCCCTTTGAGTTATAGGACCTTGACAAAGGGATAAAATACTTAGGGTATTACTTGAATCCTAATGATTATAATGTGTCTAACTGTTCATGGTTTATAAATAAATTTGAGAAGAAGATTACCACTTGGTACAACTAGAAATTGTCTTTGGGAGGCAGGCTTACGCTTATGAACTCTGTTCTAAATGATATCCCGATATATTGGTTAAATATGGATAAATTTCCATCCTCTGTATTGAATCATATCATGAAATTATTTTTCAATTTCATGTGGCATGCTTCACAATCCCGATCTGGGATACATCTGGTGGCTTGGGAAAAATTAGCTATTCCCAAAGCATAGGGCAGGTGGGGGTTTCATGACATTTACTGGGTCAATTCGGCCTTGCATTTGAAAAGTATTTGGAGGGGGATAATGGACTCTAGAAAGTGGGGTGTTATTTTCAGAAGCAAGTATCTTAAGAATCACATTGTCCTTGAATGGGCCATATCAGAGAATAAGAGAACACACTCGATATCAAACATATGGTCGGGATTGATTAATACATTTTCGCTCCTTAACAGATGGTTATCATGGAGTATTGGTAATGGCTTCCAGGTTAGATTGGGATTTGATCCCTTCATTGGAGTAGATCAGTTTTATGTCTTGTATCCTTTCACTATTCAGGATTTACATCAAAAGGGGATATACTTTCTTAATCATGCTCGGAAATTTCCCTATGGAGATCATTTGGAGGACTATTGGCTCACGGCATTTGATTTAAATTTAAATCCTTTAGAAGCCACCGAATGGGATAGCTATGTGGTCTGTCCTTGACACTCAGGAATTAGACTGTTGTAATCCTTGGATTAGATTATGTGGGAATTATATTCTGAGACAGGTGAAGTAAAAAAAAAGAAGGCCTATATTGTTATTGCCTCCCCTTATCATGAAATACAGGTACAGTGGTGGTATAAGCCTCTATGGAAGTGGCATGCACCAATAAAGATCTGTTACTTTATTTGGATGGCTTTAAAGAACATAATACTAACTGGGGAGAACTATTTGAGAAGAGGCAGGATGGGCCCCTTGGGTTTCTCTCTATCTTGCAGGGATTCAAAAACAGTTGATCACTTATTGTCGAATTGTTACATCACCCTGCAAATATGGGATGAGGTGACGAGTCAGAGTAGAGTTACAAGTTGTTGGTATTTTGGTTCTTTGGAAACTTGTCTTTATCAGTGGTATAAATCCTGTATATATTTCTCATCTTTCCCTTTATATTTTCTTTGGGGAATTTGGAGATACAGGAATGCAATCCTGTTTGATGATATCTTCTACTCTTTGGAGGGATCCTGTAGATTTTTTATGAATTACATTTAGACTTTTCTAGAAAACCTAACAAACTACAACTTGGTAAAAATACCCCTCCTATAATATTAAATCAGGTTCCATTAGGGTACTTTGATGGGGCGAAACAAGGTGGGTCTTGTGGTGTTGGTTTTCTCATATTAATATCTAGAGATCATTATTATGAGGTAAGTATGGGTTGTGGATCAGGTAGCAACACCCGAGATGATCTGCTTTCACTTTGGGGCTTATTAAAGGTGGTTTATATGAAAGATATTTCCACTATACATATTTTTGGTGACTCTGCTGCAGTGATAGAATGGATTTTCGACAACTGAAATTTACAAGTCTCTATTATGGAACACTGGAAGGGCCAGATACAAGAATTTATTCCTTTTTTTGCTACTATCAATTTCACAGATATCACTAGAAATTTCAATCAGAGGGAAAAATGGACTATCCAAACTGGGACTCACTATGGAGGAAGGCTGTGTACATATTAGAGGCTTCCAATACCATATTCAGATGGAAGATAGTTTGCTCCGACTATACTAGGCTATTTAGGTTTTTTCCTTA
Source organism: Larix kaempferi (assembly GCA_027924585.1). NCBI lineage: Eukaryota > Viridiplantae > Streptophyta > Pinopsida > Pinales > Pinaceae > Larix > Larix kaempferi. The sequence continues at coordinate 2,950,222 of BSBM01000522.1, forward strand.
TTATGAATCTTTTTGGCAAGTTGATATTATGAAATCAATATTTACAGATAAATAGAGAAGTATTAGTAGGAATGGCCTTGATAGGATATATAAAAGGCTATATTTGGAGAACAACTCTGTGCTTTTGTAATAGATGGATTTTGGGCTTTGTAGTAATGCATCACATGTAACAGTCTTTAACAGGCTTATGATTTAAAATATTTTACTTTTCACTATGGGATAGGTACATATTGTAGTTTATTTGATTCACTCTATGAATAGTAAGAAACTATTGTTTCTTCTGAAAACAGAAATAAAAGATAAAAGAAGTATTAAACAATTTCTAAATTGTCCTATAATAAAATAATATGATAAAAAAATTTCTTATGATACTAAAAATTAAAGGATGGAAAGTACTTTCTCTACTATTTATGCCCATATAAAATATTTGTAATAATATATTTTTACTAATTAATTTTTTTCTTTAAAACGAAACTTATTATATCTCCATTGTCAAATTAGGATTATCAACAAATAGAATTGATGCATCACCCTTTTTTTTAGCAGAAAAAAAAAAAAGCATACTATTGATATTCAGAGTGAATCAAATAGTACATACTGTTCAATTCTTTGATAGACTTATCAACAAAAATAGCCTTAAAACATTTCTTCCTTCTCAAAACATGTATCAACACTAGACTCGACTTCCCAACCTAAAGAAATTTAAAAAGATAAAAGTAACAAAACTTTGTCACACAGAAATTTATCGATAAAAAATCCTCACTGAACCCATATCACAAACATGTAGACCCAGTAATTCCTCCCATACAATAACACATTCCTCGCCTTCGAATGCTTGTTTTGACAGCTTATCCGCCAAAGAGTTGTGTTGTCGATAGATATGCTCGAAGGATATATCATTGTATGACTGGATTTCTGTCTTGATTCTGTGCCACCAGTGAAGAAGAGAAGTGACTTTTAGAATGTATTGACCACGAGCCCATTTAATGGTCACCCGAGAATCTCCAAATAATTTGAGCTCATTGATACCAAAGTATTTGCCACTTTCAGTACACACCAAAGAGATAGAAGTTCAGATTTCATATTAGTACTTGTACCACAATTGAGTCTCAGGGTATAATAATGTTCCTGATTTAAAAGATAGCTCCTCTTGTCACATATAAGCCATTAGTAGCCACACCATCGAAGAAAGCAACAAGACCATTAAAAAGTGGGTTGAAAGTGCTCACTTTTTGAATTTTTAGACCAGTATTTTATGTACAGTAATCTTTGATCAAGCTCAGAATCTGATTATATGTGTTTAGTAAGTTCGGAACCTTATTTTCAAAAATGACTTTATTTCTGGTATGCCAAATGGACCATGATATCAAATCCATAATCGAAGGAAAATATCTGCATCTTCTGAACCAATGAAGAGAACAAATGTCAAAATTTTCCACACCCCATTGATGATCCAATTTTAAATGAGACAATATCATATTCCAAATATTTCTAGTAAACTCGCAATCCACAAGAAGATGATTCGTAGACTCAGAATTATTTTTGCATAAAAGACAAATACTCAGCCCTAACCACCCTTTATTCAGTATATTATCCAAGGTCTTCAGACCCCCTTGTAGCACATACCACATAAAACATTTGATTTTTAATGGGATCTACCATTGCCAGAGCCTTTTATACCACCAATTCTGCGAAAAAATGCATCTATTTTTTATAATAGAACTGTAAGAAGATTTAGTCATCACCACCCCAGTAGATGGATTAATGTTCCAGATTAGTGCATCTCTTTCTTTTGAAAGTCTGCAACCCGCAGAATTCAAGTTCCTAATGTAACGATCCCATTCAAATGTCGCACTACCTGTGAAACCCAGATCCTTAGCATTAAACCAATAGGAATTTTGGTCAGACTTATCTCTGGTATTTTTTATTTTGTTGAGGATGTAGAGACCATACTCCTTCAATCAGTTAAGGATATCCTTTGAAAGTTTGTAATTTTCCTCTAAACCCAAAATCGGGTTGATCTCGATCAAGATCTCTTTACCATTTCCTACCCTCCAAGATAGATCCTTTGCCAACCAATTGTAGACTTTGATGAAACCATCCCAAACATGAGAAGTTCCCCTAATCATTTTCTTTGGATTCCTAATCCATCTTACAATATCCCATTTTATATACTTCACAGAGAGCACTTCGAACCATAGAGTAGTACCAAAGAGTCCTCTCCATAAAAATTTTAATCTAAGTGCAACGCTAAAGGCGGATAAATTATTTATGCCCCATCCACCATAACTTTCAGGTAATGCTAATCTCTCCCAGTTAGCCATGACCAAATTACTGCTATCCATACCTCCATTCAAAAGAAAATTAAAGAAAATTTTCCTTGAGGAGTTGATAATAAAACATGGGACCTGAGAGAGAGCGAACCAGTATACCGATATCCCTGTCAAAATTGATTTAACAAGTGTGAGTCTTCCTCCCATTGATAGCAACCTGTAATTCCACTGATCTATTTTGCATTCAATTGTAATACCCCTCATTTTGACCCTTAGGATATTTTGGATATAATGTAAATATTGTATGCATATTATGTATGATTCCTAGCGTGGAGCTCGAGGCCAAGGCCCCACTAGTAAATGATCGACCTTGAAGAGGCAAGTATTTGGTATTATGCTACCCATGTGCTAGTAAGCCATGGAAATGGTAAATATGCATTTTAATAGAAATGCCCACAACTAGCTATCCAATGCAACAAGAGATGGGGGCATGATGTTTACAAGGAATTGGGAGAGAAATATTCAAACCCTTGAGCCAATCAAGTCAAGCCAAGTGTCAATGAGAGAACCCATCAACCCTCAACTACCCATGTTGACTTTTGTGCCCAATCATTCATTTCTCCCAAGAGTTGGTTGAGATAGTTAATGCCTTAGGGAATGGAGAGGTATGGCTGTCCAAATTCGGGTATGGGAAAGCCACCCTTCATAGAAATTCATGTTTTTCTTCTTGGGAAAGAAAAGACCCACGAAATTTCTCCTCAATCCATTATTCACCCATCAATTTTCTCTCTCACGAGTTTGGAGCTTCATGGGCGTTTTCCTCCACGTATTTTTTCTGGTTTTTGTGGTTTTCTAGCTGGGAGAAGGGCGTTTTTATGTTGCAGAACCGTGGGGAAGGAAGGGGAAATCGATTTGGGGTCCATAGAGGTTGTTTTGGCCCACTGAATGCTTGTATATCTGTGGGATAAATCGTTTTCTTCACTATGGTCGATTTTCCCTCTCACAAATCCGTTTTTGGTGTGCCCACGTTTTGGGGAAAACCCATGTCCATCTAGTTTCTAAGTCTCATTACTGAAAATGTGTTTCCAATCCCATATCTGAAATCTGTGTGTAAGAGAATGATGGGGTTGAAATGGGTATCCACTGTTTTGGGTTGTGTTGATCTTGAGAGTTCCCTTTCCCTTGTAGATATCGTGCCCAGCTCGGGCGTGGTCTCTGAGTGTTGAAAGAATATAGGCTGGGCAGAGACCTATGGTTGGGTGGAACGTTGCAACGACATAGCTAGTTGCTTGGAACAATTGCACAATGAAGATAAGTATTATTTTTATGTGTTTACTTCTGCAAATGTTTTTAAATTGGTCATGTTTATCCATATGTTGGAAATTGCATAATATATGTGTGTGTAGAATATTACTTCTGCTATGTTAAATTGAATGGCATCTGCACACATTTGTTTTTAATTCTGTGAATTTGATGAATGGGGCTGAGTATGGTGTAGAATCCCAGTTTTTAGTGTCATGATCCCTTCCTCGCGTTGGATCGACGGGAGGGGACGTGACAGATTGGTATCAGAGCATAGGCTACAACATTGGGCCTAATGGGCCAAATCAGGCAACTTGCAGAGGTAAGTATGCTTCCTGATCAACAGTGATCATTAAGAAAAATTTCAATTTTCAAAATTTTTCTAAGTGTTTTTTGAGATTTCTGCCAAGACTGTGTCAGCGAAGATCAGCCAGAAACGTTGAAACAGTCGGTGAGTTTTGTTGATATCGCAGCGACGCGGTCGGCGAGTTTAGCCATTTTTGCATCGAAACAATCAGCGAGTTTAGCCATTTTTGCATCGAAACAATCAGCGAGTTTAGCCATTTTTGCTGTGACACAGTCGGCAAGTTTAGCCGAGTTCACGGCGACGCAGTCGACGATCGCAGTTCGGCGTAAGAATCGATCGACGGTCGCAGGTCGGCGTAATAATCGGTCGGCAGTCGACGGTCGCAGGTCAACGTAATAATCGGTCGACGTTCGCAGGTCGCAGGTCGGCGTAAGAATCAGTCGACGGTCGGCAGTTGGTAGTCGGAGGATATCAGTCGGCGATGAAAGCTCCAAATCGCCGAAACAGTCAGAGGAAAAACGACAAGTCCTCCGAAATAGGAAATTTGAACAGTTTTCCAGGATGAATTTCAGGTGCCAAAAAGTGAAAAATTGCAATGGGACTTATGCGCCAGATTGCGCGAAATTGAAGGATTTACAACAAACAAACAAAAAACGAGGGCGCTGCCCTCGACCCCTTGACCCCCTTCGTCCCCCGGAGACAGTCGTTGAAAGTGTGAAATGCATTCTCTATGCTTGGGATGAGAAGTAGGAATTGCATAGAAGTTTTGTGGAAGCCTTATTAAGAGTAATTGGTTGTAATATGCATTATGAAAGAGCAATGGGAGTTCTTGATAATCAAAGATGGATATTGTATTCCATAAGAAAATGCTGAGCAAGTTATTGGAGCAGTAAGGCAATGTCGATAAGAGGGAAATTTATCACCTTAAACTAATTATGTTTATAACATAACAATTGTATGCTTGGAAAATAGCAAGTAGGAATGTTATACGTGTATATATGCATTGAATTATTGCTTGGTGAGAAAATCATAGCTAACGATTGTGTGTGCATGGTAGAGAGGCCATGAAGTTGGATTAGCTATGATGTGGAAGAAGAAATTCCATGGTATAATGAGGAATGGGAAAGGGAGAATTCCTTAACTCCTCTCTTGCTATTATATGAGCTTTAAATACATAAAATTTTTGACATAGGGATGCTGGAAATGCGAGAGAGTAGTAGATTAAATGCATATGAATTAGTGTGAATGATTAAAGAGTCATTGCATAGTGCATGTGAATTGATTATGCATGAGCATGATGTTGCATATGGGTGAAGGTAATGAAGTTACACATGCAGTATCCCATTAATGGTATTGTCTATGGTTGATGACAATTAATGTTGCTGATAATGGTTGTAGGAATCAGGCCATAGAAGCAAGCCTGAATATGTAAGGGATTAAATAGATGAAATGAATATGCACTAGATGGCATATTAATAAACATTGCACAGTGCATGTGAAAATGTTTGTGCATGTATATGATATTGCATATTGGTAAAATAGTGAGGTTTTACATATGCAATGAGCCACTTAAGATAATTATGGTGGTTGTTAATAATTAGTTGTGTTCGCCTTGGTTGTAGGACCAAAGACAACCAAAGCATGGCTAAAGACATTGATGACGTTGTTGCATGTGACCAACAATCTTATGAAGAAAGGATGGTGCAACAAATCTGTGATCATGAGGTTGGCAAAGGACTATGTAGCCTTCGTAAAAGGCCAACTGATCAGGTGACATCAAGAGATGTTAATGACAGCCATGCATGTAATGGTTATTTATTGCATGAATGTTGAAAGAGGATTTGGTAAGATCCCTTCAACTATGTTTAAACTATGTTGATTTGGTTTGCATGTGGTATTGAGTGCCTAAATGTGGATGTCAACCTACCAAGTATGGTGAGGTGTGGGTAAGTGAAGGCAGGGAGCCTTACACCCTATAGTTGCTTAGAAACCTCAATGCATTCATATGAAATTATATCATGACATTTGTGTATGATGGTTGTGAGTTAACAACCAAATCAAGTGAGGACTTATGGTCCTGTTGTGGTAGTGCATGCTATGTGGGGTAGTCATGGTTAGGCCATAATATGCTTGAATGCATAGTATTCATGAATTAATGCAAGATTGCATTGAGGGGATGTGCATTAAAACATTTTGTACTAACTTGTGGTTATGCATTGGGTGGATACACATTAAAAGATTATGTGAGTGATGTAAATGTGCATGCATAGGTGCAGGTGCACATGTTGGGATGCATTATGTGAATGCATGGTTGTGGTGTATGTGTTATTGCAACCTAAATAATGGATGAGATGATGAATTGATGATAACTCTGGGATCATTTCCTGAGCTACTTTGAATGCAAGAAGAGTAAGTGCATGCCGAAGGTAGTCATGATTGATGGGCTACTAGAATGATCTGTGGAAGGGCAGAGTTGTATAAATAATATGGCTGTGAAGTAATGAGTATCTAAAGCTTCATTTAAATTGCATAAATGATGTGACTGTACCTTGCAATTTTAGTATGATAAAGATTCACATAAAGTAAATGAGTTGGTGACATTGAGATGTTAACCGCTGGAGGTGTTTGAATTATGGAGTGTTATAATGCTGAAAATGATTGTTGCAGCAATGAAGTATTATATGCATAGAGACTTACAAAGCGTTTGGTTGATTGAAGTTTCAGGTTTCAGGTAGATTTTTTTGGGCATGGCAATGTGGGTAAGTCCATGATGAATATTGGAACCTACCATGTGCAAGATCCGAACCTCATGAGAAGGATCTCATGGTTGTAAAAATAGTGCATGTGCAGAACAAATCGTCAATTTTAGACTTGTAGATTTCAGATTTGAGAATTTACTTATAATTGCTAATCATCGTTGGCTCGCATAGAACTATGTCAGGAGGACGTGTTGTAAGTGGACGTTCATGTTATGGTAGCAAGTGTAAAACCATAATGGACAAAGTGATACCACTCACAAGAGCCAAACAATATGAGAATAGACTCATGGCTAAGCAAATCAATTTCTGTAGTAGACAGAATTGCAAATTCATACTTGAATTTAGTTATTAATGCCATTGACTGATTAGGGAAATCATATTTGAATTTTATCGTTAAATGCTGCTAAATGTTTTTCTATTTGATAAGTGTGTCAGGAAGACACATTGCAGGAAGACCATGTGTGATGACCTGCAGAAGCCAAACTCCATGGGAAGGACCCCATGCTTTGGAAATAGGTTTCGGGTGAAACGACATTGCAAATTTTGAAAACATCTCAGCTGCACTGCATATTGGAAAACCATGTGAGTGAGATGGTAAAATTATGCCAAGAATGAATATGTGGGTTATGGAACATGAAAAGATCAAGGTGGCAAATCGAAGGACTGTTAACTCAGAGAAGGGAGCCCCCATTCTTCGCAAAAGAAGAGAGAATACATATAAAAAGGGATAAGTATTATGTAACCCTAGCTAAGAACATGCATCTCTAATTATTAGGGTTTAATATGTAGAGCATGTTCTATTTTATTTATATTAATTCAAACTGCTTGAGTATGATTAGGGCCTACATGGCTCACATCCGAAAGGGAGTGTACACCTTTCTGGTGTTGGGTTATGATAGGGTTGTCAATATTGACTACACACTAAGGGAATGGACACATTCCTGGTGTTTCAATACTTGATAGTGAATGTTATGAAATGTGGTTGCAATTTTGGGACGACAATACTGATGAGCTTGCTTATCCTTCTTGTGTTGTCATCTTACACACATGCCTGATAAACCCAGTCGGTGTATTGGCTTGGCATTGGTTATTCTGATGTAGTGGAGGTATTGGTGGAGGATTGTTGCATGCTTGATAAACCCAGTCGGTGTACTGGCTTGGAATTGGTTATTTTGATGTTGTGGAGGTATTGGTGAAGGATTATTGCATTCCTGATAAACCTAGTCGGTGTACTGACTTGGCATTGGTTATTTGGATGTTGTGGAGGTATTGGTGAAGGATTGTTGCATGCCTGATAAGCCCAGTCGGTGTACTGGCTTGGCATTGGTTATTTGGATGTTGTGGAGGTATTGGTGAAGGATTGTTGTATGCCTGACAAACCCAGTCGGTGTACTAGATTGGCATTGGTTATTTGGATGTTGTGGAGGTATTGGTGAAGGGTTGTTGCATGCCTGATAAACCTAGTCGGTGTACTGGCTTGGCATTGGTTATTTGCATGTTGTGGAGGTATTGGTGAAGGGTTGTTGTATTCTTGATAAACCCAGTCGGTGTACTGACTTGGCATTGACTACTTGATGTTGTGGAGCAGCATGTGTGCTATCCAAGCATCCACCCCACAGGTGATCCAAGGCTCGTAAAGCAGAGAAAGAAACCTGTGGAATAGTGAGGAACTGCCCAATACAGATAAGTATTTAATTTCATTCTTTTCAGATAATGAAAAGTTCATGAACAAGTCTTATGACAACCAAGCTGATACACTGTTGTTTCTTTGTTGGAAACTTTAGTCATTGCAGGAAAGCAATGAGCCTTGAAGGAATCCTAAGGATGCATTTGTACATATGATTGTCCTAGAAAGCTCAGTATGAGTAGCAATTATGAGAATGGTGCTAGTAGTCATGTATTAGTCCTAGTAGCCAAAGGTGTTGTGGAAGAACCATAGGGAGGGGATTCCCTGATGAAGAAATCCTTGGATAGACCTTAGACACTAAGAGTCATAGCCAAAACAAGAAAGGGAAAGTCAAGGATTCACATTGAAGTGAAAAAGGATAATGAGCATAGAACCACATTGATGGTGTGGCTCTGTATTGGAACAAGACTAAGAGAGGGAAACTCTTACTCTTCTCTTTCCTTTTGATTGATGCATCTTAGAAACTGAAAATTATTGAATGCATGTTGTGATTGGAATTTGAGTGTGTTTATTGCTTGAAATAAATTGTGAATGCTTAAATAGTCAATTCCCTAAGAAATGATGAACATGAATGAGTTCATGTGTATGTTGGGAAAGCATGAAAAGTGTGGAAGTCTCATGAATAAGGCATGGACTCTCCATGTCAATTGGGAAAATAATTGACTGATTTCAATGTTTATGTTATGCTTGGCCTAACAAAATTTGTAATGATGAATTTCAGAGGTGAAAATTGAAGCAATTGGTTGCAGATTATACAAGCAAGTGTTGCTAGTAAGCAAAGCTTGGTTAGATGTGCTCATTGACCATGGTAGCAAACCAAAAGCGGCTGGAGTTGGCTGAAGAGATTCTTCAAACAGTTGCCCAGACCCAAGAAAATCTTGGAGAGACGCTCAAACTACAAAAGCAGCATAATGAGATGAACCACGGGGCTTTGCGGGACTCTATTCGTATGCAAAGGGAGGTAAAAAGCATTTTGAGGGCAATCAGTAAGGGAAAGGGCACTGGATCCATGAAGAGGTATTCTTCCAATCATCCCATTAAGAAACGCTCAAGGATGGAAGACTCCACAGAAGTTGAGAAGGCATGGAAAAAGGAACCACTGGAATGTTGAGAATGTGGAGGGAATCATTTCCTCCGTAACTGCCCAACAAAGGACAACAAGAGGTATAGTATCCATAAAGTTTCCAAACTTGTGGATCAGTTGTAAGGTAAAGAAAAGGAAGGGATTGTTTTGGAACAATGCCCTCATGCAAAGCTAGAAGGTCCCAGCCAGCAGGAGCATTTTGTGAAGGCCAAAGTGGTCCTGAAAACCCAAGTAAAAGGTGAAATGCAAGACAGACCTGCCACATTTTGTGAATTTTGGACATGTATAAAGCATGTATGTATTCCTAAATATTAGAACACCGAGGACGGTGTTATTCTAAGGGGGAGGGGATTGCAATACCCCTCATTTTGACCCTTAGGATATTTTGTCTATAATGTAAATAGTGTATGCATATTATGTATGATTCCTGGCGTGGAGCTCGAGGCCAAGGCCCCGCTAGTGAATGCTCGACCTTGAAGAGGCAATTTTTTGGTAGTATGCTACCCATGTGCTAATAAGCCATGGAAATTGTAAATATGCATTTTAATAGAAATACCCACAACTAGCTATGCAATGCAACAAAAGATGGGGGCATGATGTTTACAAGGAATTGGAAGGGAAATATTCAAACCCTTGAGCCAATCAAGTCAATCTAAGTGTTAATGAGAGAACCCATCAACCCTCAACTACACATGTTGACTTTTGTGCCCAATCATCCATTTCTCCCAAGATTTGGTTGAGGTAGTTAATGTTAAGATCCTAATGGGTGGCCTTCACTAACATCTCGAGGTTTTGGGGTAATGGTTCGTATCATCTGGTATCATAGCACTTTCTTGGGCTCGTTGGGTGGAATTTCTGCCAAAAACAATTTTCGCATCTGTTGCAGCTTCGGATTTGGGAATAATCCCTATCTGCTTAACTGTGGGAAGTACTTGGGCATAAGCCCTAAAACTCATTGTGAGGAGTACCACAGGAACCCTAAAGTAGCTGGGCCATTGAGAGGACCTGCCAGCGAAAAGGGCAACGACCCCTACCTGATTGACTAGTTCTCACCCGTGAGGTAAACCAAGAGCTGTCGTTTGTGGCAAAGCGGTTATCAGTTTTACCTGAGTCGTGGAGTGAGGGGTGCTGCCCCAATACGCAAGCCGTCAGACAACATTGGTGGCCGAGTGAAACACCTGAACTGTTAGGAAGCCGTATATACCTGGGGTCCATATCTATTTTCAGTTGAACTATTGCCGATCACTTCCGCTCCAGATCCAGCCGTTTCAGATCTATTCTGAAAGTCGTTCCAGATCCAGTTGTCGTTTCAGATCCAGTTGTCGTTTCAGATCCAGCCATTTTCGATCCCTTCCGCGCCGTTGCAGATCCATCTGTTGCGGATCCCTTCCGCATCGTTGTTGCCGATCCATTTCTGGTAAAAAAAAAAAAAAAAAAAAAAAAACCAGTTTTTTCTCCATATCTCCCTTGTTTTCACTCTATTTCCCTTGAAATTTTCAGGGAACCCCTGTCATCCCATTCTGCATCTTTCATTCCTAAGGACCCTCTCCCCAATTCCCCTTCCAAAAAAAAAAACAATTTTTTATCCATATCTCCCTTGTTTTCACTCTGTTTCACTTGAAATTTTCAGGGAACCCCTGTCATCCCATTCTGCATCTTTCATTCCTGAGGACCCTCTCCCCAATTCCCCTTCCCAAAGCCTGAAATCCCACATTTGTCTATTTTTAGGGTTTGCCATAACTTCCTCAGATTTCACCCAATCACCTTCAAATTTTATCACAGAGTTCCTTTCTGAATTCTGCTTCTTTGTCCCTATCTGCCAAATTTTCTAATTCTATCACCCCGCTTTTGAAATCCCCCTTTTTGCCTTCTTGTCCTTTCGACAGTGTCCAAAATCTAGTCAAACCCTAATTACCTATCCGATTGTTTCCCCAATCCAAATTTCCCTTTACTAAATCAGCTTTTGTTTGTGTTTTTTTACCCATTCTACAAAAAAAAAAAAAAAAAACACCTGGTTATGGTTGTCACCTGTGCAGGAGCACACACCATGGAGGAAGCACTTGCAGCCATCCAAACCAAACTCCAAAATCTGGATGAAAAATTTCTCAGCCTCCATCTTCAGCATTCAGCCATGAACAATACCAGACAGACAGAATCTTTTGCAGCCACCGGGTTCTCCTCTTCCAGCAATTTTCGTGGGTCGAAGCTTGATTTTCCTCGCTTCAATGGTACTTATTCGACTGGATGGATATATCGAGCAGAACAATATTTCAGTCTGCATAATACTTTTGATGCCCAGAAAGTTCCACTTGCATCCTTTCATTTGGAACAGGAAGCCCTTCAATGGTACCATTGGTACATCAAAGCTCATCCCGAGCCAAACTGGACAGATTTTTGCCACCTCATTTTTCCACGATTTGGTCCTAGTGCTTTTGATGATTTCACAGGAGCACTCACTAAACTTCACCAAATTGGCACAGTAAGAGAGTATCAGACAGAATTTGAGAAATTGGCCAATCACACAGAAGGATTGTCTGATGAATTCTACAAGAGTTGTTTTATCAGTGGTCTCAAGGATGAAATCCACTCAAAGGTCAAAATGTTTTGTCCCAACACAATGATGGAAGTCCTAGGGTTGGCTAAGCTAACAGAGGACAAGATCGTAGCTCACCAACGCTCCAAACCCACCTTTGTTCCCTTCAGAAATATGGGTTCCCAACGACCTCCCATCACGCCTGCTCCTCAACCAACTCCTATCAATCATTTGTCTGAAATAGAAATGCAGGCATGTCGAGAAAAAGGGCTTTGCTATAATTGTGATGAGAAATTCACTCGGGGACATAGATGTGTTCAACAAAAGCTCTATCTCTTGGATGTGGATTCTCCGCCTGCCTTAGAACTTGGTGAAGAAGCTACAGATACAGTAGATGATCAGGTCGACATTCAACACCCACCTGTTGACACCCCATCTCAGGATGACCCACCCGAGATCTCTCTCCATGCTGTAACCGGCGTCACCACCCCACAAACAATGCGGGTCAAGGGATACTCAAGAAGCTCCCTCTTACCATACTCATTGATTCTGGTAGCACTCATAACTTCATTAACCCTCGAATTGCCAAACAGGCTGATTGTTTTGTCCATCCTTGCTCTAACTTTGAATTCATGGTTGCCAATGGGGGCACCTTACCTTGCAAGGGGAAGTGTCACAATGTGCGTATCTCTATGGAAGATTATAACATACGCTCTGACATGTTTGCCTTGTCCTTAGACGGATGTGATGTGGTTTTGGGCGTTCAATGGTTACGCACACTTGGCCCCATTTTATGGGATTTTGCTGAACTTTGGATGTAGTTTAAAGTCACTGGGGCACAACACAAATTTATGGGATTACAACCAAGGTCTCTCTGCATCATTAGTTCACATCGCCTGGAAAAAATCCTTAAGAAGAATTCACATGGTGTCATTGCTCAGCTCAATTCCATTCAGATGCACCCATCAACAGTCTCCACTACTTCCTTGGATAGATATGCAGGTATCTTCGCTGACCCAATGTACTTGCTTCCTTCAAGAGACCTTTCCGGTAAGAATTTAGCCACATCTACCTCTCGGCAGGAAATGATGGCTATTTTGCATGTAGTACAGAAGTAGCAGCCATACCTATTAGGGAATTATTTCTACATCAAGACTGATCTCCCGAGTCTGGAAAATTTTCTGGAACAATGGGTCTCCTCCCCAACACACCTGAAATGGGTTATCCAACTCATGGGTTATCCCTATGTGATCACATACAAGAAGGGTAAGGAAAATATGGTGGAAGATGCTCCTTCTCGCACAATTGATGACCCAGTTTCTCTTACAGCTCTTTCTCTGCTTGTTCCAAATTGGTTGCAATCTGTTCAACAGGGCTATCTCTTCTATGAACTCCATGCTTCTTCATCAACTGGGCACTCTGGGTTCTGCAAAATGTATGACCGAGAAAAATGTAACTTCTTTTGGCAGGGACTAAAAATGACAATTCAACAGATGGTGGCTGACGATGATACTTTCCAAGTCAACAAGGGGGAAACGACACTCCTTTCGGGATTGCTCAAACCCTTGCCCATTCCTACACAGCTTTGGCCAACTATTTCTATGGATTTCCTAGCAGTGCTCTGGTGGTACAATACCACATCTCAAAGGACACCATATGAAGAAGTCTATGGAAAAACACCGCCAGTTCTTCTTCCATACACCCTTAGTAGCTCCCCAGTTCAGGAAATTGACTCGGTCCTTCGAAACCGTGATCAGATTCTTCTCATTCTGAAGGACAATCTTCACATGGCCAGAATTCGCCTGAAACAACAAGCCGATCAGCACTGTTCTAAGCGCATTTTCCATGCAGCTTACAGGGTTCTTCTTCATTTACAGCCTTCCAAGCAATCCTCCTTGACACTCCAAAGGCGTCGGTGGCCCGAAATGCAACTCGAGGATGCTACTGGGGAACCACTCCTTCAGATTCTACAGCAATTTCTCCAACCAAAGCTTTGAGGACAAAGCTTTTTCTAAGGGAGAGGGGATGTTAGGAACCTATGTCAACCCTTCTCTTTACTATGTTAGTATATTGTTGTTGGACGCATATGCTTTGTAAGTCGTCCCGTAGTATTTGTTGATCCATAGTTTATATTAGCCCATAGTATTGGATGCATATGCTTTGTAAGTCGTCCCGTAGTATTATATGTCCCATGGTTTTGACTCATAGTATTGGGCATAGACTTAGTATATAAGTGTGTGTTGAGGTCATTGAAGGCACCGTGAAGTTAATTGTATTGAGCTTGCTCAAAGGAGGTTGCCCCCTCGAAGTGGCCCGTGATCAATATAAAAGTGATTTTGAGTTCTGTCATTTCTGCTGTTTCGCATATTCTTATTAATTAACTATTGCAGGTTCATCACATCTGGTATAAGAGCCTCCACCAAGGTTCAAGTCACAGAGCGGGTGGAAACATCAGCATTGCAGTGTTCGCCCGGGGCTCGTACGGCGCAAAGGGGACACCACCGTACGGGCGCACATCCATCCCAGAGTTTGGACTGCGGAGCATGGTGGGATGTTAAGATCCTAGTGGGAGGCCTTCACTAACATCTAGAGGTTTTGGTGTAATGGTTTGTATCAGTTAATGCCTTGGTGAATGGAGAGGTATGGCTGCCCAAATTCGGGTATGGGAAAGCCACTCTTCATAGAAATTCGTGTTTGGCTTCTTGAGCAAGAAAAGACCCACGAAATTTCTCCCCAAGCCATTATTCACCCATCAGTTTTCTCTCTCACGAGTTTGGAGCTTCCTGGGCGTTTTCCTCCACGTATTTTTTTCTGGTTTTTGTTGTTTTCTAGCTGGGAGAAGGGCGTTTTTATGTTGCAGAACCGTGGAGAAGGGGAAATCGATTTGGGGTCCATAGAGGTTGTTTTGGCCCACTGAATGCTTGTATATATGTGGGAGAAATCATTTTCTTCCCTATGGTCGATTTTCCCTCTCACAAATCCATTTTTGGCATGCCCACGTTTTGGGGAAAACCCATGTCCATCTAGTTTCTAAGTCCCATTGCTGAAAATGTGTTTCCAAGCCCATATATGAGTTCTGTGTGTAAGAGAATGCTGGAGTTTAAATGGGTATCCATTGCGTTGGGTTGTGTTGAGCTTGAGAGTTCCCTTTTCCTTGTAAATGTCGTGCCCAGCTCGGGGGTGGTCTCTGAGTGCTGAAAGAATATAGGTTGGGTAGAGACCTATGGTTGGGTGGAACGTTGTAGCGACATAGTTAGTTGCTTGGGACAATTGCACAATGAAGATAAGTATTCTCTTTATGTGTTTACTTCTGCAAATGTTTTTAAATTGGTCACGTTTATCCATATGTTGGATAATTGCATAATATATGTGTGTGTAGAATATTACTTCTGTTGTGTTAAATTGAATGGCATCTGTGAATTTGATGAATGGGGCTGAGTATGGTGTAGAATCCCATATTTTAGTGTCATGATCCCTTCCTTGCGTTGGATTGACAGGAGGGGACGTGACATCAACCTTTTTCAGAATCCACATCCAGTTTGTAATCATGTAACCGTTAGGCTTCTAGAAATAGCCTAAGTATTTGAATCTGTCCTCCAATTGACAGATTTTATATGGCAGAATTTCTTTCATGTCAGCTAGCTTCGAGTCTTCAAATCTGTAGTGGAAGAAGCTAGATTTTGTATTACTCGCCAACATACCAGATGCGTCACAAAAAACCTTAATAATATCCTTATATCTCAACCATTCCTCAATAAAATATGTCCCTGCTAATAAGACATCATCTACAAACAAAAGGTGTGAGAGAAATAAATCAGATGAGATTTGTATACCCTTTATAATACCTTCAGATTTAGCCTTGTTAATCAGTCTACTGAGTCCTTCAATAATTAACATAAATAAAATAGGAGACAAAGGGAAACCTTGTCTTATACCCCTTGTGCTCTTGAAAAATCCCGAAGGAGCACCATTGATCATAACTACTATGTTTGTAGTGGATACACAAGCCATTATCCACCTTAAAATCAAAGGAGGAATGCTAATTTGGATAAGGATCACTCTCAAGACAACCCAGTCGACTCTATCATACTCTTTCTCCAAGTCCATTTTTAGTAAAAAAAAACTTTGGATTTATTTCCTTTATCGAATGAATAATCTCCCAGGAAATTCCAATTGCATCAAGTATTTGACGGTCTTGTAGGAAACCAAATTGTTCAGAAGATATACATCTACAAAGTGTAGGATTCAATCTCACCGAAATAATCTTGGCGATTAAGTGATAATGTGACCCATATCTCTACAATTATAGCAGTAAAAGGGTATCTTATAGTAGTCCAATCGATGCCGAAAAGAACGCCGACCCCATGTAACCTCCACTTTCGTCGGCAAACCCTTTGCCATTTCAAATTCAACCATAACCCATGTCATTCGCCTATCCACACCGAGCAAGGATTTCTTATCCAATCTTATGAATTTACCCACTGCATTTTCCAAACCAGTTAAAATATTCTCACTCCAAAGCACGATGGGTAAGCCAAGAACCAACATCCACAGGTGTCTGCAAGTTTTCTTCTGCTTTAGTGGATCAAAGGTGATATGCCACCGCTTTAATACAATGGTACCTTCTTTGAAAATCCAAGTTCGTTCCAAAATATCCCCAATACGCTCAAGATTTAGGAATACAAAGAGAATCCATCTATTTAACCATAGTTTAACCCTAGGCACCAAACCAACTACCGGATCCCAACTTTTGTTCACCCATTCCGAGATTTCTCCGCGACTACCCGAAGCAAATTCAATCTGCCCCACTAGGGCTCTACTCGCCAACATTTCCACTATTTCAAGGTTTGTATTCTCCTCAATGAAAAACTGATCCAATCCTTCCCTTGCCTTCACCGTCTTCAATCGCCTCCGACTCCGCGCCTTCTCCCCACAAAGGTTCTTCCTCCAAACAAAATTCTCTTCTGCTGTAGGATGACGCTCAACACTACCACCTCCACCAGTCTTATGTCCAAACCCTATCTTCCCAACACCCATCACATGCTTGGGCAAGTTATAATTAGGAAAAGACAACTAGAAAAAGCCTGAATCCAATAACCCAATAAACTTGACTGGTACTATCAATCTCCTTCGAAGGAAACCAACACCCATCCAAAATTAGTCTCGGCACCCGTCCAAAAATTTTTATCCAAGTGCCAGTATGCAGGGTATAGAATAGTGCGTACAAAATACAAGTCAATGGAGGGGGATTTTAGCATAATAGGTCTAAAAAGCAATCCCACCAAGATAGAACCAAAACACTAAAAATACCAAAAATAAACCCGGGTTGAAGGAGAACAATGGTAAAAACTGAAAACCCTATTAGCAAACCTAATCGAAATGAGTGCAGCAGTTGTGATTCCCACTTTTTTTTATCCTTGGTTGGTACTGGGTTGCAACTTGACTCGAAGCTCCTTCTGCAACCCCTTCCGAAGATCCAGTAGTCGCCAAAACCCTCCCCCTACCCCAAAGCTCACCAAAAAACCCCACCTCGAGATCCCAAGCTTTTCTTTCAAAAGAAAACTCCTAATTCTCAATATAATTATAAACATTAAAACCTAAATGATCAAAGATTACTATTTTTAACCTCAATTTACTCATAACTCACACTTATATAGAATAATATATTTTAACCTCAATTTACTCATAACTCACAGTTATATAGAATAATAATCCTTTTTGGAATTTAGCGGTATCTGAACATTTGCTGGCCTTGGAGAACATTATTATAGCAGGGGATCTTAACTTCACATGGGGGGATGAGGAATTCTGGGGGGCTTCGGCCAGAAGAGATCCTTTGGGCCCCTATTTCTATGATTTATTCAGGAAGTATTCTCTGGTTGATGTAGCCCCGAGACCGATGGCACCAACCTGGTCAAACGGTAGGAAAGGGAATAATCAGATCCAGAAACGTATTGATCGTTTCCTTATATCGGAAACACTGCTATCCTGCTTTCAGAACTATAGATCCTGGATCCAACAAATAAAAATTAGTGATCATCTGCCTATAATACTTCAATTTGATGATGAGCTGTTCCATAAAACATTCCCTTTCAAATTCAATTCCACTTGGCTTGCGGATGAGGGATTCACTACGGGTGTAAGGAATCTATGGATGCAGATGGATGTCTCTGGGGAGAGATCTGCTATGGACAAACTGGCGGTGAAACTCAAGATGCTAAAAGACTATACTATCAAGTGGGAAAAGAATAAAAAAGACTTGATGCGTAAAGAGCTTGTTGAGATTGAAAAGGAGGTGGAATACCTGATGAATCGAGGGGTCGAGACTGATTTAAATACTATGGAACTTTCAAGACTCTCCACCCTTGAGTGTAGTAAAATGAAAATCCTCCTGATACAGGAAGAATCCTGGAGACTAAAAAGTCGAGCTACTTGGCTCAAGGCGGGAGATTTGAATACAAAATTTTTCCACCGTGTTGCAAATTCCCGTCGTGTGCATAACTCTATCTGGGATCTGAATGACCATCATGGACGGCGGATTCGGGGGGAGGAGAATCTGATGAATGAAGTTGTTCGACACTTCCAGGAATATTATTGTGATCCTAAAAACACTACCCTGGCTGAACAATTTAAGCTTATCAAGGAATACCCATGGATGTTCAATGAAGAGGAGGGTGATAACATTTTCCTAGATATCTCTCTGGGAGATGTGGAGAACACTCTGAATGGGTTTGCAAGAGATAAATCTCCGGGACCGGATGGGTGGACGGTGGAGCTTTTCATTCACTTCTTTGATATTATGGGGGAAGATCTTAGGATGGTTGTGGATGAATCTCGCAAATTGGGCATTGTCTCTGGGGCACTTAATACTACTTACCTGGCACTCATTCCGAAGACGTCACACCCCAATAGCTATGACGAATACAGACCGATTGCTCTATGCAATTTGGTCTACAAGATTATTGCTAAGATTATTGCTGACAGAATCAAACCTCTACTTTCACAACACATTTCCATGGAACAGTATGGTTTCCTTTGTGGGAGACAGATACATGATGCTGTAGGTGTGACTCAGGAAATTTTTCATACTATCAAGCAGAGAAAAATTGAATCACTTACACTCCAACTGGACCTGGTTAAAGCATATGATAAGGTGGATTGGAACTTTATGAGACTAATACTCATCCAGATCGGTTTACCCTGGAAGGTGATGAAATGGATTATGGCGTGCATATCCTCTGTAAATTATGCTAAACTGATAAATGGACACCCCACAGAATTCTTTAAGGCATCTCGGGGTCTTAGGCAAGGTTTCCCACTATCACCACTTTTATTTTTACTGGTTATTGAAGGTTTGAGTCTATCCATACACAAGGCTCGCCGGGATGGTAGGATCACTGGCATTAAAATATCTAGGGGGATATCTGTAACTCACTCTTTATTTGTGGATGATGTTATGCTTTTTGGCATGAGTTTAATTGCTGAATGGATACAATATAAGCTTATACTTGATCTCTTCTGCCTGGTCACTGGTATGATTATCAGCTATACTAAATCTTTTTTCCTGAAGCATTTGGTGGAGGACGATGTGGAACAGGCGATCTGCAACATCCTGCCTCTAAAATTCATTGAACTGGATACTGGCACAAAATATCTGGGCTTTTTCATCAAACCTTCTAACTATAAGATTAATGACTGGACATGGCTTGTCAAACGCTTCGAAGTGCGCATTAATCACTGGAGCTTCAGACATTTAACTCTGGGTGGCAGGCTAACGTTGGTGAAAGTTGCATTGCAGAACTTAGGCGTATATTGGTTCTCTCTTTGTAAAATCCCACGAACCATCCTAAGTCTTATCAGGCGGAAGGTCTTCAGTTTCTTGTGGACGGGGGGTGGCACACAGGAGAAATTCCATCTTACAAAGTGGAGAGAACTGGCACGTCCATGGCATCTGGGGGGCTGGAATATCAAGGATCTCGAATTTTTCATAATGGCCTTACATGCTAAGAGTCTATGGCATGTTCTCTTTAATAACTCAATCTGGGGAAGGATCATCCGTGCCAAATATTTGAAAAACATCCCGGTCTCAAACTGGTTACGGTTGCCCAGACCTGCTACTTTGGGTATCTCAAATATCTGGAATGGTTTATTAGGTGCCTTCAGGATTATAAATCAGTGGATTGCATGGATGCCGGGCAATGGTCGTAATATTAAGCTGGGAACGGATCCATTCATGGGTGGTTCTTCGAAACATACTCTATCATTAAACTTAAGGACTCACCTCAGAGCATATGGCTACTACACTCTGGCTCATGTGGCTTGTCGGTATGTGGATGGGCATACTCACTGGATTACGGCTGAGCAACTGGGATTAACGGGCTCATTGGGGATAGAATGGGAGGAGTATACCCGGCCGATGTACCTGTCTAATATCAGATTATCCGATGAAGCTGACAGACTTATATGGACGTGGGATGTGGCTGGAGGGCTTGTCACAGCTAAATTGGCTTATGACTCAATGTTTGCTGATTCCAGATCATTGGTGAGGGGGTGGGATAAATATATATGGAAACTCATATTGCCCCTCAAGATAAAATGCTTTGCCTGGCTTACGTTGTGCAACAAGATCTTAACCTGGGATAATCTTTGTCGCCGTGGCTTCTGCGGCCCGGGATGGTGCATACTCTGTTGTACACAGGAAGAAACCGTAAACCATCTATTCTCATCCTGCTATTTTATCAGGGATATCTGGAATGCAATCGCATCTAAGGCAGGTATACATCATCTATGGAATCATGGCACATTGAATGATAATTTTGAGCATTGGTCTCGATATGATGGGGGATGTTCTGAACTTCCATTTTTTATGATCTGGGAGGTTTGGAAAGCTAGAAACCTGTGTATTTTTTAAGGCAGATTTCCTTCTAGGGATGGTATATGCTATAAAACTATTGCTGCTCATAAGGAATTTGTCTCTGCTCATGGTGCTGCTTGTGGGAGAGATACACATGCCATTAACTGTAGATCTGCTCCTCCTGTGCTTGTATTCCCATGTGCTTTCTTTGATGGGGCTACAGTGGGACATTGTGGGGGTGGTGGAGCGGGCGCCATCTTACACATAAACATGGATACTTCCATACATATCTGGCTAAACTTGGGGAATGGTTCCAATACTAGAAGTGAGTTATGTGCCCTGTGGCTTATTCTTTTTTGGGCACGGTTGAGAAAGATTTCCTCACTTGTAGTTTTTGGTGACTCTTTATCAATTATTTCTTGGGCGTGTGGTAAGACATCTCTCAATGTTCTGCTCCTCAAACATTGGATGGATGCGGCCCAGACACTTATCCGGGATTTTGAACATCTCCATTTTGAGCATGTCTTTCAGGAGGCTAATATGGAGGCGGATATGCTTTCTAAGCGTGCTCTTCATTCTCAGGCTGGGGTCATCATGTGGCAAGAATGGCGGGAGGATACTCTTTTTTCACAGGGTTCTTATCATCTTCATTGGTCTTGATGCTTTGATGCTATTTATGTCTGACTGATTTTGTTATTTATGCACTATATATTGCGGGTATTATACTTACATTTTTGTTAGCTATATGTGCAGATCCATCCTAGAGCCTGGGTCCAACTACTTGTTGGACATCTATGTCTACACTATATACTTATTGCGGCAGATATGTCAGTCGATATGGCTGTATTTTGGCATATTATAATATGTTTTTGATTTTTATATGATGCACTTGGTTTTTGACAGCTGTTGCTGTTGACATATTAGATATACTTTTACGGTCATAGACTTATTGTTATACTGCGATTTTTGGATCCGTTTCTCCTTCCGGAGGGATTCTTGACACTTATTGTGGACATATGGTGCTATATTTCTGGATTTTTCTGTGTTTGATGCTGACTCATCTGGCATTTGTCTGGCATGTCCATATTACTGGGCTTGTGAGCAGGCATGTATGATTCTGACAGCTGGTGTTATTTACTATTTCGTATATTAATAGTAAGTTAAATTTTTCTGTGAAAAAAGAATAATAATCCTTGTATTGATTTTTACCGATTCGATTGAGATTTCACCTTCCAATTTAAAATGCTCAAGCCTTCGCCTTGGAATTGATGCATCACCCTTAATAATATATGTCTTTATGACTACTTTTCAAAACAATTTAAAAAAGCTTCTATCCATATTTGGAATAGAAAAAAAAAATAAATTAAATCTTTATTTTTCAATTAAAATAAATTTTTATTTTTTTTCAAAATAAACCATTATTATTATTAAAATCCTATAAATTACTAATATTGAAAACAACCATTATCATCATCATAATTAAATTAAGAAAAAACACTCCACTCATCATAATTCAATTCCAAAAGTACTTTTACACCACTCAAAACGCATTCGTATCGATCTTCTAATATACAAAAAAATATATAAAAAAATAAACGACAAATACACTCTTTCGTATTGGGAAAGACGAATCACATCTTCCAGAATTTGCCAATGGGCCAAAACACTCAAAAAAATCTCTGAAAAATAACATTAACTACATCAGCAAGGGATTTCGCTAATCGTTTCCAAAGCGGGCTTCCACGACCTGCAGTTGTTTATCCTGTACATCCCCAACTCCATTCGTATATCGCCAATATCCATTCGTGGAATCACAATCTCTTGCTCTCTCACCTCCCCGGGTTTCGAACCCATAACCACCATACAAGATCCCGCGTTTAAATCTTCTTGTTTTTCCTCCAGAGAAAGAAGGGGACGCACATAGGCCTGCACAGGAAGGATTCTGGCGGTGCTCTTGCAGCCCCGTCTAGCGACGGGGTTGGCCTTTAGCATAAGAGAATTCACGTCGGAAGCCGAGAACGCACTGTTGAGCTTCTCCATGGGCAGCATGAAATACAGGTTCCCCAATTCCAAGTCCTCGTCTGCCGAAAGCGCAGTAGCTCGGCGTCCCACCTGCAGAGCGTTGTAATGGCTGACGAATTGCTGAGAGTTCTCCAGCATCAGCTCTGCGGCCTTTACCGGCGTCCGAAACTCTTGAATGCTGCCATTGCTCAGTATCACTTTTGCTGCCTTTGGCGAGAGATTGGACGCGACGCATGAGGTATAGTTGCCCATTCTTCGCTTCCTGTGATTCGAAACCGGAACCTCAGGGCTGGGCTTGTTTAATTAATTGAAATGAGATTTAAGATGTAGATATATATGTATAGATATGCACAACAAGACCCGCCTTGGAAGTATGGAGTTTTGTTATTTATTAAGAGAAGAAGCCTTGGAGAATAAGCCAAAGATACAGAATCCAGGCTTGCTCTCATATCTGCTTCCTCCTCTGGAAGAAATGTTTGAGATTTCATTTGGTTAGATACACAATCCAGATTCCAGACGTACCGTCTTATCTTCTTCGTCCTCTTGCGAAGAAATGTTTAAGATTCCATTTGGTTTTGCATGCTTTGCCGTCAGGTAACAGGTTTGTAACAGTGTTCTGGGTTTGGAATGATTCTGGGGTAAAAATGTTCTCCAAGCAACCCTAAGTCGGAATCCAGCGACCGTGAAGTACACTCAGCAATCGGTTGAAATTGTTGGTTTTTATTGCACAGATTGATATGTAAGCATCCAAACCCCAGAACATCCATATCATGGCATCTTGAAGCCTGAAATTCCTGATTCGTATGCCATTTAAGGTCTCAAATTTGTGATTCCATCGAAACAGATTTCAAATAAGTAAAGATGAAGAGAAAGTGACATTTTTCTTTTTTCTTTTTCCAAAAGTAGTTAAAAAGAGTTATTCATCCAACCTCAAGATATTGGGGAATTTTATCGATAGAAAATGTATATTTTCTTTATGCAAATTAGGGTGAAACATAAGTGAAATTAGGTTTTTAAACGAAGTTGCCTTTAAGTAACAATTTTAATGGTAGGGAGGTAAGTTTCATACTTTCATCATCGAGAGTCAAATCCTCAATAAGACATTGGCCAGTTGCGATAAGGCTAGAAGAGTAGATGTGTCACTGGGCTAAGAATCCAACCTAAGTCCGGTGTGACATTGCATAGACTTCGCTACAAGTGGCATGACATTGGCCCATTGTGATAAGGCTAGAAGAGTAGATGTGTCACTGGGCTAAGAATCCAACCTAAGTCTAGTGTGACACTGCATAGACTTCTCTACTAGTGGCATGACTAGCTTAGAGGAAACATGTCAGACTATGCCTTACTTTGTTTATCTTATGTGTGTAGATATTGTTACTTAGTTATATTTTCACAAATATATAAACACAACACCAAGATAACAATGCATAGGAAATAGACACAAGTTTTAATCGGCATCACCACAATCAGGTGTGCCCAAATAGTATATTTATATTAGAATATACAAGTGAATAGTTACAACAACGAAAAGGCACCACAAACCTTGCAGCCACTCCCACAGTATGTCAACCCTGTAGTAATCCTTTGAAGTATCCCGACAACAACCTCCCAAGAGTACTCTATAGCGATCTTCCAAACCGTCGACATCGTTTCCTTGTCGCAATTGTAGGTCCACCTCTTGCAGCACATGTCAAGACCCTACTAAACACTCTACAAATTGTCACCATTGAGCTTTCAAGTCGTGCTTGACTCATCCCTCTTCAAGTGTGCCTTGCTACTCCCTTATTCGTTGTTGTCTTTCCTCACTTCACTTGCTCCCGACTTGGTTTCTTTTGCCATGCCACGCTTGGCTTATATATACACGTTCATGTAGTGCTCAAGCTATCGACACCTCTTCACATGCAACCTTTCATAAGTTCGAGACGACCTCTTCAAACAGGGGTGTCATTAAGGAAGCCCCAAGAAAACTGGGTGCTCTCCCAATGGTCTACCTGATGACCCATCGATAACTTTGTCGACGTGACTTGGGCACTTCTTATGACGCCCCTCTTACCAAATTTTTTATCGATGTGCCTGAGCCCCTTTGTCCATGAGCTCAAGTGTCATGCCGATGGCATCCACATGTGCCCAATGTGATGTACAAATTTTTTCCCTTTCATCAGGGTGTCTTACCACCATGCCTCGTCAAGTAGACCCATTGGCCTTTATGTTCCATGGTCACTACCCACCAACCAAAGTCTACCTTGTGCCTGCTACTCAAGTCCCTCTACAAGTCATGGTTTGTAAGTGTTTCCAACTTCTCATGTGGCATTTGGTAATCTGCACCAAAGATCCACTTACAAGCTTTTGTATACTCCTAAGTTGCTCGCTCAAGAGTCCATGAGCCTTCATTGTCACTACAATACTCATTCATGACCAAGGGTTCCTCCAAACTCTTATCCTTTGCTTGTCTCTTCTTGGCTCGCTGCCTTGCCGACTTGCTCAACGCTTCAAAAGGTGGTTGAGTCCTTCCAATAACCTCTTTTAGGTGTTGCAATTCCATTGAGACATCCTTCTCATCTAGTCGATCGTTGCACTGTTGAAGTGTGCCCAAGGTGGAATCTGCCTCCCTAGTCTTTCCTTCAACCAATCCGCCATTCCGCAAGTGAGATTCTCCTTGAGTGAGTGACTTCATTATGAAGTACTTTAGGGTTGCCTCCACCTCTACTGGTCTACAACCCACTTTCCTCAATCATTCGAGTGTCAATTAGGATGTGGGGATTCAAATGACCAAGGTACAAAAGTCTACAATGTCTATGATGTCATGTTTTGGTAAGTCTTCACCTCCTGTCTCATCTTGACCCACCACCGTAATGATCGAAGGTACCCTAGTCACTTCAGTTTTTTATAGCTGCCACAAAATCCTCTCTCAATTGCATGCACCATCGAGCAAGTGCCTCATCACATTGTTCCGCCTCAAGGATTTGGTCACCTTCGTGTTCAAGCAAGCCCACTTCTTGGACTAATTCATCTTTGGTATCGTCACTAGTGTCACGGGTCGCTCCTTCGAGAGTGCCTTCGTTCCCGACCTTCATCACATCTATTGGTGCAAGCCTTGTCTTGTCTCCAACATTCTGCGCTTAGTCAATGGAAGTGCTCAATTGTTGGATCCTCTTCAAAATCGTCTCTACCTAAAGCTCCAACGTTGCCAACTTGTTCTCCAAGTGAACAACATTGTTTGCTTCACCCAAGGTTTTCCTACCCAAATCCACCACTTCCGGCTTCTATGTGATGGTGTAAGGTTTGTCTACGGGCATCTTGGTTGTCTCAACCAACTACATGGATGACATCCTAGGTATGCGCCCCATCTTCCTTCTTATCATCGTCGATAAGCTCCAAGTCTTGGTTTCATCCAAGAACACTAAATTGTTCTTGTAAGGCACTAGTATAGCCTTGGATAGCCTAAGGAAGTCTTGCCCCAAGACAATTGCATGATCATCCAATGGAGCCATTGTCAATTCTAACCTACCATACCAAATCTCCAACCTTCAACGATGTTGCACAGACCACACCTGCTACCGACTTCATCGCCGAGTTCACCACCTTGAATGTAGACTTATTTCCCTCAGACTTACCATGAAGTGTTGTTGCAGTTCTTTTACTCATGAAACTGTGGGTGGCACTGGTGTTAACCAACACTACAACCTACAACCCATTGATCATCGTGTTCACAAAACAAATCCTATGTTGTTCTTCATCATGCGAACCATGGTCTTGACCTTCTGTCAACTTGCACAAACATGTTATTAAGGCTTCAACCGCTTCCAATGCCTCCCTTGAAGGTTGTTGTACTTGGGATTCTCCCACGGTTGCTAGCTTTACCACGATTGGTTTCCCTTCTCCTTCTTCCAAGAACGTTTCCAACTCTGTCTTCAATGGACAAGCAATTGCAATGTGGTTCCCATCACCAAGAAAAAAATCGGTCTTCTTACCTCCCTTCATAAATGGTTTTGGTTGCAGTGTTGTCTTCTTTTGGATGTCATTCACTACACTGAGCAACCCCAATCTAGGCATCTCTCGAGCCTTTACTTGGTCTTCCATCGATCGTAAATTTTGAACCCGAGCTTCTTTCACATGCTAGTTTGTTCAAACTTCATCGTATATGCCTCAAAAAATTGTTGGACCTCACAACCCCACTGTTCCAAACTCTTCGTTGTGACTTCCATCTTGGCTTCCCATGGAATCTTCCTTTCCTTGCTCTTCAAGTTGCAACTCAAGGTGAGTTCAACCTTTTTTACAAATCAAGGGCTAGTTCACTTTATCAAGCCTCTGAAAACCCCAACAATCTCACCATTCTATTACACACGCACTCCGAAGAGACTTTTTCCTTCTAAGTGCACCCACTTCTTGGGCACACCTCTGCCGATGCACACTATATCGCAGGTGCACCTCTATCGAAGCATGTTATGTGATGGGCACACCTCTATCGAAGCGCACTATGTCCCGAGCATACTTCTATTAATAGGCATGTCCCTACTGACACGCTCTATTTCCCAAGCACACTTCTATTGGTGCATCGTGTTTCGGGTGCACCTCTCCCGACGCGCTATGTCCCAGGTGCACTTCTTCCTAGGCACACCTCTTTCAATGTGCTACATCCTAAACGTACTTTTCCCAAAACTTTACTTTCGGAAACTATTTTTCTCTATACCACCTGTCACGAGGCTAAGAGTTTGACTTGAGTTTGAAGACTTGTTCCTTCTCCTAGACCTTGTAGCACTGCCCAAACTTCGCTACTAGTGGCATGACCAACCTAGAGGAAGTCTGCTAGACTACGCCTTACTTCATTTATCTTATGTGTGTGGACATTGTTACTTAGTTATATTTTTAGAATATAAGCGGAACCCCAAGATAACAATGCATAAGAGATAGACACAAGTTTTAATCGGTGTTACCACAGTTGGGTGCACCCAAACAATATATTTATATTAGAATATATGTGTGAACATTTACAACAATGGAGGGCGCCACAAACTCAATCGACATTCCCCCACAATATGCCAACCCGACAATAATCCTCTCAAGTATCCCCACAACAACCTCCCAAGAGTACTCAACAACAATCCTCCATAGCGTTGGCATTGTTTCCCTGTCGCAACCACAGGTCTGCCTCCTGTGGCACCTATCAAGACTCTACCAAGCAACCAACAAATCGTCACCACTGAGCTTCCAAGTCGTGCTTAACTCATCCATCTTCAAGTGTGCCTTGTTGTTCCCTTGTTTGTTATTGCCTTGCCTCACTTCACATGCTCCTCACTTGGTTGCTCTTGCCATGCCATTCTTGGCTTATATATACACGTTCATGTGGTGCCCAAGAGATGCCTCCCTACCGATGCCTCTTCACACACAACCTTTCACATGTTCGAGATGACCTCCTCAAACGGACACATCATTAGGGAATATCCAAGAAAATTGGGTGCTCTCTCGACGGTCTACCTAACGATCCATCGGTAACTCTACTAATGTGACTTGGGTGCTTCTCTCGACACCCATCTTACCAACTATTTTACCGTTGTGCCTGAGTCCCTTTTCCCATGAGCCTGAGTGTTGTGTTGATGGCATCCACATGTGCTCGACATGGTGTACAACCATTATGCCCCTCATAAGGGTGTCCTACCACCACGCCCCGACAAGTAGACCCATTGGCCTTTATATTCCATGGTTGTTGCTCGCCAACCGAACTCTCCATTGTGGGTGAGAGAGGTTCCCAAAGCCTTCTCTAGTCAAGGGTGTGACAAAATGCCTATTGAATATAGGCTTTGTTATAAAGGTAGCCGAATAAATTAATCCCAAGTTAAAAATACATCCTTAGTTACCACAAGTAGTGACATGAAACACATCTCCAAAAGGTATAAAATAGTATGAATTCATAGCATAGACATCATTAATCATAGTTGTAATAACCCAACATAAATTCATTTTAACACTTAATTTATTTTAATAACCCAATATAAATTCATTTTAACACTTAATCTATTAAGCTATTTCGTCCATATTAAATTTATGGTACTTTTAGTTTTATATAACATATTATACTATGTTGATGTCTATGTTATAACATGGAATGATACCATCTTTTCCAATATTGCCTATAGAATGCACCTCATTAACAAAAGGTGAACCTCATTATATTCAAGCAAACATGGTTTAAAATTAAATATCAAATTCTATAATCAAGTGAAAGATGATTGAATATCCTACCCATACATATATACATCGAAATTCCTTTACCACAATCATAGAGGATTTTTTTAGTAGCGGTGGAGTTGAAGTTGTTTTTTAGTAGTGGTGGAGTTGAAGTTGTTTATGAGAATGGGAAGTTAAGAAATAACAAAATTCTTTTTATTTTACACGTATTTGATTGCTTAATCAATTCTAGGTTTGGTAAACAAAAGTATCATACTATTAGATACATGCATATGACGAAACAAAAGTATCGTTTTCTTAGTTCCATGCACATGACGAAATGGGGCCATGGGGCCATCGACACTTTGCATATAAAGGAGGTTATGAGTATGACTCCTTTGCACCTTTTCTACCTTTATTTTATCAACATTTAAGAATAAGGTACCTCTATTCATTAATCTGTGGTATATGGAAGAGATATACATAAAGTAATTGTGTACAAGGTGTTCATATCATATATGTGTGTAAGGGTTTTTTTCATAATTTTTTTTTTTTTTTTTTAAATATGTTGTAGTATGGGAAATTGAACACCATTCCACCTGTTATTTTTTTTTAATAGTTTGGGTTTTTTCACTCATCAAATGAGTTACTTACTTTCACCTTATTTATATGCAAGGTTTGCAGAGCATATTTGTAGTATATAAAAGATATATACAAAATAATAAAGTAATTATGTATAAGGATTTATTGTAATATATTTATAATATTATTAGTTTTTATTAATAATATTAATTTTGGTTAAGCTTCATTATTATTAATGTATTTATATGT
Organism: Larix kaempferi; assembly: GCA_027924585.1. Lineage (NCBI taxonomy): Eukaryota > Viridiplantae > Streptophyta > Pinopsida > Pinales > Pinaceae > Larix > Larix kaempferi. The sequence goes on from BSBM01000522.1 coordinate 2,980,039, forward strand.
AGATTGAGGATGGTTTTAGTATCATTTTGAAGTATCTTGAGGTTCAATGATGATTTCATATTGTTTGCTTCAATTTTGAATAGTTTAGGGTTTGTTGTATTCTGGCCAAGTAAATCAAAATAATATTTTATTTTCTCTTATTCAACTTATGTATTATTTATTTATAAATCCTTTTACTTTAAATTCTAAAATTCATTTTAGAAAAACTAGAAATGTGTGGTTATTTTAATTAGAAAACTTAATTTGGAAAAAAGACCTTATATTTTAGGGAGATGAGAAGATAGCAGTAAATCTTAATAACTTTTAAAACAACATTTACAATAAATAAATTCTAAAGTAAAATTTAAAACATTTCAAAAAACAAATTCATTTTTTTTTTACTTAACAATTTTTAAAACAACACTCACTCTAAATAAATTCTAAATTCTAAAATAAAATTTAAAACCATTTCAAAAAACAAATTCACTTTTTTTTTATTCAACAATTTTTAAAACAACACTCACTCTAAATAAATTCTAAAGTAAAAGTTAAAACCAGAGAAAATACTATTTCCATCTTTTCTTACAAACTTTGATTTAAATTTAACTTTTATTATTTATATTTCTTCTCTTCTCATACGTTCTCATATCTTATATCTTACAATATTTTGCTTAAAAACTTCATATATTACGAAAAACACTATTTCTATCTTTTTATTATAAACTTTTATTTAAATTTAATTTTTTCTCTTTATATTTATTCTCTTAGGCACTCTTTTTCTTTTCCTTTAATAGTTCTATCCACTCTATTTCTTTTCCTTTAATATTTCTATGAGTACCTCAGTTCCAAATTTTCTATCATTTCCAAATATTGTGACAAAGAATATATGTGGATTGAAATCTCATGCAATTCAAAATATCTGGGCACATTAATTCTTTATTTATAACGCAAACATAGTATATAATGGGCACGTCTCAATAAAAAGTTTTTATGATGTAAATGGAAAGGAATATTATTAATACTAACGACGATAGACTTAATTTCTAAGAGAGAATCATGTACCATGGAATATCATGTGGTTATGAAATAATTTTAAAAGAGGATATGGTAAATTTAAAAGTGAATATTTAAACATGTGTTTTTAAATAATAATTATTGATATTTTTTTTTAAAGATGTGTATTTCAATATATAAATGTTTTTTTGGATGTGAAGTGTATATTTAACAAAATTATCAACTTGATTAGAAATATAATCTTAAAATGAGAATTGTAATTATAAAAGCGATTTTTTAGTGTTAAAACATCATTATTAATGTATTTATCTCTACATTGGGGATAATTCTAGCTTCACTTTGAGATATTTTAAAGTTCAATGATTTTATATTGTTTGTTTCAATTTTGGATAGTTTAGGGTCCGTTATCACTAATTGAATCAAAATAACATTTTTTTTAAGAAAAAAACATATACTTGCTATTTATTGTGAATCAAAGTATACATGGACATAAATGACCTTTAAGGTATATTTCCCTACAGGACTAGCATCTTGTTATATCAAGACAATATGCTTAGAACAATTAATAGTCTAGTTATCATTACAAAAAATTGCATCACTCAATGGAGCAGAAAATACCCCATTCAATAGACAAAATATTTACAAAAACAAAATCCCTCAAAAACCATTACAAAAAAGATGCAAACACTTAAATTCTTTATCAAATCTAAAAAACCTTCAACGGGCCTTCAAAGACCACCACGCCATTTTGGATTTCCTTATAGGAGAGAAAACCCACCAAGACTGAAAGGGCCTCTTTTGATAAACAATCTGCAACAACATTGAATTCCTTAAAAAACATGAGAAAAGGATAACTCCCTAAAAGAATCCTGCAAAGTTCTCACCTTCAGTCTCCACCATTGTAGAGCCATTATTTTCAATCGACCTTTCCTATTAACCCAGTCAATGGTGATTTTTGAATCATCAATCACTTTGAGGCGCTAAATATTGCAAAAAATTGCAAAATATAATAGACCCCACAGGGCAAGTAACTCTACGCTTGAATTCGTCCCATAACCACACCTTAGTTTGAGTTCAAAAGCATGATCATTATCCAGCTGAAGGAACATACATGCTCCACACTTTCCTTTCTACCCCTAACAAGCTAAAAAATATCCAACATGACCTTGCTACACAAAGGAAGGGGCCTAAGGACGCCTACCATCCATAGCTTGATCTGGCTTACATGCCTTTTTATAGGCCCCCAAAACCTTCCTAAATACCAAATTAATATCTCTTTCTTTATTTTCAAATAACAACTGATTGCGATGAAGCCAAATTCCTTAAAAAAATATAAAAAGGAAGTGATTTATTTTCTCTTATTCAACTTATTATAAGATTTATTTGTGTTGGGATGCGTGGTCCGTGAGAAACAGAGTTACCTTTGAAGAATATCCTCCAGATATTAATGGAACATACAACTTCATTCTTTCACATTTTCTGCTATATCAGTCTAATGATGTCGTTCTTGTCCAGAGGAATATTGATGTGTTCTAGTATAATTTACAGGATCCTGTTCTATTTTTTGATGGTGCTGCTAGCTTTGGAAATTGTGGTGCTGGAGGGGTGATTATTATTAATCAACACCATCAGTTCTTACTCCGTCTTAAATGTGGAAGAGGAAACAATATGAAGGCTGAACTTTTGGCCTTATGGTGTGTTGTCAATGTTGCACATATCTTCGGGCTTCCATGTGTCAAAATCTTTGGTGACTCACGAGTCACCATCAAATGGGCTAGGGGAGAATTCGACATTAATGTATTGGAACTTGATTGCTGGTGCAGAAGAATCAAAGAAGAACTCAGGTCATTTTGTTCCTATTCTTTGGAGCATATTTTTCGTGAACACAATGATCAGGCAGATCGCCTATCAAAGCTGGCATTGGAGGGGGTAGAGGATTATGTGCTTTAGGAGGAATGCTGGGATCATATGGTGATTAATGCTGGATCATACAACATCATGCTTTGATTCTACTTCTGTTTTTTGTTTTTGAACATTAGCTTATAGTGGACATTTGGCATATTTTGTATATTGAGCCTCAATGATCGAGAAGATCTAGTGTCTATCTGGTTCTACCTGTTAGGAGTCCAATTCTTGATGGTATAGTGCTTCGTTGGGATATATTTTGAATTCAACACTTGACACTCTTTTTTGGAGTTGTATGTGGATTATTCTGCCATTGATGGTGATAATTATGTACTATTTGATTCAGCTTTTTTGAATAACAATAGCATGCTTTTTTCGCGGGGAAAAAAAACTTATTATAAGATTTATGATATTGTTTATTTATAAATCCTATTACTTTAAGATTTTGGATTCATTATAAAGACTATATGGGGAGAAAGACTTCATATTTAAGAGAGATGAGAAGATAACAATAAATCTTAACAACTTTTAAAACAAACAATAAATCTTAACAACTTTTAAAACATTATTTTATATGTATATTTGATAACACTATAAACTATTAGGTATTGCACAACAACTTACCTCTCTCCGATATTTCTTTAAAGGGTGCTAGCTCAATCATAGAGTATCTGCATTACAATGCAAAAAGTTGGTGGTTCAATTCCATAGATATATAAATAGAATATATGATATTATAGTCTACTTTTAAGATAAAACTATTCTATAGTTGATTTTGCTCAATGACTAAATGTTTTTTATACATTGTTTGTATATTGTCTCTACAAAGACAAAAGTGATATTGTCTTTAACACTCACAATAAATAAATTCTATAGATTAGAAGATAACAATAAGTCTTAACAACTTTTAAAACAACACTTACAATAAATAAATTCTATAGAGAAAAAATTAAACTATTTCAAAATACAAATTTATTTTATTTTATTTTATTTCAAATATCAAGAAAAAACACTAATGCCATATTTTCTTACAAACTGTTATTTAAATTTAACTTTTATTCTTTATATTTCTTTTCTTCTCATATGTGTCAGAACTATAGATCTTATTAAACTAGCTTACCTATCTTAGCTATCAATAACATATCAACATAAATAAGAATAGAAAGAGAACAAGGAAAAGAATACACCAGATATACGTGGTTCACCCAATTGGGCTACATCCATGAGAATGTTGTCTTCTATTATCTCCAGAAATCTCCTTCAATCTTACAAGAGAGCAACTAAAAATAACCCCAATACAATATAGCAGAGAGCTTGTGAGCTGTAATGTCCCTCCCATCCTACCAAGGCTATGGAGAGAACACTAATGATAATACTGGACATCTAGCCCCATACTTAGTAAACAAACAGTCATATAAAATGAAGATGGACATATGAAAATGCATAAATATTTGAAAACACAACAGAATTAAGTTCTATTACACATCCATCATACATTCAAGATATTCATGTCATTCATCCATTGAAACAATACAGAATTAGCACATGAGAGTACTTATCTTGAAACAAAGTAGTCCCTGAGCAACCAGTTATGCAACTGCAACGTTCCTCCCAACCATAGGCCAGTTGTGCTTATCAATCTCTTGATGCAACTGCCACCCCTGAGTTGGGCATGATTTCTACAGAGAACAACAGACTCACACATAGCCAAACATACACCAAAATGAGCCAATCCAATCTACAATTGGGTTTATCAGGCTGCTAGGAAATGGAAAGGAAGAATTGCTAAGCTAGTGAGCTCAAGCACAGAGCCATGGATACCTCTACAAGATCTATCTAGCTTGGCACCCACAATGCCTACACACTCCACTCAAGGAAGTATTCCCTTCACCAATACACAGTCCCTCAGGTCATACCTTCCAATCTAGAGTGTCCAAGGTGTGCATAGAAGAGTAGCCAGCCCTCTTGATCTTCTTGAGAGGTTATTTTCTCTCACTAGGTTTATCAAGCCAATTCTGTCCACTACCACTCCAAATTTCTTGCTCACAGGTTCAAACCAAAACAGGGATGCACATAACAACAAAAGTATAAGTGCTAGGCATGTAGAAAAACGTTTTTACAGTGGGATGCCCAAAATGGGGTTTCTACCAAGTTCAGAAAATCGTGGGCTGCCAAAAACGAAATGGGAGAAGGGGAAAACAACCCTCGGAGAGCAAATCGTTTTCAGAAAAATCGTTTATGGGCTTTCAAGGGACAAAAATGGCCTCCATAAACCCCAAAATCATGGCTCCCTTCCTCCCAGCCATTGTGCAATACAAAAATGAGTTCCTAGGCATGGAAAATGTAGGAAAATGGTGAAAAACGTGATGGGGAAAGCCCAGCTAGCTCAGACTACGTGAGAGGGAAAATGCTATGGGTTCAGAATGGCTTTGGGCACCATTTCGTGAGTGTTTTCTTGCCCATGGAGGCAAAATACGATTTTCCAGATTGATGGCTTGCCCATACTCGAAAATTGACTGCCATACCTGTCCCTTCCCAAGGCATTAACTACCTCAACCAACTCTTGGAAGAATTAAATGATTGGGTGCTTAACCCAAAATGGGTAGTTGGGATTTATGGGTTTTCTCAATGAAATGGATTAACACCATTGGCCCATGGGTTTGAATAATTTCCCTCCCTATTCCTTGTAAAATCATGCCCCCATCTCTTTGTTGCATTGCATAGCTAGTTGTGGATATTTCATTAAAATTTGTATTTACATGATGTATTAATTTACATTGTGCATGTCCAGCACAAGAACCATAGGCTTCTATTTTTAATTGTCGATACATACAAAGCTAAATCAATGGCAGGGCCTTGGCCTTGAGCTCCTCACCATGCTTAAATAATGATATTTACATCATTTACAATTTTAATGCAATAGGGTCAAAATGGGGACATTACATGAGCACAATACAATGTGTTGTAATAGTATCATGTGATGATCACTATATGGTGATATGACTCCCTTGACCCTATTATATACCAAGAGATGTGGAGGAATTACTCTCACATATTGCATGTGGGAGAATATAATTCTGCATAATAACATCTTTTTATATAATAATGGATAATAAGAGAATACTTTACCATAATGAATATGGGATATAATGTATTACTCTTTTACATAAGATTGTGGATAAATTCTGACATAATACAAAGACATTATTACCTTCCAAAGAATATAATTAATATATTTCAACATTCCCCCTTAATAATGGCTGGGAGAAAAGCCCTCACTAACACTAAGGAAGGAAGGAGTCATTACTGCTCCCCCTTGATGACAACTTCCCTCATCCCAAGTAAAGAACAAAGATGCACATACTTCGTTGTTGTTAAGGATTTCGTAAAGATATAAGTTGCCTGCTGCTCGGTAGGACAATACTCAAGAGAAATAATACCATCTGCAACAAGACCTCGAATGTAATGAGCATCAAGGTCGAGATTCTTTGTCTTGGAGTGATATATCGGATTATAAGCAAGCTGAATTGCACCCTGATTATCACATTTCAACACAGTGGACGATTTCGAAACCAGACCAAGCTCAGTGAGTACATGCCGTAACCAAACTACTTCTTTAGCTACTTCTTTGGCTGCTCTATACTCTGCTTCACACAAAGATAAAGAAAGATTCTTCACCTACTTGTTGGACCAATAAATCGGACCTGGACAAAGTTGAAATATATAGCCAGAAGTTGACCGTCGATCAGAACTATCAGCTTCCCAGTCAGAATCTGTATATCTAGAAAGTGAAACTGTAGCACTGCTCGAATAAAAGACACCATAGTGTAATGTCCCTTGTAAATATCTTAGAATTCTCTTGGCTATCTGCCAATGACTTTCATGAGGTTGCTGCATGAACTGAGAAACCATACTGAAGGCAAAAGAGAGATCTGGTCTGATGTGAGTTAAATATATCAAATTACCCACAAGATGATAATAAAGAGTAGCATCAACAAGAGGAGTAGTACACTCAATAGTTAACTTTACACCGTACTGAAATGGCGTAGGAGTAGGTTTACAATCACTCATATGGAAACATGCCAATAAGTCTGTAGCATACTTCGACTGAGAGAGAAAAATACCATCTGTCGTATGCCAGATTTGAAGACCCAAGAAATAGTGCAATATACTGAGATCAGTCATTTCAAACTACTTTTGAACATCACTTTTCATAATTTAAATTAAAACAAGTTGGTTTCCAGTGATAATAAGATCATCCACATATAACACAATAATGAGGATATTATCATCAAAGTTCTTAACATACAAATTTGGATCATATATACAACGCTTAAAACCATTATTCAAGAAATATGTATCAATTTTTTCATACCAAGCCCAAGGTGTTTGTTTGAGACCATATAAAGACTTGTGTAATTTGCATACAAAACTTGATGATTCAACATCAATAAAACCAGGAGGTTGTTGCAAATAAATGTCTTCATTAAGATTACCATTAAAAAAAACACTTTTAACATCCATTTGGTGTATTTCCCATTTATAAGATGCAACGAAAGATAAGATGGTTCTTATTGTATTCATTTTAGCAACAAGAGCAAAAGTTTCATTATAATCAATACCTTCAAGTTGATTAAAACCTTTTGCAACTAATCAAGCTTTAGATTTTTCAATTTGTCCTTCTGCAATAAACTTAGTTTTATGAATCCATTTACAACCAACTAAATTCTTTCCCGAAGGAAGAGGAACAAGAGACCAAGTCTTGTTCTTCATAACAGAATCCTACTCAACAGACATAGCTTATTCCCAATGAGGTTTACGCTTAGCTTCAACATAAGAAGTAGGATCATCTGTGGCAAAAAATTTGGTCATAAGAGCAAAGTTAGATCTAGTTATACAAGTATCGGAAGGGTTACTGATCTCACTACCTGCAGATTCAATAGTTTTTTGGGCCCAAACAGGAAGGTTGGAAGGAACATAAGTCACTTCATGAGCTTCAAGACTTTCAGGTGGAACACTTGAAGAAGAGGGTGAAATAAGATCAACAACAGGAATAGTACTGGAAGGAGTAACATATATAGGAGTAACAAGAGACAATGGAATATTCAGGGTAACATTAGGTTCTACTGACTTAGGTGGTGGAGAGACTTCAGTAAATTGAACATCTCTTCAGATTATGACACTTTGATGAGAATGATCAAATAACCTGTAAGCCTTGGAATCCTCAGCATAGCCAATGAATATACACTTGTGAGACTTGGGTTCTAACTTTTTCCGTTTTTCATCAGGAATATGAGCCCACCATTCGCAACCAAACACCTTAAAGTAACTAATATATGGTTTTCTACCATTCCATTTTTACTCAGGGGTAACATGCTTAACAATTTTTGTAGGAACCCTATTTAAAATAAATTTAGCACAACTTATGGCTTCAACCCAAAAAAATTTGTGTAATCCTTTATAATAAAGCATACATCTAGCCATTTCAACTAAAGTTATGTTTTTCCTTTCAGCAACACCATTTTGTTGAGGTGTGTAAGGAATAGTCTTTTGACGTTGACTTTCATGTTTAGATAAAAAAGCTTCAAATTATTTCTTAACAAATTCCCCCCCATCATCAGTTCTCAAAGTCTTAAGTCTTTTACTAGAATCATTTTCAACCAAGGATTTAAATGCTTGAAACTTAGAAAAAGTGTCACTTTTATTTTTCAAAAAATAAACCCATGATTTTCTACTAAAGTCATCAATAAAAGTAAGAAAATAGACTGCATGAGATATAGAAGGAACTTCAGGAGGACCACAAATGTCACCATGAATTAATTGCAAAGATTCTTTAGCATGCCAAGCTTTACCTTTATCAAACATTTCTCTATGATGTTTACCAAGTACACAACCTTCACAAACACCGTTAGTAGAAGAAATATTAGGCAAGCTATGTACCTTTTAGTTAACATTTGCATTTTACCATAATTCAAATGACCCAATCTTTCATGCCATAATTTAATTAGTTCATCAGCATGAGCAACATAGGAATAAAAAGGTTGTCTTTTAGTTGAATTAAAACCAACAAATTTATATAAACCAACAATATGACCAACATGACTAGAAGAAACTACTTTAAAATTATGATTGATATCTTTAAGAACATATTTATCAGGCCAAGCTTCAAATTTATATCCTTTTTGACATGCACGATAAATAGAAAGCAAGTTGATCGGCATGTGTTCAACATGAAAAACATCTTCCAATTGATCATTAGCAACATTAACATTACCATAACCAATTATGGAAATTTGTTTACCATCATCTATAGATACTTTCTGATATATGTGTTTATTATGGTCATAAGATGTAAATAATGAAGCATTACCAGTCATATGTTTAGAAGCACCAGAATCCATTATCCATTCCGCATTAGAAGAAGAACTACTAGACGAAACAACATATGCAAATAAAGCTACTTGTGATTCATCAGAACCTTTCTTTTTAGCCTTAGACATTAAACGTTTCGCTTTAAAGCAATTCTTTTCAGGATGGCTAGTTCTACCACAATACTTACAAGGATCATACACATTCTTCTTCTTATTATTTTCATGATGTGCATTAAAATCATGACCAAATTTATTAGTATGATTTGAAGTGTGTGAAATAGAAACTTTAGCATTATTAAAACTTTTCTTAGGATTCTTATTATGTGCCATAAGAGCCTTATTAGGTGAGACTTGTCCTGAAACAATCAACCTTTCTTGCTCATTTATCAACCCTTTACAAAAATCATCAAAAGTAGGTTTCCTAGTATTTTGAGACAATTGAAGAGCCCTATTCCTAGTTTGGATGAACATGTCAAAAACAAGATGGCAATTTTTGTTCTACAAGAATTGTAAGAGCAGTGTCTGTCTTCTTATAATATTTACCACAATTATTTAATTTTTCATTTAAAGTTTTCACTTCAACAAGATATAATTATACTCTTTCAAAGTTAGTACGATCTAGCTCAAAAATATTATTTTCAAGGTAATAAGCAGAAACATCATCAGATTTATCAAATAAAGAAGCAAGAATTTTCCATACCTCAACCGGGTTGTCTTCTGCCTCTATAGTTACCTGAAGACTATCTGAAACTGTTTGACTAATGAGCCCTATTGCTTGATCACATTTATCTTCCCATATATCCACATCTTTAGCATCAATAGGTTTTTGGTGTTCACCATTAACAATTCTCCATAGATTCTTACTCCTGAGAACATCAATCATTTTTCTTTTCCATGCAAGATAGTTAGGACCAACAAGTTCAAGAACAAAAGCTACTTCTGAAGTCATAATGATAGAAATATTGGCAAGAAACCCAAATTCTATAAATGACAAGAGAAAAAAGTGAATAACAGAAAACTGATACACTTTACCGTGTGGAACTGAAGAAACACAGTAAAAGCAACAGAGAAGCTTTACTTACGGCCTCTTTTTAAAAAACAAATGCCAAGAAAAGTCACTCGCGGGTCTGCCACAGTAAACTCGCGAATACTCGTGGGTCTCTACACAGCAAGGTCACTGTTAGATCTGATACTCGCGGGTCTCTGCACAATAAGGTTGCGGTTATGACGAAGCACTCGTGAGTCTCTGCATAGGAGGGTTGAAAGTATACTGAAGTAAGTGCGAGTTTATAGTAGAGAAGACACGAGTATGTCGTAGCACACGTGAGTCTGTACACTGAAAGTCGCGGGTCTGCAGTATAATCACGGGTTCGCAGTAAGACAAGTCATGGTTACACGCGTTGTCTGCGAAGGAAAAGTCACGAATGTACAGTTTTAGGCCGAAAATAGTGTCGATTAAGCTGTTTACGGAAACCTACACAAATTCTACCAAACTTGGACGAAAAAAAATAGATATGACAACCAGAACATAGATCTCCTTGAGGAGAATCCAAAAATCATATAGATCTACACAAAAAAAAAATAAAAAAATCAAGAAACCCTTGAAAACATTTATGCAAAAAACTACACAACAAAGTTAGGGTTATATAAAAAAAATTGCAGAAACATGCCCAGATCTGAAGAGAAGCCTAATGGGCACCAAATAGAAAGCAAATCTATAAGAATAAAAAATGCTCAGATAATAATAGTTATTGATAGAAAGCTATAAAAGGTGCTAGGTCATAGAAACCATCTCTAATACCATGTCAGAACTATATATCTTGCTAAACTAGATTACATATCTTAGCTATCAATAACATATCAACATAAATAAGAATAGAAAGAGAACAAAGAAAAGAATACACCATATATACATGGCTCACCTAATTGGGCTACATCCACAGGAAGGTTGTCTTCTATTATCTCCAGAAATCTCCTTCAATCTTACAAGACAATATAACAGAGAGCTTGTGAGCACAATACAATGTGTTGTAATAGTATCACGTGATGATCATTATATGGTGATGTGACTCTCTTGAACCTATTATATACCAAGTGATGTGGAGGAATTACTCTCACATATTGCATGTGGGATAATATAATTCTCCATAATAACATCTCTTTATATAATAATGGATAATAAGAGAATACTTTACCATAATGAATATGGGATATAATGTATTACTCTTTTACATAAGATTGTGGATAAATTCCGACATAATACAAAGACATTATTACCTTCCAAGGAATATAATTAATATATTCCAACAATATGTCTATGTATCTTATATCTTCCACTTATTTAAGAACTTCAAATATTAAACAAAACACTATTTCCATCTTTTCTTATAAACTTTTATTTAAATTTAATATTTTATCTTTATATTTATTCTCTTATCACTTGTCTCTCTCTCTGATCGGATAAGCACTCTTTTTCTTTCCATTTAATACTTCTATGGGTATATCACTTCAAAATTTTCTCACATATCTATGTTCTGTGACAAAGCATATACGTGAATTAAAATCTCATCAAATTCAAAATAATTTGACACATTAACTCTTTATTTATAACACAAACATAGTATGTACAACCTGAGTGGGCCTAATGGTTAAGAACATGTATTTCCTCCTAAAAGGTCAAATGTTCGAATCTGGAGGGGGTAGGGTATGTACACCTCTATAGACTTTAGCAGTTAAATCCCTACGTAGAGGGGTTCCCTTGTCCCACAAACAAGGGGGTCTCATACACCAAATTGGTGTCTTGCTTGGCGGTGACCTAAAAAATAGATTATTATTATAATAATGGGCGCATCTGAAAAAAAGTAGTTATAATGCAAATGGAAAGGAATATTATTAATACTAACCATAATAGACTTCATTTCTAAGAGAGAATCATGTACCATGGAATATAATGTGGTTATTAAATAATTTTAAAAGTGGATATGGTAAGCACATGTTTTTAAATAATAATTATCAATATGTTTTGTTTGCATAAGAAAAATATCGCAACTTTATTTTCCAAAAAAAGTTACATTTTTCAGTTTCAATAACAAGTTAATGACTTGTTCAACAAAAATATTACATCACATATCTTATAATTGTTTCATAGACCAGTCATACTTGAGAGCTTACTCTCTGTAGGATGAACTTTGCATAATACTTTAGTCTTAGCTTCTAAAACACAACAACACAAAAGTGGTGCATATAAACTCACAAATTCTATAGAGTGCTCATTTCATTACACTGTACTATTACAAGATTAGATTAGTCATCATCAATCAATAATAGTCTTCATAAAATTTAACACTATAAGATTCAACAACACAAAAACGCATGGAGCAGTTCCAAGACCATTCCGGTCTCCATCTTCAAACAACCTTCTTGTTCATGGATGCTCAAAATTGGTGGATGAAAGAACCCTCTAGATACTCCTTGACTTTCTTTCGTCATATACCATTCACCTTGCCTCATATCCATTCCAATCTGAGATAATTTGTTTGCCTCATAATTTCTTTCTCTAAAGATATGAGAGAAGGACACTCCCTGTAAAAGCAATTGCACCCTTGAAAATTCATCCAAGACTGTTTGCAGAAGAATATTGTGACATTTTTTCACGCCAATTATCCATTCTATTGTGATTTTCGAATCACCAAATACTTGCAAGTGACTGATATATATATATATATATATTTATTTATTTTTATTTTTTTCTGTTGGTAGCAATAATAATAATTTGAGAGCACAAAGCTCTGCACAATTGTTCATACTTGAGCCAAGTCCTACCCTGAAGGATATTTTTAAATCTTTAGATAAGTGTAAAATACCACCAACTCCATTCATTTATTGATCTACCTGCACAGCCCCATAAAAAATCTCTTGATCTACCTATTCAGCTCCATCAAAAAAAGACCAGGGGCGATCAAAGTTTCTTTCCTCTTCCTTTAGCTACCTAGAATGAATAACCTTGCAAATCTGTGGAAAGCTTTTCGGAATAGCCATACTCTGATTGGCACAAACGAGAGGAGGGATGAAGGAATCCTGAAAAAGACATTGATTCATGGAGATCCAAACTTGCCAACCCAAAACTAAAGGTAGAATTCTTATAGTATTATAACCAAGATCAAGGCATTGATTTTTAAGACATTCTTGAACTGTTTCACCAGTACAAAAACATCTCAAATGTAGGAAACTACTCAAGTCCTTCCAAACCTGAGAAACATAATGACAATCAATGAGTCAATGATATTTATTCTCCTTAGCTCTTTTTCATAAATAACACCTGCTAGGACCTTCTTGATTCCTTCTTTTCATATGGTCCCAAGATAATACTCTGGCCCACAAAAAGAACCACATAAGAATCTTGGATTTTGTTGGCCAATTGAATTTCTAGACTGCTTTCCACCACCAAACAACCTCCACGAACTGATTCTAATCCATCAAAGTACCATATCCCATTAGGAGAAAAAACGTTGTGAGGATCACAATCCCATACCAAGGCATACTTCTGTTGATTAAGTCTCACATGACAACAAAGAAGTTGCTTAATAAAAACCTTCCATTTATTACAATATTCACCCCTACATCCAAGAGAATCTGCATTCCTGCATCCTTCACTACTCAAAGTTGAAGAAGCTTGAATAATTAACTGATTCAAGGTAACCATCTATTTAAACCTGAGCTGCATAATAATATGGAAAGGTAAAGAGTGAGATTCTTCAATTCCAACCCAAGACTCCTCTGCCACTTGAATGCTACAACTGTTCCCTATATTCTATGCTAAGATTTTACCAACCACATAAAATGATAACACAACATATTTCCAAATGACAGAAGCTTTATGAAAATATTTTGAAGGAATTCCAAATACACTCTAGAATAGAAATTGTTTTAATATATTTTTCAATAATCAAGTCTTTCCAAAGGCTTGTTATTGTTATTAATATCTAGATGTTTTTAGATGCTAGGGCCTTAGAAAAACTAGGCAAAATTTTGATACCCCATCCACCTAGGATTTTAGGCATGGCAAGATATTTCCATTTCATCGTCATTATCCCCTTCTGCACTAGATTACTAGACCAAAATAATTGGAACATTAATTTCCTAATAGAGTCAAGTACTCCAAGAGGAATCCAAGAGAGACACATCAAATACACAAGAGTTTCCTCTAGGACTTATTTAACTAACACCATTCACTTAGCTTTGGAGAGCCAATGATAGGACCAATTAGAAATATGTTTTTTTCACATTTAGCGATCAACTAGTCCTAATCTTTCTTGATATAAGAGCTCGATTTTATCCTAAATCCAAAATATCTCAATCCATTGTCAAGAACAAAAAAACTATATTTGAACATACTTCTAAAATGGGACATTTCCTCCTCTTCTACACCCATTTACTTTCATTCCTGTAGCAGAACAAAATATTTCTAGGATACTTGAAAATTTCTCTAGATCGCTGCAAGAACCATAACAAAAGATTAAAACATCGTCGACAAAGAGAATATGAGATAGCCAAAAAATGCCTCTGATATTTATTCCTTTGAAGCTACCATTGTGCTTTGTTTCCAGAATAAATTTACTAAGACCTTATGCCATTAAGAGGAAAATAAAAGGAGCAATCAGAGACCCCTAAAAACTTCCCTGAGATGGTCTAAAAAATTGGAGGCTGCTCCATTCACCAAAATTGAAAAGGATACATAAGACATGCATGCCATTACCCACTTAATACAAGGAGAACATAATCCAAGTTGAGTCATCACCATTTTTAAATAACACTAGCATACTCTATCATAAGCCTTTGAGAGATCGATTTTGATAACTATAGCTTTTAGCTTCATGGTTCTAATAGAATGTAAGCCTTCTTGAGCCAAGACGATCGCATCGTGAATTTTCCTGCCAGTCAAAAACCCAAATTATTCTTATGATAAGCCTACCGATAATAAAGGATTAATCCTTCTTGAAATAATCTTTGAAATAACCTTATAAATTTTGTTATAGAGTGAAATAGGTCTAAAGTCATCAGAGGAGTCTATCTTATTAGATTTCAGAATCAAGGCGATAAAGGTTGTATTGAAAGCAGCTAAGATCCCCCCATTTATTCTAGATTCCTCAATTACTCGTAAAATATCTTGCCCCAATACCTCATAGTACCAATGAAAAATTCAGTTGGAATCCCATCCGACCCAAGGAACTTGTCCAATTTAAAATTGTGAAGGACCTCCTCAAGCTCCTCATTATTAACTTCCTACATCAAGAGATAGTTATCATTTTCTATAACAATACTAAAAAAGAGTTGTGCAATACTAACCATATCCACAGTATTTGAAGAGTCCTCAGATTGAAAAATACTTTTGAAATGATGAATCCGAATATTTGAAATATCCTCAAAACTATTAACTTCATCTCCTACATAATTTTTGATCTTCCAAATAGTTTTGTTGTTCTTCCTTTGATTTGCATAATGATGAAAAAAGCTTGTATTTTTGTCAGCTTTAGGCAATCAAAGTGCACAGCTTTTTAGTCTCTACTTTGCTTCATGAAAATACATAATTTATGTACGATGCTTCTCCAATTACAGAACAATTTCTTTTAATTATTTTGAAACAAATCCTCTTCCATCCCCATCGTTCCAATCTTCCAATCGTTGTTCAATATATTTTAAGTCTCTATCTTTCTATAGACACATACTTGAATACCATTCTATGGATACCTCCTTAATGCATTTAAGATTCTTTAGAAATTGTATAGAGGTTAATTCTATGCTGACTAGATCAAAAGAAACCTAAGCAGAACTAATAATTTTCCCAAATTCATGATCCTTCAATCAGAGAGAGATAAATTTGAATGGCACAATCGGTTTAGATCTAGTAGTATTTACTTCTAGTGTGATTGGTTTATGATCATAAACCCCTCCTGAACCTATCCATTGCTTGAAACAAAAGGGGAATTTCAACATATCTTCCGAGACAACAAAATGATCAATGTGTTTTGCAATTTGATCTTTCCCTACTCGTTGATTCTTCCAGGTTGGTTTAAATTTGGATGGAACCAAATCCAGAAGACTGCACATCTCCAGTTTCCAAAGGAAATAATCCGATACAACATCCTTCTGAGCAGAATCTCTCCAAATATCTAAACATCCCAAATAAAAATTTAGATCTCCACCTAGAAATAAGATTTTTGGAATTCATAAGATCTTTTTCCAACAATTTGTCCCCAAAAATCATCTTGTCAGAATAAGGCCTGTAGATTTTTGTGAAGAGGAATTCCTTTCCCAAATCACAAGAACACAAAACCATTCCAAGTACATAGTCCATAGCCCATGAATTAGAGAGGTTTATAACTTGAGAATTCCAACCTGTAATTAATCCCCCAGAGCATCCTTTAGCATTAGTAAAATTGAATTCCCAACCACCAATGATTTTCTTTAACTCATTGATTGTTTTGCTACCTTCACACTTTAATTCTTGGATAAAAAGAACATCAATCCTAATATCTTCTATTAGTCTACGAATAGATAATTTTTTAGAGGGTTTAGCCAGACCTTGACAGTTCAGAGAGCACATAATCATGGAGGAACCACGTCCAAGGAATCAATTTATCTAAGCATTCCAAACCAAGTTTTCTGTGAACTTGCTACAACCTCCCAAGAGGTTCTATCTTGAGCCTTTTGAAAGAGATATCTCTAACCTTTACCCCCATTTTTAAGAATCTCAAGGTTTAGTCCTATGCTTGTTGCATTCACCATAGGAGATACCTCCAAACCCCCCTTCCTAGATTTGAGTTTAAGTTTATAATATCATCCACTAATTTATTAGAACAATCCATGAATTTCCCAAAAACATTGGAGGGCTTTCACAGAGAATAAATACTTAGAGAAGAATTATAATAAGAAAGAATTGCCAAGTATTTTAAGTGATAATTCACATACCTATCAGGAGAATCAAAATTTAGAGGAAACAAGTCTTGAAGAATTTTACCTGGTACTTCTTCGGAAAGACTGACATGTTCAAGGACTTGTAGCAGCTCCAATACTTTTAATCCCTCCTCCAAGCTTGATGCCCTAATAACCTCTGATATTTGGAAGAGCGGAGACACATTCTTTTCAGCCACAACTAACCTCAACTTTTCTGGAACTTCTTCGAAAGAACTGAAGTTTGAAACCAATTTATTTGATTTGGATGAATCTAGACTAACATGTTCAAGGTATTCCATCATCTCCAAGACATTTAATCCCTCCTCCAAGCCCAAAGCTTTAATAATCTTTGAATTATGAAAGAACGAAGACACAACTTTTTCAAAATCTTCAAACCCTAGAATTCATGTATTAGATTTTTCAAGATTCTAAGATTTCTTATCCCATTTCCTTTTAAATACCAATGTGCAGTCCACCACAAGATGACCATATAAATGGCATATATTACATATGAATGGTAACCCTTGATATTCCAACATCCGAATGTGCTTGAAATATCCTTTATGGGGAATAATGTTCTCTGTCAGGCCATCCTGAATGTCCAGACTCACCAAGATATTCTCCAAGCTCATTCTACTAGTCAATAGATAAGAAAGTTATGCCTCTACAAAGGATTCTAAAGAATTTCCAATGGCTTTAAAAATGTCTTCATACCAATACTTGAAGGGAAGATTCGACAAATTTATCTATATCAGAGTTTGAAAACACCTTTCTGAATCCACATCAAACAAGGGATTCCATCTCTTTAGAAAAGAGCATTCGATTCCATACTCCATGATTCTTTAGGAATATCCTCAGCATCATGAGCTTTGTTGAATCCGAAGGAAACCCATATTTTTGAAAAAATGAATGATTCAGGATCATACCCTAAAGAGGAACCCCGCTTCTTTGATGCCCAAGATTTGAGACCCTGATCACCAACTCTTTGACCTGATAAACACCCAACTAAATTCATTTCCCAATTTATAACAACTTCATTTAGATTGATCTCTTCCTTTAAAACAAGGCTTAATGGGGTAGATTTCCTTTTAACACAGGTTCTCCACTTTGTCTGCGCCAGTTCTCTGCGATCCTTCGCCGCCTGCTGATATTTTTGACAACCCTTACCAATACAATACTTCACATTGGAAGTCAACTCTCCACTAAATTCTGTCAAGCAAGGTTGGAATTTCATTTCGGTGTAGTCTAAATATTCTATGTTTTCAACCTTTTCCGAGCATATTTTTCGTATTATTTTGTTCAAAGTCCGATTGGAAATCTTTAAAAAATCTTAGAATCACATATATTAGCTATGGAAATTGCATAATTTGGATTCCATGGGGGTATTGAAGGGTGCTAAATCTATTTATGGATTCAAAAACACAATTTAAATACTTCCAAATTTAAATTTCACCAATTTTTGTTTTTACCGGATTATGACCAAAACCCACTGTAAAGTCCAAAACGTAGAATAAGTAGACTACTCCTTTCATTTCAACTCTGCCTTTCTAACTAATTTTTTTTGACATTCTGAACTTTTATCTTGTCTGTCACACAATGTTTTAGTGAAAAAATAACCCTTCAACAATGAAGTTTTATTAAAAAAATACCCTTTAATAATAATGTTTTTATTAAAGAATTTAATTTTCAATTAAAAGATATGCTTTAATTTCCAATTAGAAGATAACAATAAACTCATTTATCCATGTTTTCGTTGATCATGTACTTTGAAAATCAAGGTGGAAAAAACAACCTACTGAGAGTGAGATAGACAACTCAAAAGTAACATGTGGCAACATTATGCATCTGAAGTACATTAAGTGATAAACTTAAGAAACAAACAAAGTGTGGAACCTAGAATCCTTTCCACAGGTTAATGTCAGGCCACATGTAATGCAACATATAAAATTTTGCAAGGTTAACATGTTGCATCAATGGTGTAATTGAAATTGTGAAATTTTAATTTTCAATTAAAAGATATGTTTTTATTAAGGAGTTTAATTTCCAATTAAAAGATAACAATCAACCCATTTGCCCATGTTTTTCGTTGATGATGTACTCTGAAAATCAAGGGTGGAAGGGTGGAACAAAAAAACCTAGTAACGGTGACACAAACAACTCAAATGTAATGTGTGTCGGCATTATGCACTAAAGTAGATTAAGTGATAAAGTTAGGAAACAAACAAAAGGTGGAACCTAGAATCCTTTCTAGAGGTTAGTGTTAGCCATATGTAATGCAACATACCAAATTTTTCAAGGTTAACATGTTGCATCAATGGTGTAATTGAAATTGTGACATTTTATTCCAAAGGACTTGAGTTAAAAGGCGAGATAAGTATAATATGCCCTTTCTAGAGGCAATTCATTAAAAAACACATCGAAATTGAGATTGTACTATGATGTTCTCCTCGTCCTTTGTCAAAATAAGTTTAATAAGGCCGCTTTTCCAAGGTATGGACTATTTTGGATTCCTCGAATATTATTGCACATGAACTTGCACATACCAAGCTACAACAAATATTTCACAGAAGTGGAGTTGTTTATGTATTATCCATGATGCAAATATTATGGTAAAAACTATTTTTTGAGCACAAGTTTTGCTAATATAGAGCGAGTGATGTGATACTTTTTTCTATTCATATTGACAACCATGGGATTCAATTGAATTCTCAAAGTGTTTTTGTGGGGGAGGGTCAAAATTTGTACCAACCAATTCATGGTTCCTGCTTTCTTCTTTGGGCCATTCACTTTCCCTTGGCTATAAATGGATAAGAAGAAACTACTTTCAACTTCAAACTTGTTTAGAAGTTTTTTTACCCATGAGTAAAAGGAATTGTTTCAACCAATTACTAAGACTACAAGAATAATAAAATGTTATTAAGTTTAACATATATCAAATAAATCATTTAAAAAAAATGTGAATAGATAAGTGAAAAGCTTTTAGCAACAAAACCTATAAATTGTAACTTGGAAGTATTGGAACACTACTACATATGGCTCAAAAGTCCCACGAAACAGTTAAAATCGATGTTTTCGTGGAAAAACAGTTAAAAATTATGGGAAAAAATGATCCTGACCCCGACGATCGTCTCTATAGCGACGAACTCTCCATAACATCACAATAGCGACGAACTCTCCATAACATCACAATAGCGACGAACGCTCATCAATATAGCAACGAACTTGACCTAAGTATAGCCTAGGGTGTAGCATGGGTTAGGATATCTCTATTTGGCACGGCGTTGGTGATCTATGTCTATATATAATATTAGTATAATAAAATTCCAATTAAACTGTGTTTAATAAATTTAACTTAATATAAATCTACCTTAAGATTAAATCTATGTTAATATTAGTAAAGTTTATTTTTTTCCAAATTTATAATTTTGATTAATATCTTAAAATATTTGCCACATGCAACTCCTTTAATAAATATCTCACAATTACATTTTATTTGGGCATTGTAAAAAAAACACCAAGATCTCACAATTACAGTTTGTTTTCCTTTCATGGATCATGATCTTGTCAAAAAGGGAAATTGCATCAGTTACCACATGAAGTCTAACCATTGTGTAACTGAAAGCGGAACATGAAGACAAATAATAAGTATCATTGACACTTATTGGTGGCCCATGAAAAGAAAGGCTGTATGATGGTATCAAGGTTAGGTACTTAGAGGATTGAGCGATTGACTATATTTTGGAAAGATGATTAAGGGATCAAACTTGAGGGAGTAGTTGAGGGAGAAGAAACGAAGGATATTTCGTTGATAAAAGGAAGGCCTCAACTCTTTGATTAAAAAAAGAGTGCTAAGAATTGTAACACAACCTTGTGGATGGGAAGTCCTACTGAGATCATGTAGATTGCATTGTAAACATTCAATGGTCCATTGAGACTCCTTAGAAGTGGGGTCACTAAAATCCTTCACCAACTACAATTTTGATAATGATTATAAGTGTCTTATCCCCAAGAGTAATATGGGCATGGATGAATGAACAAATGTTGGCACCTTAGGTACAAGTTTAAGACTTTGTAGTTTTGATTGTGAAGCTTATGGAAACTAGTGCTAGAAGGGAAGAAAAATTTTCTTTGATTGTGAAGTTTGCATAATTTGTTTGTCTTGTTGAGTTGTTTGTCTCATGCAAGCCATGAATGAAATAGATTTCTTACATTTGGGGCCATATTGCACATGTCTAATTGGATGTGGAAGAAATTATTGGGGTTGCATGTCCACTTAGCTTGAAGGATGTGACACAATTGTATTATACACATGGCTCATACTAGTTGTATGTGTCAAGCTGCAAGGAGGCACTAGAAAGACACCAAGATGCACTTGGCTCATGATAGGAAAAAACTTAGGAGAGGTCCCTATATTTAGGGGACACAAAGGTTGAGGTGAAAATGTTAGAGGGAATCCTTGGCTAGAAGGCTGAGTGAGATGAATTCCTGTACTAGCACTTGCATAATCATGCTAAGAAATTCTTATCATGTTCATTTGTTGTTATAAGTTTTGAACCTTCTTCGATAAAGGCCTAATTGGTAGCAAGGTTAAAGGTCTTGTCACCATGGGACATAATGCAAGCACCCAACACTATAAACATTTAGAAAAAGGTAAGCACGTTGAGTATCCAAGATACTATAATAAAATAAAAGTATATAAAGAGAAAAGACAATTGGAGTAACCTAAAGTGTGCTATTTAAATGGTCCCCACTTCCCATTGCTTGTTTTACCAAAACAACATGGACATAGATGGATTGGAACAAAATCCCATATTAGGATGATGATGATGGTGATGACGATGATGATGATGATGATGAAGAAGAAGATGAGGAGGAGGAGGAGGAGGAGGAGGAAGAGGGTGATGACGTTGATGACGAGGATCAAGACGAAGATGTTGATGATGATGATGATGATGATGATGATGATGATGATGAAGATGGTGATGATGATGATGATGGTGATGATGAAAATGGTGATGATGAAGATGATGATGGTGGTGGTGGTGATGACAACGACAATGATGATGATGATGATGTTAAGTTTATACTAATTTGACTAGCAAGATCACTGAAAGAAACACAATCACAAGATAGACAAATATTTATCCTGGGAAACCCTCATGGGGTAGAAAACCTAGCAAATATTTCCTCAAAAAGATGATCAACCAAATACAAGATGTAGTCCAAGACTAGAGATCCTTCTCTACCTCCTATGCAGACCTCTCTCTCACTTGTGCGGTACTTTCCGAGTGATGGATGAGTGAGATAAGTGAGGATCCTCCTCCTCTATTTATACTTGTTTTCCCACTGACTTTTTACCCTATGGGGCCGACCTCTCCTAAGAGGGTCTAATAACCCCTAATGAATTAACTTAGGGCTGACCTCCACATGGGAGATCTAATAACCCTAGTTACCACAATCCATCGGAGGAATAAACATCTCTGGATATACAATAGGGTCACCTCCGAGGGATGTAACATCTCCGGAATAATAAAGTACAAATATAATATTCTTGGAAGTTACAATATTTCAACACTCCCCCTTAACGAGAAGGATATTATAACAACATTTGCAAGAGCAAGGAGTCATTAACTACATGGTACATGATACATCTATAAATCATTGGAAGCTTTCTCAACATCATCAGTAACTCAACCAGTTACCGGAACATCTTTAAGATCTTCAATACTGGAACATCAACACCTTCAGTACTGAGTCTTCATCTTCTGCAGCACTTGAACAGCTACAGTAACATCATCATCTAGATCACTCGATCAATAGCCTCATCGTCTGGATCAACCGATCAACATCATACCGGCATCAACTGGATCCTCTCGATCTACAGCATCTGGATCATCTCGATCTACATCATCTGGATTATCTCGATCTATAGCATTTGGATCATCTCGATCTACAACATCTGGATCATCTCGATATACAACATCTAGATCATCATGATCTACAACATCTGGATCATCTCGATATACAACATCACATCATGATCAACAACATCGTCATCTAGACCATCACGATCAACAACATCGTCATCACGATCAGCAACATCGTCATCTAGATCATCACGATCAGCAGCATCGTCATCTAGACCATCATGACCAGCACATGATCCAATTCCAGGATGATCAATCCTGCTCACTTTAAGACATCTCTCATGTCTATGGACGATACAATCCATATCTTACTTTACAGGATGATCAATCCTTATCAATTTAAGACAAGTCCCATGTCTATGGACGATGAAATCCAGATCCAATTCCCAGGATGATCAATCCTGATCCTTTTAAGACAAATCCATGTCTAAGGACGATGCAGTCCTTGATACATTTAAGACAAATCCATGTCTAGGGACGATGCAGTCCTTGATCCATTTAAGACAAATCCATGTCTAGGGACGATGCAGTCCTTGATCCATTTAAGACAAATCCATGTCTAGGGATGATGCAGTCCTTGATCCATTTAAGACAAATCCATGTCTAGGGACGATCTAGTCCCGACCACAATACCAGTCCTTTTTCATACTGGATGTGACCTAGATTAGATCTAGGATTTATCACGTACATTTTGAACTAAACGCTCAGGGACGATGCAGTCCTATCATCAACTTTTCGGAGACAGATGTCTACGGATCACTTCAGGGGACCGAAGTCCAAGGATGATGCAATCCCTCTCGTCCACTAGGGACTTCTTTCTTGAAGACAAATGTCTACGGATCACTTTAGGGGACCGGAGTCTAGGGATGATACAATCCCTCTCGTCCGCTAGGGACTTCTTTCTCGAAGACAGATGTCTACAGATCAATTCAAGGGACCGAAGTCCAGGGATGATGCAATCCCTCTCGTCCACTAGGGACTTCTTTCTTGAAGACAGATGTCTATGGATCAATTCAAGGGACCAAAGTCCAAGGATGATGCAATCCCTCTCGTCCACTAGGGACTTCTTTCTCGAAGACATATGTCTATGGATCCTTTTAGAACATGTGTTCAAGGATGATGCAATCCCCTCGTCAACTTAGACATAGTCTAAGGACCATTCATCGACCTTACTGTCTATGTCACCAATCTAGGTATCCACATCATCAACCTCACTGTCGATATCACCAATCCAGGTATCCATATCATCGACCTCTATGTAGATATCACCAATCCAGGTATCCATATCATCGACCTCATTGTCGATATCACCAATCCAGGTATCCATATCATCGACCTCTCTGTAGATATCACCAATCCAGGTATCCATATCATCGACCTCACTGTCGATATCACCAATCCAGGTATCCATATCATCTACCTCACTGTCGATATCACCAATCCAGGTATCCATATCATCGACCTCACTGTCGATGCAGGCAATCTCATCATCAGTGACCACATCAATCCCCCTTCCGAGAAGGGTCCTTCTGAACTACACCAAGTTTGTCTCGAAAATACTCAAACTTTACTTGAGACAGAGGTTTGGTCAATATGTTAGCAACTTGTTCATCAGTGCTTACATACTTGAGCTTGATAGCTCCTTTCTGCACCATATCCTGTATGTAGAAATATCGGATCTCTATGTGTTTTGACTTATCATGGAATACTGGATTCTCTGTCATCTTGATACAACTCTGGTTGTCACACATGATCATAGTGGGGTCCATCTCTAAGTCAAATAGTCCTGATAACAGCTTCCAAATCCATACTGCTTCACAACTAGCAGAGCAAGCAGTAATATATTCCGCTTCAGCTATGCTGAGAGCCACACTAGACTGCTTCCTGCTAAACCACGAGATCATAGCAAATCCTAGACCATAACATCCTCCCAATGTACTCTTTCTGTCTGATATACTTCCTGCCCAATTAGCATCTGTATAACCATGTAGTTTGAAGTCATGATCTCCAATATACCATAGACCAAAATCTATCATACCTTTTAGATACCTCATCACATGCTTTGTAGCTATCAAGTGAACTTGTCTAGGTTCCACTAGATATTGACTCAAGGTATTCACGGCAAAGCATATATCTGGTCTGGTATTTGTCAAATACATCAATGACCCAATAATCTGTCTGTACAAAGTCATATCCACCAACTTTGATGAGTCATCAGCTAATAGTTTTAGGTTGGAATCCATGGGAGTGGCCATGGCTTTGCATTCCAACATATCGAATCTCTTCAAGATTCCCACAACATACTTACCTTGGTTGAGAAAGATTCCATCTGGTCCTTGCCACACTTCCAGACCTAGGAAGTAGTGCATTAAACCGAGATCTTTCATCTCAAACTCTGATGAGAGCTTCTTCTTGCACTCGATAATCTGTTTCTCATTTCCAGTCAGAAATAGATCATCCACATATAGCAACAATATGACAGGTTCATCATTCATAACTTTGAGATAAAGGTTAGGATCAACTTTACTCTTGGTAAATCCTAAGCTAGTCAAGAAACTGTCAATTCTGCCATACCAAGCTCTGGGAGCTTGCTTCAGTCCATACAAGGCCTTCTTTAGTTTGTACACATGGGTTCTTCCATCTTCCACCTCAAATCCTTGTGGTTGTTCAATTTACACTTCCTCCTCAATCACACCATTCAAGAAGGTTGTCTTCACATCCATCTGGTGTAATTCCCTGTTCATCATGGATGCAAGTGCCATGATGGTTCTAATAGAAGTGTACCTTGCAACTGGTGCAAATGTTTCTTCATAGTCAATTCCCTCTTTCTGAGAGAATCCTATGGCCACAAACCTTGCCTTATACTTTTCAATGCTGCCATCCGCAACATGCTTTATCTTATATATCCATTTGGAGAATACCACACTCTTGTCCTTTGGCTTGGGAACTATATCCCAAACATCATTCTTCATTATTGACTGGTACTCCTTAGTCATTGCTTCTACCCACTCTTTCTGATGGGATGCTTCTTCATAACTAGTGGGTTCTTGATCTACAAGATCACACATCAGGGCCACATAGTTGGAGAATGTATTTGGTTTCTTGCTCACCCTAGTGGAGCCTTTAAGTGCTCCATATTTTTCAGCTCCTAGTATAATGTCTCTTGCCCAAGCTGGCTTTCTCTTCCGTGAAATTTCTATGACAGGGGGTTCTTGTGGTTCCATCATGTCATGGTCTTCAGGAGTTGTCTCTTCAGGGGTGGGTGCAGCTTCTGTGATTCTGGAAGGTGCCTCTTCCTCATATACTTCTTCATGTTGGCACTTCCTGGATCTCTTGAGAGCTGCTTCTTCATTAAATGTCACATCCCTACTTATTTCCATATGATGGAATCCTGGGATGTATATTCTAAATGCTTTGGATGCTTCACAATTTCTAACAAATATTCCTTTCTTCCCAGAAGGATCTAGCTTGGTCCTCTTTTCTTTTGGAATGTGAATGTATACTGGGCATCCAAATATCTTGAGGTGACTTACCTCAGGCTTCTTCCCTGTGAATACTTCTTCTGGGGTCTTGAAATCAAGAGCACTATGAGATAGTCTATTCTGCACATAGACTGCTGTCCTGGCTGCTTCAACCCATAGATACATAGGTAGGTCTTGATCATGTATCATTGTTTTCAATGCTTCCATAATAGTTCTATTCTTTCTTTCTGCAACACCATTCTGTTGGGGATTGTAGGGAGTGGTTAGTTCCCTCTTGATTCCAGCTTCCTTACAAAAGACTTCAAAATCTTTTGAAGTATATTCTCCACCATTATCTGTCCTGAGTATCTTAATCTTCTTTTCTGAATGGTTTTCTATCAAGGCTTTGAATTCTTTGAACTTTCCAAAAACTTCATATTTTCCATTCAGAAAATATATCCAAGTTTTTCTTGAGAAGTTATCAATGAAAGTAAGGTAGTATTCATATCCACTTAAGGATGTGGTGGCATTGGTCCACATACATCCAAATGAATCAATTCCAATGTATTCTTAGTCTTTGTATCACTCTTTGGAAATGGCTTCTTGACATTCTTTCCTTTTGCACACCCTTTGCAAGTGCCATCATGATCAATCTTTAAGTTTGGTAATCCTATGACTACCTTGCTTACATGAGGTAGTGCTCTGTAGTTAATGTGAGCCAGCCTTCTATGCCATAGCTCACTTGGGCTAGTGGTTTCATGAATAAGGGCAGCTTCTGGATGGCCCTTGAGTTTGTATAGACCTCCTTCCTCTTCACCAATAACAATTGCATTCTCAATTGATTTTCCTTTGGGCCACATTAGTACTTGCCCATCTATGAATGCAATCCTATAGCCTTTCTTATCCAAAGAAGAGATAGAGAGTAAGTTCTTCTTCAAACCTGGTACATATAAGATTTCCTTAATCTTCAATGGGGTTCCAGAATCAAGCTTGTAGCTTGCTTTACCAATTCCCGTGATGGGATATTGATAGTCATCTCCTAGAGATACCTTTTGTGGAGAGGTATTCTCTTCAAGTCTTGAGAGAGTCTTCTTTTGTCTTGTCATATGCTTTGAAGCACCACTGTCAATGAGCCATGTATCTTCTCCAGGTGTCACAGACCCAGAGAGTGCAGAGAATAGAACATATTCTTCCACTTCTTTTTTTTCTATTTTAGTTCTCTTCTTTTGAGGCCTTTCCTCTTCCTCTTCTTCACTATCATCTTCTGCCAAATGTGCTTGGTGTCTTTTATGAAAATTCTTCTTCTTCTTTGAAGGACAATTTCTAGCAATGTGTCCTAGTTTGTGACAACTATAACATTGAACTGAGGAGAGGTCTTTTTCTGAGCTTACTCCTCCTTTCTTTTTAAATCTATGAGGAGGTTGAGACTCCTTGTTGCCATTCTTCTTGGAGTTGAAGTGACTCATTCTTCTTCTTTTGGTGTGAGTGGCCAAAGCTTGGTCATCTTCCTTGAGAAGGGCTTCTCTATTGGCTACTCTAGCTTCTTCTTGAATACAATCCTCCCATACTACATCAAACTTCATACTTTCTTTTCTGGCACACATAGTTTGTATAAATGAATCCCAAGGTCTAGTGAGACCATTTAGAGTAGTCATTACAAGTTCATCTTCATCAAGGGTATCTCCAATGGCATTTAGTTGTTCCTTGATTTGAGAAACCCTTGAGAAGTAGTCTTGAATAGATTCTCCTTTGTTCATCTTGGTACTCTTCAACTAAGATCTTAGGTTCATCTTCCTGTTGATGTTCCTCCCTTCATACATTATTCCTAGGGCATCATACATTTCCTTTGGGGTCTTCTTGGATGCCACCTGGGGAATCAAGTGGTCCTTGATAGAATTAGCAATGATTCTCTTTGCCCTAATTAGGTCCTTCCTATACTTCTCTTTGGCTTCATCTTCTTCAGGTTCTGCAACTTCATCCTTGATATATTGGGCAAGATCATTCTCTTCAAGAATTAGACCAATTCTATATTTCCATGCCCAGAAATTCTCTATACCTTCTAGCTTGTCCTCAAGCTTAGTGCTTGGGGCCATCTTGCCCAAGGGATTCCCAAAAATTGAAAATTCCAAAAAATGAAAAACTGACCTTACCAGGAGATAGGCTCGACTGAGGCGAGGTGACTGATGTACTTACTTTCTAGAAACTTCAATTTTTCAGCCCCCAAACTTGACCAGTGAACTTCGGACCTGCTGTAGAAATCTAGTTCTGGTTTATCGCACTTTTTATCAAACTAGGGTTTGAATTTCCCGGAGTTCTGCACAACCAAAAAGTTCAATCTAGGGCTCAAAAGTTCGATTTTGAGGAGGGCTATCCAGTCATGCAATCAGAATCCAAAAATACCAAATTTTGCAGAAACCCCAATTTCCACTGGAGGAGGAGAGAGAGAGATTTTCACCTTGTGAAAGATGTCCTATTCATGCTAGCTCTGATACCATGTTAAGTTTATACTAATTTGACTAGCAAGATCACTGAAAGAAACACAATCACAAGATAGACAAAGATTTACCCTAGAAAACCCTCATGGGGTAGAAAACCCAGCAAAGCTTTCCTAAAAAAGATGATCAACCAAATACAAGATGTAGTCCAAGACTAGAGCTCCTTCTCTACCTCCTATGCAAACCTCTATCTCACTTGTGTGCTACCTTCTGAGTGATGGATGAGTGAGATAAGTGAGGAGCCTCCTCCTCTATTTATACTTGTTTTCCCACTGACTTTTTACCCTATGGGGCCAACCTCTCCTAAGAGGGTCTAATAATCCCTAATGAATTAACTTAGGGCCGACCTCCACATGGGAGATCTAATAACCCTAGTTACCACAATCCATCGGAGGAATAAACATCTCCGGATATACAATAGGGTCACCTCGGAGGGATGTAACATCTCCGGAATAATAAAGTATAATATTCTTGGAAGTTACAATATTTCAACAGATGATGATGATGGTGGTGGTGGTGGTGATGAGGACGATGTCAATGATGATGATGATGAAGATGGTGATGACGATGATGATGATGATGATGGTGGTGGTGGTGATGACGATGACAATGATGTCGATGATGATGATGGTGATGATGATGATGATGATGATGATGATGAAGATGAGGAGGATGAGGATGATGATGATGATGATGAAGATCATGATAAAGATGTCGATGATGAGGAAGAGGGTGATGATGTTGATGACGAGGATCAGGACGAAGATGTTGATGATGATGTTGATGATGATGATGATGATGAAGATGTTGATGATGATGATGATGGTGATGATGAAGATGGTGATGATGAAGATGAT